>CM041781.1:42586550-42630239 GCA_023374045.1 Limonium bicolor | reverse complement strand
AGTGTGGGTGTGTATAGCCTGCTAATAACCCAAACTCTCAACTAATAACCTAAGTAAAAAACTGTAAGAGATTGGGGTAGATTAGAAGAAGTTAATCAAACTTTCAAGTGAAGGGATAGTAGGGTACGGCACTGATTTTGTTTCAGTTTTGCAACAGTTGCCGCCTCTGTAAATGGAGGACAGAAACCTAGGTGAGTGTTTTATTGGACTAACCTGGGGTTTAAGACATTGTTAACACCCTTAGCTAGATTGTAAACCTGTGGTGAAGGATGAAACATTGGCTGAACTGATAAATACAACCAAGAGAGAATGTGTAGAGTGTTGTTTCAGTTTTCATTAATATCGTAGCTTCTGTATAACTAGATTTCAGGAGTAATATAAGGGTGTTGTTAGGCTAATAAGGAACCCAAACTTGTACTAATATACCCAATTAGTTGATGGAACATTTTGGGATAAGCGAGCCACTTAGATACATTAAAAACATGTAATAAGATAAGATTATACACTAGAACATTATTTCGGTTCTGAACATCAAGCTTCAGTATGAGGGAATTCTAGAAGTGATGGAGGAGTGTCATTGTGTAAATGATGGACTTAAAACAAAGCTATTTAGCTAAGAAAGAATACCCCTTAGGCGAATGCAATACATCTTAGATAAACTTGTTACATGTTAGTGTTCTTGATGCTCTAAAGCCTTAACTAGAGAATGACTTAGTTAACGTGTGAGTTGATATGTGAATGTCCTAGGGGTAAGATAAGCCTAGGATTAATACTTGGGAAGTCCTAAGGGAAATGTAAACCAAGCACTTAACAATATACTGTAAACACCCCATATGGGTACTGTGCAACAACCTAGCTCTCAAACCATCCAGCTTGAAAACTAGCCACTTTAAGGCCCTCAATCCTAGCTTGGGCTTAAAAGTGGAAGGCCTGTTGTTGTAGTCAACACTATGTATCCTTATAAACCACTCACATTACAACTCATATCCCATGTGTGATGGGGGTATTACATACTCCCCCACTCAAAGAATGCGACGTCCTCGTCGCAAGCCTAATATCCAAGTCCCATGGACCTCCTCGGTAGGTGTCGGGTTACCCATCCCGACACGGTCCCGAGTCCGCTCTGATACCATTTGTAACACCCCATATGGGTAACTGTGCAACAACCTAGCCTAGCTCTCAAACCATCCAGGCTTGAAAACTAGCCACTTTAGGCCCTCAATCCTAGCTTGGGCTTAAAAGTGGAAGGCCTGTTGTTGTAGTCAACACATATGTATCCTTATAAACCACTCACATTACAACTCATATCCCGATGTGGGATGGGGGTATTCATAATACCAAGGGAGAAACATACGATATAAAGTGATCACATAAAATAATAAACTGACACATTGTTTTAATTAACGCTAGGGCCGTAGCGAACTCCGACCGGGACTTCGAGTGTAAGACGACTCGTACTTCGAATAAGGTATGGACATGTGTGGTTCGTATGTTGCCGTGTTACACGGCTTGTTTGTGTGTGCCTTGTGTGCAAATGACCGTAAGATTAATGCATGAAATTGGATTGCTTGCTTATCCTGCTTACATGATTATACCATTGTTGCATATGGTTTGCGCGCACACAGTAGTTTAGTCCCTTCTCGTTTATGGAACTTGAATGAAACACGACGAACTACGCAAACAAAACGAAACAACTATACAAGAAGAAGTCTCCTCTTAAACTATAGGGGACTTCTAATGACACCCACTATGGTGTCAACTTATAATGTTAATGAAAAGTAAAGTACCTATTGGTGGAACATATCCTGAGGTCTAGAGATGACCCCGCCTCCTCGATGCACGACGCCGGGAATAGAGGATTGGCTATGAGAAGACGTTCTTCAACTTGTGGTGATAAGAGAATTCATAAATAACCCTTAAAGAAACAAGGCAAGATTAGCACCTACATGAGATGGTCATGGGATCTAATCTATACCCCCAGACCTGGTGCAAGGAAAGAGAAAGAAAATATACAATATGGGAACAAGAGAAAAGAAATGAAAACACACAACGCTCGATCGAATCCATAGTGAGGATCATGGGTATAACATACCTATGCACACGTTTTATACTAGCAGCTCGTTGTGCTTGGATGCGTGTTTGATGTGCTATGATGCCAGCATGTTATGCTTGGATGTTTGTTGTTATTGCTATGCTACCTTAAAGTGTGTATGATATCAGGATGTATCGTGGTGTGTTTTACTGCTTTATTATAGCATGTAAATTGACTTAATAATATTCGACCAAGTAGTCGTGTGGCCCGGCAACATGCGGGCTACACACGTTCATACTCAGCGTAGTTTGTTGAGTCCTTCCCAACCCAAATTTTTACAGGTATTATGTCGGACGACAACGGAGCGTAGGCGGGATGGCTACCATGGGGGTAGTCCATCAGGGCATAACGTTGAGGATGTGGCCGTATGTGTAATGTACCCGAGATGTAATTTTCAGTTTATGATTTGGCAATTTGTTGTAGACAATTGATAATTGGAATTGTATCTTACATTGTACGTGAGTTTTGGTGAGAGCTGTTTCCAGTCATGCAGACCGTAACTTAGAATTGGTAATGTGGTCTGTCAACCACGTGGGTGGTTGGCATCTGTAGCACCCGGATGAAATTGAGAATCCGCTGCGTAGTTATCTTGTAATGTGGCTAGGAGCCTGTTTGTGCTATGGGATGTTTATTCGGGGGTGTTACACAATTCAACAACAATACAAATACACACCTCATTCAATTCTATACCGAGTATCTATCACAATTCCCAAACTTATTGACCACATGTCGGTCTTACAATTCCACAATACAAAC
The DNA here is from genome assembly GCA_023374045.1 of Limonium bicolor. Taxonomy (NCBI): domain Eukaryota; kingdom Viridiplantae; phylum Streptophyta; class Magnoliopsida; order Caryophyllales; family Plumbaginaceae; genus Limonium; species Limonium bicolor. Next base: position 42,627,391 of record CM041781.1, on the reverse strand, counting down.
CAAATACAACTTCCTAAACAACTACCCATGCTCACATGGCAACCCGTCCTACACTCGAACGGTATTCGGCTTCAATGTTCCTGTAAAATAAAAACAGCGCCCCAAGGGGCTCAGCAAAATTGCTGCATATGAAATTCGCATGACTCGCGTGCTAACGAGGGTGCGCCGACTATTTTGGTCGAGAGCATGCGATTCATTTTAATTCAAACAGCATGCAAGGCAACAATACATTATTTATGTATATTGGCACAATCAAGGTTCAATATCGAACACAAACGCTAACACACACATCAAGGGGTTAGTTTAATATATTATATACTTAGGCTTTGAGGTTTTTACCTCACTATGCCTTAATCCATTTTTCATTGTCTTACCCACTCTCTTGGGTTACACTTACTCAAGCCCTCATTTACTCAATGTCAATTCAGGTCTTACAATACTCAAACTTAATCCTCAACTCTCAACTCTCAAGTTCCAACTCAATGCTCAATACTCAAATCCTTGGTTTTAAAATACGTGATGCGCTGCGATGCGATTAGGCTCCAGAAGCGATGTGTGATGTGTGAGGCGTTGATGCGAGCGCATCCCATTTGTGATGCGATGTTTACTAAAAAATCACACCTAAATCTTTGTAAACAACATTTTATACATATGAAGTAATATTTTGACACAATGAAATAAAAACTTCCAAACACAAGTCTAAAGTAATCAACTGTCAAAGTATTCAATCCAAACAACAAAAGAGAACAAAAACATCCAAACTCAAGTCTATAGTAATCAATCCACACAATAGAATAATAACTTTTAAAGATAACAAACTTCATATTAGACTACATTTAGATATCACCACATGAATCTATTGGATGTCATCAACACAAGATCAACTAAATCATCTTCAACATTAGGAGCACCAATATCCTCTTCAAGTACTTCCTCCTCATCATCACTCAAGTTCGTCCAAGTAGAAGTAGAAGAAAAAACAACATTTTTTCCTTTAGATCTTGAAAGATTTTCTCTTCCCCTCCTTAATGATATAGTTTTTTTATATTGGATCACTAATCCCTATGAGTCTCATAATCGTCTCATATCATCAATTGTGCGCCAGAAAGACATCAAGCATACACACAAGGATCATTCAAGATTTAAGGCCATTTTTTATGTTCTTGTGTTTTATATTGCTCTAAACCCAACAGTAAGTGCATAGGATCAAACTAGGTTGATATATGAGCATGTAGGAACAAATAGGAATAAAAACGGACTTCAAACGAAGAAGTTATGGCAAAAACAAGCTTACACAAGCTCAGGGCGCATCGAGGCATCGGACCGCATCCTCGCATCGGACCGCATCAGACCGCATCGGCTCGCATCTTGAATAATATCGCCTCGCTCTCATGGATACGACCTATACCTCGCATCGCCTCAAAAACGCATCATGCACGCATAATGCGCGCCTCTTAAAACCAAGCTCAAATCAATACTCAAATACTCAAAGGCATCTTTTAAGTCTTTGCCATGACCTCCGAGCAGGGTCATAGACAAGACCCACCACCGGGCTTACAAATACAAATGGAGCTATACAATTAGCTCCTCAAATCTCAAATGTCCAGTTCTCTACCGGACTACTCAAATTCCCAAAACTCCTCTCTCTGAGTCATTTCACAATCTCATAGATTAGCCTAAAAGTATCTCTCTCGATATCCTCCATTAGCTTAGGGAATTCTCAATGTCTAGTATTCTAATATTCAAGGTTTTACCCAACTTATTGAATACTCTCATGTTCGGGACATTGTTATGTTAGTCGGATCCTCTCATTGGGGTTCGACTATTTTTCTAAGGGGTTTGGAATCCCTTACCATTCTTCATTTTTCTCAAGGTTCATTGTTTGAACAATTATCAAGTCCTCTAAGTAGAGGTTCCTTATATACTTCCACTGTTAATTGTTTTGTGGATTAAATCAATTCGGTTCTCTAACCGTTATCGGAAGTTTACTTCTCCCGTACAATTCTCTCACGTTCTAGTGAGTTCATAGGTTTAGGTTATCGTTTATTGGTTCGATAGCTTTAGTGTGTTACCACGTTTTCGTTAATTCACAACTTGACTCTTTCTTCGAGTCTCTAAACAAACAAGACTCAACTATGAGTCAACTACAATACACAATCAACATTCAAGCAATTTATTCACAAACACCCATTTCATGAATTATACAAACTTCAGTTCAAATTACAATTCAACAAGCAACAATACAATACAAGCACTAACATGTGCAAACAATCCGATTCGTGCATTTATCTTGTTAGGTGATCACACAATCAAACAAGCACACAAGTCAGAGTAGCCAAGGTAGCATACGGGGCATGAGAAAATCATACCTTTCACCGGGGTTAACTTTACCGGGTGTTCTCACATTCCTCGGTTCACACTTGTTCCTCGAGTCTTACTCTTGAACCACTGATTACATGTCAAATGGTTCTATTAATATTAAGGCGTTACGGTATGTACATAATTGCTACTCCCGTACTTACCCCGTTATCCCGTTATCTTGGTTTACTTAAGTGTTCTTAAACTCACAACTTTCTCAATCACTTCTTAAACTTGTTTACACTTCTTAGGACCTTTAAAGGTCATCAAACAACTCCTAAACATCATCTAAAACCAATACCATTCAAACCCCCATCATTTAAACCCTTAAAAACACTTTCGGGAGGATTCTGGGGGTGGTCCGGGACTTGGTTCGGACCCAAAGTCCCGGACCAACACTTCTATGTCCTCTCGGCCATATTTTCACCCCTGGTCCGGGACTTGGTCCTGGACCTAGGTCCCGGACCCATCCCTGTTTTTACTCTCGGCTTGTTTTTGATGCGGTCCGGGACTTGGTTCATATCCTAGGTCCCGGACCCTACTAAAAACTACTATTAAGGTAAATTTTCAGCCTTAAAGCAATCCTTAATCCACCCTAAATCTTTCCTAATCCTTCCACAAGTTTCCTACATAATTAAACACCTCAAAACATGTGCTAAACCACTTCAAATCCTTGGTTAAATCCTTACTTCAATTCTTGCTCAATTTTCTACAAAATTTCATTCACATTTTACATCTTGCACTCTTGTGCATTTTCTAAACTTCCTTTGGCACTTTTCATTTGTTCTAACTTCATTTGACCATTCCAATCATTCCTAGACAAGTGCACTAACAAAGCCCAAGTTCATTCTCCATTTCCATGGCTATAAGCACTACTCTTTTCTAGCATTTCTAAGTTCCTCATATGCAAATTGCTACAGTTTTTTACCCTCCTCATTCTAGTTCTCCAAATACCTTTTCAAGGTTATTACTCAACTCTAAACAACCCAAATGAACACCTAAGTTCTCCCACTTACCAAGTCACCTAAAAGCAGGGTTAAATCATAAATGTAGAATCAGAAGCTGAGGAGTGCATTGATTTGCTTCTACAGTTGGGTTGGCAAGTCCCTAACCCAAGTCTCACCAAATCTAACCTCATCGATCAAATCCAATCTCAGGCGAGAATTTGAGGAGAGGTAGTCGGGGTGAGAAGTGATCGATACAAAGGTAGAGGAGTATAGAAGTGCTCAGGGACAGAGCAAGAATATCGTGGTAGGGTATTGTTTGAAGTTGTGGGAGGGCTTTTTGGTTGGTCGTTTTGGTTAGAGGGTTAGGAGAAGAAAGGGTTAGTAGAATCGTATGTATTATGAGTGTTGTGTGTGTCTGTTATAGGCTATATGCTAGTAGGTGATGCATAAGGGTACAAGATGTTATGTCTGGAGCTTGGATACTAGAAATGTATCTTCATATGTCATCTGATGTAATCATGGGGGTTGGGCTGGGTACTCTTTTTCCTCCTTGGGTTTTTTCCCACCGGGTTTTGCCTAATGAGGTTTTAATGAGGCCTGCCTTAGTTCGCCCGACTGACATTTGTCAGGTTATTTTTATCTTTAATATAAGGCTAATGCCTCAATTATAAAAAAAACCTAAAAGCACTCATTTTTCCACCAAAAGTTTGACATAACCTCCCCATAAACCTAACATGTCCAAATCCATCTTTTCACCATTTTTCATTCCTAATCTAGCCACACACTTTCAAGGGTCCTACCAGCACATAAGCTCAACCAAAATTCATCATATCAACAATATAGCTCATATCTCCAATACAATGGCACTTAGGCCCTTAAATCAACACAAGTTTACAAATTCTCTCAAATATCCACCAAACACATTACTAGCACAAGTTTTGGGTTTATTATTTAGTCTAACCCACCCCAAATACTAAAACAATTAAAACAAGCTTCAAGGTTGATTTCTTACCTTAATTTCACAAGTTCCTCTTTTAGTTCTCCTCTTGCTCTTCCTCTTCTCAAATTTGGTCAAGTGGGAATGGAGTTCCCAAACTCCATCCCAACTTTCAAGAAACACAAATTTAACATAATTAAGATCCTAAACCTTGGAATACACTAATTCAATGGAAGGCTTAGAATATCATGAGTTAGGGTTTACCTTTGGAGCTTTTAAGAGGGGCTTTACCCCTTGAGTCAAGAAGGGGATTAGTCCACCATTGGAGGGTTGAAACAAGGTGTAACACCCCAACTACAAACACAGTACTTAACAAACCATTGCAGCGGAATACACAACTCAACATATACTTAAATCAATGGTGTTACACGCCGTCAGCCACCCACGTGGCTAACAAGGGTAACTCTTATACATTTTATCGATCTGATAAACCAAATTCCCGAGCACTTACACAATACAATCCCATTTCCTTTCCATCAAACAATAAACATTTACATTCCAACTGTACCGAGTATTTACAACCAGTGCCGATAACAGTTTCGGTCTTACTACACCTACAATACATACTCAATTTAAATGACTACCCATATACAACTATCACCCCATCCTGCTCTCGAACGGCTTCCAGCTCCTTGTACCTGAAATAGGAAAGAAAGGGTGGCCCCCCGAGGGGCTCAGCACCTTTGCTGGTATGGTAATCGTGCAGTCCGCATACTACCGGGTCACGCACAACTAATTGTCTTCTAAGCATGTGGTAGATTATTTTTAAATCATGCCTGGTAAACTGTAAACACATAACACATTACATACCCACAAAAATGGGGCACAACAAATCAGTCAACACATCAATACTCGTTAGATCACTCATTGTGTTCTTTAACCCTTGAGGGTTTCTCCTTTAATGAAGCTAATTCCTTGTTAGACGACACTTACCCATTAGTCGGGTTATACTTAAATTCCTCTTAACATAACCTGGGCTTGATACCCATGATCCACATACTCCCACATAACAACTCATATCACATTTTAACGTACATACAACATAACTTGGGGAGGGTCACGTGAGGACACGTACCCCAGATGTGAATTAGTAATCTCATTGGATACTATGAATAATCGTTTTTTTATTTCATGCTAAGCTCGTTAACAATAACTTATTGTTCTACATAGAGAACATATATTTACTTAAGATGCGTCTGATATACTTAGTTCCGAACGCACCGTACACATTAACTTACTGAGATGTGTCTGTCTCAATATAGTACCGAACACACCGTACATATCAACTTTTACTGAGATGTGTCGGTCTCAATATAGTACCGATCACACCGTACATATTTCCCCCTAGCCCCGAACAATAATCAAGGTAGGTAAGCTTTGGTTAAGCTTGCGGGTGATTGTAATCCAAGAAGGAAAAACAACCATAACATAACAGAGAGGGAGTTAGAGCAACTGTAGACATCAACTCCCAAACAAAAACGAAACGACCTGATTCCTCACCCCCCCCCCCCATTTGTATATATATATATATTAACATATAGTTAAGAGCTCCATTATGGAACTATCACATCCACACACCATAAGGTATTACAACCGGGTTAAACACACAAGGGAGGTAAACATACTTACACGCACAAATAACACATAACTAACTCACGCATAGCCGTGGTTAGAACGTTCCCATGGTTTGGGTCGTTAAATCCAAATACCGAACTCTTATGTGTTCCTAGATTTGGTTAGCTAAGGTTTAACACATGTTTGAGGTTAAATGGTATCGGTAATAAGTACGCCACATAAACGAATTACTGTAAACTCATTTCATGCTTATTCTTGCAAGGTGGCAAACACACAGAAAAACATATTGGCATACAAGCCGGTGTAATCCAGTAGGACACAGGTTGCAAGAAAACCATACATGTCACCTTGAGGATGGCTAGCCTTACATGGCGACCTCTTAGTCTCGGCTGCCATCTCTACTAGTTCTCGTTCCTATAAACGATTTGATCGAATGGTTAATTACCGTTCTTACTCCCCGGTTAACAAACTACTCCATATTACAACTTGTTTTACTTTCACATTTGATTACAATTTTCCACTCTTTTAATCGCCATAACAACTCACTAAACATGTCTTTCCATTTGAGCTTACACTTGTTCATCCCCTTAATACTCACTAGGGTTCACCACTTAAACCACATTTTCTTTTATGTTTTTTTTACATGTATGGGCCGACCCACCGACCGACCCAACCCCTGGGTCGGTCCGTTCCAGTAACAATTCCGGGTTTAAAAATTTCACTCCGACCGACCTTAACAGGGTCGGTCCCAAGGTCAGTCCATTCCAGAAGCATTTTGGTTCTCTGTTTTTATCCCGACGGCCCCTAACCCCCTGGGTCGGTCGATTCCAGAAACATTCCTGTTGCCTTAATACAGTCAGACCAACCCAGCCAGGGTCGGTCCCCCGGGTCGGTCGACTGCAGAAACTTCCCAAACATTGTCAAACTTCCTCCAAACTTTTCCTCAAGTCTCCTAATGTGTTTTAACACCATTTGGCACACCTAAACCTTCATATAACATCCACCAAACTCATTTTCTAACTCACTTCTAAACTCCACAAACAATTTCTCATTTACATAACAAAATTCCTAACACTTGTAATGTTTTTTTCCTTAAGTTTCTAAGTGGTAATTTTGTACCTATTACATCTATCAACCAAAGTATTCTCCACTACATAATAACTACTCCAAAAGCATTATTTTGCATCCCTATCATTCCTTTTTCATAAACTTCCCAAGTCTCCCTCATAAGTTCATTCTTATCCTTTACAATACATTATCTTTCCCTTGTTTTTCCAAAACTTGCACAAGTCTTAAATACTTCACATAACATAACTTTGGTGTGTATAAAACACCCATTTGATCTCTAAATCCTCTAAGAATATTCCTAGGTCATCCTAGGACTCATGAACACCTTAACTCACTTCCTTTGACCAATTTAAACCTTAACCATTCCTAGTACAACCTAGGTCACCAAACTTCATTTTAACACCTAAAACTCCTTGTTTGCTCACCAAATTTTGACATAGCCTTTCTTGTACATTCTCACACCCAAACACTTAGGTTTTCACCTTTAGACAACCAAGAACACTCAACTCCTTATTACACGTTCTTACACACAAACACATGATTTCTCTCCCTTTAAACAATCAAGAACATTCATCCACGGAAGAAATGTTCTTTACACACAACTAAACCACAAACTACACTACATCACAATATAGTGCATAAATTTAAATTGCTTGGCACTTAGGCCCTTAAATAACATGGCTCTTAGGCCCTTAAATTGCATAAACCTTAAACACTGAATTTCCACATACTAAATGCCTTTGACCTGCAAATACACACAACATAACATATGTCCTATAATAAACTCCTTGAGAATAGTTTTCTAGCTCATTTACCATTGGCTCCTTAGGTATCTTATTTAGCATTTTAAAGCCCAATTTCCTAAAACACATTAAACTTGATTAAGGTAGTTCATTTACCTCCTTTTTTTCTTCACAACTTTCTCACTTGTTTTTCCTAGCTCTTTCCTGATTAAAAATCGGCAAGGGGCTTTTGATTACTTGTCAAACTTCTAATCAATACACAAGTAAAGGTAATGAGCATTAAGCTTCATGCTTAAACTCATAAATAAACCTTAGGTTATGTAATGTCTTAAAACACAAAAATGAATGTTTTACCTTGGAATTGGAAGAGAGTTCAATTAAGTATCAAGATAGGACTCCACCTAGCCCTTTAGAGTTTGAAATGGAGCTAAACAAAGGCAAGAAAAACACCATTACTAGGTGATTCTCGGTCACACACAAAAACAAGAGGAAACATTGCTTTTCTTTGGTTTTCCTTACCTTGAAGCAGAGAAGAATGACAAGGCATGAAAATGTGAGCTCAAGCTCCATTAATGGTGAATCTCCATGGCACCGAAATGGGGTTCTTGAAGATTTGAAAAGACAAGATTGAAGAGCTTGCCCCAACTAGAAGAATGGTGGTCTTGAAATTGATTTTGGTACATGGAGCTAGGAGATATAAGCAATGGAAGATGGTGAATGGTGATGGCTGTAGCAAAATCGATGGAGAGAGGAGGAAGGAGGTTGGAGACGGTGGGAACAAGAAGAAAAGAAGAGAATGAAGTGAGATGTTCACTTTTACAAGATATTTACTTATAAAGTAAATAGTACTTTACCTAGTCATCTTTATTTACTTATTAAGCTAGCAAGGGTGGTGACTCACCCCTTATAAAATCGGCCCCCCTTTAGTATATAGGCTGATTTAATGGCTTATGTTGACCATTTGATTACTTATATTGACTTATGTTATAAACTAGCACTATTTGAGCACTATTCACAAATTAGTGCACATAATTGTGAAATTTTTTATTTCTCATTGATTTAGACTTCCTAATGTGATACTAAGTAGTACACATGTTGATTAAAGAGTAATGATGGACATTTAGCCACTCAAAACTCATTTCCAAGACAATTTTTCAAAAATGTGCTTTAAGGCTCCTTAAAGCACATTTTGTGTTCTAACTTGTTTTCAAGCTTGGTTTTCTTTAGGAATTGATTTAACATGTTCCTTAGCATGTTAATAAGGTCTAGGAATGACCTTTAGGTCTTATACAAGGTTACACCAAGTCTAGGGCGAGTATTTGCTTAAATTGACTTTATGGTGTCTTCTTGTGTTTTGTTTGGTTTAAGTTGTATACCAATGTTTCTTAAGGACTTAATTAGCCTTATCGAATAATAATTACATATTATTAAGTCTTGGTAGGCTCTTTGGATCCTAACCAAGTTAATTCCAAGCTTAGAGCATGTTTTTGCTCAAACTGTAATAATGGTATTTTATTATGTTTACCATGGTTTAGATTGTTCACTAATGTTTCTAAGGCACTTTTTAGCCTTTAAATACCATAGTTTAATATTTAAACAACATATCAAGGTTTGGGGTACTTCACAAGGCTCCAAAACAAGAAGAAAACTAGGCATGAGAATGGGCAAAAATCGGTCAACACAAGAGAAGGAGGAAAAATGAGTATTTCATGAACCTTCTTACCTTAGGAGAGAGAGGAGACTCCAAGCTACAAGATGGTGTCATTTTCTCTTCAAATGGGATATACCCATGGAGATGAAGTTCATCCTTTTGGAATTTTAAAAAGAGAGAAGTGTAGAGCTTGAGGAGGAGAAGAGGAATATGTATTTTATTTTGCATTTGGAGCTTGTATGTGGCTAGAGCATGTAGGAGAAGGTGGAGTAGCCATGGGAGTTTTCAAAATCGTCCAGCAAACCAGAGAGAGGGATGGGGAGCCGGCTGGAGGAAGGAGAAAGGGAGGAAAGAGAAGGAAGAAAAGAAAGTGAGGGAGGAGAGAGAGGGTAATAACCTTTTTCTACTTTTTCTTTCTTTCTTTTTCTTTTCTTCTTTTCTTTACTTATTTAGTGTGTGTGAGGGCTGACTCATCTATTAAAACCGGCCCCATTAAAATATGCAAGCTGGAGCATTTTTCGTCTTTTACAGAAAATGCTCGTTTATTTACCCGGTTTAATACTATTCACTAACCGGGCCCGTTTTCTGAATTTTTCTCGTTTCTTTAATTTTAATGGTTCTTAAGATTCCGTTAATGTTTAATTATAGTTATTTAATGAACTACAATTTTTACGGGTTCATTTGACCACTCAAAGTCAAGTTTTCGGGTTTTCTTGAAAAACGTGCGCTAAAGCTTTATTAGCGTTTTAACTCATTATTTGGATCCGTTTTCTTCAAGAATTGTTCCCATATATCATTTAGGCATTATTAATCCTTTTAAATCCACCTAAGACCATTTTCAAAGTCGTATTCCTCCTACGGTCACATAACGCTCATTTTAGCGTTTTTCGCTTTTTAAGCGTTTTCTCTTTTCTTTTGGATTTATTTTCTTTACCAAAATTTATTAGGCACTAATAGGCCCTCAATTATCATATTAGAGTAATTTAATCACCCTAATCTAGTTCAGGGTATTTCAGTCGAAGTCAGAAGGCACTCGGGTTTGGAATTTTAACTCGACCGACCCAGCCATGGGTCAGTCCCTTGGGTCGATCGAAGTCAGACCCATTTTTCCAAGTGTTTAACTACTCAGTTTGAACTCTAAAACCACCTTAATCTTTCCCCAATCCTTTCACATGTTTGCTAACATGTTTAACCACCTTAAAGAACTCCTTATCATGCTCTAAACCTCCTCAAATAATAGACCAATTCCTTACCTCAATTCTTGCTTAATTCCACAAATTTCAATTCTCACATTATGCATTTTTCACACTTGTGCATTCCTAAACTCCCTCTTGACAGTTTTTACTTCTTCTCTCAACCACTTGACCATACCAGTTCATCTTAGGCATTTCCTTTTCTAGTTCCCGAGTTCACTCTTCATTTTTCAAGGTCATGCACACTAAGTCTTTTTCCTAGAATTCCAATGCACTACAACACTCATTTGCTACAGATTTTTGTCCTAACCATTCCAAGCCTTTAACTACTTTCCAAGGTTGATTACTCCAACCAAATCAATTCCTACATACACCTAGTTAACCTTAGGCCATCTTTCACTCAACTCATCACCTAACTTCACAGGTTTGTACACAAATTTTGCCATAACTCACCTACAATTTCTAACATTCCTGAATGCACCATTTATCACCTAAATTCATTCATAACTAGCCACACCCATAAAGGGTCCTACCAGCACACAATATCCATTCAAATCCATCCATAATCCTCCAAACACAACATAATGCATAAATCATAAAATGCATGGCTCTTAGGCCCTTTAATCAAAATTCAATCACAGTTCTCTCCTCTAACAACCAAACACATTTCTAGTACCGTTATTTGGGTTCATTCTTTTCATTACCCATCCCAATATCCTAATACATATAGAATATACATTATGGTAGGTTTCTTACCTTGAATTCTCAAGTTCTCTCTTAAATTCTTCCATTCCTCTTCTCCACTTCTCTTGACTCAAAATCGGCCAAGGCAATTCCAATGTCAACACTCCAGCCCAGCACTCAAAGAATTCAATGAACAACAATTAAACTCCTAGACCCCTTGGAATAACTCTAATTCAATGAAAGGGCTTAAAGCACAAAAGTTAGGGTTTTACCTTTGGAGTTCTAGAAGGGGTTCTAAACCTTGAATCAAAAGGAGGGTTCCACCACCATTGGAGAGTTGAACCAATGCTCAAACATGGAAGGAAAACAAGGTATTAAAAATAGGCAAAATCGGCCAAAACCAAGAAGGAAGGAAACATGGGTTTTCCTTGGATTTTCTTACCATGAATGAAAGAGGAGATGTCTAGCTCCAAGAATATGTAGTTTTCTCTTCAAATGGCCAACATCCATGGAGGTCAACTTCCTCCATTTGAGATTTTGAAAAGATAGAAATTAAGCTCTTGGTGAGGGGAGCAAGAATATGTGTTTATTTTTGTATTTGGAGCTTTAATGAAGCTTGTGCAAGGGGAGAGAGTGAGGAAGCCATGGGAGCTCTTGAGGAAGCTCAAAATCACCAGAAATAGGGAGGAGGAAGGAGGAGAAATCGGTGGGGGAAGGAAGAATAGGAGAGAGAAGAGGGAAATGAGAGGAGAGAGGTTACTTTTTACCTTTTTGTACTTTTTGCTTTTTTTACTCACTTTACTTATAAGCTAGTTATTTAAGTGTGTGTGAGAGAGCTGATTTCCTCTCTTAAAAAATCGGCCACCCCAATTAGTTAGGCTAGGGGCGTTTTCGTCTTTTTACAAGAAACTCTCGTTAATTACCCGGTTTTAGCACTATTCACTAACCGGACCCGTTTTCCGGATTTTTCTCGTTTCTTTAATTTTAATGGTTCTTAAGCTTCCATTAATGTTTAATTATAGTTATTTGATTGACTATAATTTTTACGGGTTCATTTGACCACTCAAAGTCACGTTTTTGTGTTTTCTCGAAAAACGTGCTCTAAAGCTTCATTAGCATTTTTAATCCATTTTATGGATCCATTTTCTTCGGGAATTGTTCCCACATATTAATTAGGCATAACTAAGCCTTAGGAATCCATCTAGGACCCTAACCGAGGTCGTATTCTTCCTATGGTCATGTACCGCTCATTTTTTTTTGCGTTTTACGCTTTTAAGTGTTTAATCTTTTCTTTTGGATTTATTTTCTTCACCAAAATTCTTAAGGCACAATTAGGCCCTCAAATACCATATTAGAATTATTTAATCACCATAATTAAGTTCGGGGTATTTCAACATGGGTATGACAATAAATCTATGGGAATTGGAATACATGTGTTCCTATTACCATGCTTGGTAAATAAAAATCCTATTTTTTAGGAGAAGGGAATGAAAATTAAATAATATTTCTTCCGACTATTTGATAACAATGCTTATATATTCTAATTGAAGTAATTAATTTTTTTCAATTCATACATAGTTTTTTACTATTACGCAAGCGTAAGAATTATATTAATTTTAAAAGAGTAAATTTGATACTAGCTTTTATTAATATTTTAATATCACTTAAATATAAACTAAAAAATTTAAAATTTATTTCTAAACATGTGAAGTCACTTAATATAAATCATTATATAAAGTTAAACAGACGACAATGATAAAGATAGAAAAAAATGTAAGAAAAAATGCACCAATGACCAGATAAAAAAAGGTAACGAGAAACATTAGAAAGCAAAGACATTTGAACAATTGTAACGGAAGTATTTACAATTTTCTTTGTTACTTAAACTGTACATATTCATCAATTTACTTCAGTTAATATCTTACAATACATTTCATATTATTATGGTTTAATTTTTATTATCAAATAAAAGGTATTAATTTATTTTTTATATTTATAGCTATCAGATTGTTTTTATTCTAGAAAAAAAATGTGACATTATATATAATCCGCTCCTTTCCATAATGTTAAGTATTTTCCCACCCTAAGAAAAATTCCCAAGTGCCACTACACAATTTTGAGATTTATTTTTATATGTTAAAAATATTAAACTCGGGCTAAATGTTTTTTTTTTGTAAAATTAAATTTAATGTAACAATAAAATATTTATTAAACTTGTCTTATTAACAAAGTTATCAGAATATGTGTATAATCTACCATGCATCAAAATGATAAGTTATATGTTTATATGTTAAAGAATAAACAGTTAACTTGGCTAGATACTTATATTTTATCTTTGTAATCATTTTATTAATATAACAATAAAGAATTTTTAGAATTGTTGAAATAACAAAATTATCATAATATATTTATATCCTACTATGCACGAGAATAACAATGAAATTTGTTTCTCATTGACAGTTTATAGATACCAAACGTTGGAAGGGAAATACACTAACCATTCCCTTATTTCTATTCTCATACATATTCCCACTAATACTACTCTCATTCCCAGCAATTCTCATACCCAATACCAAGTTGCTTCAAGCAGCATTCCATCCCATTCCATATCAGAGAGAAGCATATGAGAACGAGGGTAAGGGCTTGCTTGGTAAGTAGCAATGTGAATAGGAATAAAAATGATGGGTACGGGAAAAACAATAGAATCAATAGGTATGAGAATAAGCATTACCATACCTGTGTTTGGTAAGTGGCAATAGGAATGAGAATGAAAATGATTAAGTAATACTTATTAGGGAAAATAACGTGCCCCACCCATGATGTTTGACGAAATTACACACTCCACCCACGAGGTTTCAAAAATTACTTTCCTCACCCATGTAGTTTCCCCTTACTTCCAGCAACTTTTCTAATTTTTATTTAATTTAAAATATGCTTAAACATTGTCTGAAATTGATGGAAATTTACATGGATGATGCTAAAATGTTATATTTTGATCTTATGTCAAATATGAAGCTTTTTAAGCTCACATGTGACCCGTGAGACCCAATGAAATATGTGACATGTGAGTGCATTTTCATTGGGTCCCACAAATCACATTTGAGCTTAAAAAACTTTAGGGGAAAATTACATCCCCCACCCATGAGGTTTGGGCAAATTTCACATCCCACCCATGTGGTTTGGAAATTTAAATTGCCCACCCATGTACTTTGTACCGTTTTACTTCTGTTACTTAATTCCCCCATTACCGTCAATAAGGGCCACATGGCCTTTTCTTATTTGCTCTCTGTGCTGAGATGTGGACCGGGTTTCGGTTACCCCTAATTCTAATTCGAGAAACTCACACAACACTCTCTTCCTCCTCAACTCACTCTCAACTTCCTCTGCAGCCACTGTCTCGTTCGTCATTATCCCCTGCAACCTCGCCTACCTCCTCTCTCACCTCCAACTCCTCCTCCTCTTCCTCTTCAACACTAGACCCCAAACAGCTCTAAGCACTCCACTATCCGGCATACCTACTTTAAAAAAACTCTGCTCATGCGCCCATCTCTCACCATTGTCAGCGATAAATCCACACCATTCTAATAAATCACCTCCCTTAAGCTGAAGAAATGCGTTGACGACATCTCATCACTACCATCGTCCTCAAATCTCTCTCCACCTTCCAAGATCTTCAGTTCATCGACCTCCCCGCCATCGTTGTCCATCCCGTTTCCCACTGGAACTCACCTCCAATCTCCACTCTTTCGATTGCATTAACAGTGTTGGTAAACTCACTCGCGTCATGATGGGTAAGATGTAGAATCTCATATATCTGACAGTCATCGACGTGAGTGGCCTCTCTCATCATGCTCGACAACCTTAAATCCGCCACCATCTCCGGCACTAACCTCACCAGCTCTCTTCCCAAACACTGGCGTACGCAAATCACCCACCTCATCTATCGAAGAACAATCTAAAAGGAAAAAAACCCTAGCACGCTAACCACCGTCGAAAAACTTTCTGCTCTAGATTTTTCCTCGAAAAATCTCTTCGATGAGATTCCCTCTTCAATCGGTGACCTCCGTATACTAAAAAATCTCTCACACTCCTCAAACGAGAGGGATGAAGAATAAATTAATAGCAGCAGAATTTCCTGATTGCTTAGCAATAGAGTTAGCGTTGGGAAATTGATGAAGTAAATGCAAAAGTAATTTTATTTTGGACTAATCGAAACCCGGTCCACCAGCTCAGCACAGGGAGCAAATAAGAAAAGGCCATGTGGCCCTTATTGACGGTAATGGGGAATTAGGTGACGAAAGTAAAACGGTGCAAAGTACATGGGTGGGCAATTTAAATTTCCAAACCACATGGGTGGAATGTGAAATTTGTCCAAACCTCATGGGTGGGGGATGTAATTTTCCCAAACTTTAGATTTATCACTGAACCAGAACACAACACTTTAGCATTGTCCATATAAAATTTCATCAATTTCGAACAACGTTTAAGCATCTTTTAAATTGAACAAAACTTAGAAAAGTTGCTGGATGTAAAATGAGGGAAACCACATGGGTGGGAAAAGTTGAAACCTTGTTGGTAGAGTGTGTAATTTCTCCAAACGTCATGGGTGGGTCATGTAATTTTCCTTATTTATTATTGAAATACCCCGAACTTAAATATGGTGATTATATTATTCTAATATGGTATTTAAGGGCCTAATAGTGCCTAAGTAATTTTTGGTAAAGAAAATAAATCCAAAGAAATGAGAAAAACGCTTAGAAAGCGGAGAACGCTAAAATGAGCATTAAATAACCATAGGAGGTACGAGACCTCGGTTATAGTATCGTAAGGATTCCTAAGGCTTATTCATGCCTAATTAGTATACGGGAATGATTCCCGGAGAAAACGGATCCAAGAAATGTATTAAAACGCTAATAGAGCATTAGCGCACGTTTCTCGAGGAAACCCGAGAACGTGACTTTAAGTGGTCAAACAGACCCGTAAAATTATAATGCATTAAGTAATAATTATTAAGCATTTATGGAAGCTTAATAACCAATAAAAATAAAGAAACGAGAAAATTCCGGAAAACGGGCCCGGTTAGTGAATAGTACTGAAACCGGGTAAAATAACGAGCGTTTTCTGTAAAAGACGAAAAACGCTCCAGCTTACTAATAAGGTGGGGGCCGGTTTTTATGAGTCTTGTGACTCCCCTCTCACACATAACTAGCTAACTAATATAATAAGTCAAAAAGCATAAAGTAAATAGTGAAAAGTGGAAAAAGTAAACAAATACCCACCTTTTCTCTTCTCTCTCCTCTCATTCTTTCCTTTCCCACCGTGAGCACCCTCTCTCTTTCCTCTTTCCTCTCTTCTTCCTCCTCCTGGACGATTTGAGCTGCAACAAAGGAGCTCCCATGGCTCCTTCATCTTCTTCTTCTTGTACAAGCTTCAATAAAGCTCCGAATTGAAAACCGAGCATAGATTCTTGCTCCTCTCACCAAGACCTATCTCCCTCTCTTTTCAAAATTCAAAAAGGAAGAAGTTCATCTCCATGGGTTTTGCCCATTTGAAGAGGAAATGGTACCAAATCGAAGCTTGGAGTCTCCTTTCCTCCTAAGGTAAAAAGATTCAAGAGAAAAACTCATTTTCTTCATTTCCATGCCTTGGCCGATTTTTGCCCTCCTTGTAATGCCTTGTTTCTTCTTTGTTTGAGCTTGGTTCAACTCTCCAATGGTGGAGGAGCTCTCCTTTGTACACAAGCCTTAAAAATCTCTCTCAAAAATCTCCAAAGGTAAAACCCTAACTTGTGTTCTAAGCCTTTTTATTGAATTAGAATTCTCTAAGGGTTTAGAAGGATAATTAAAATGCATTTGTGTGTTTCTTGGGTGTTGGGATGGAGTTTGACAACTCCATTCCCATTTGACCGATTGTGACCAAGAAGAGGAGATGAGAAGCTTGGAAACAAAGAATGGAGAAATAAGGTAATTAAGTTACCCTAATGCTATTTTGAATGCTTTAGGATTTGGGAATGGGTAAACAAATAAAAGAACCTAAACTATTGTATTAATATTGAAGATTATGAAGTTTTGAGTATTTGCGAATTAGTAAGTGAATTGTAGGCCTTGGAGCCAAGTATATTGTGTATGAGGATTGGTATTGATGTTTGGTAGTGTATTGATGTATTAAGGATTGTTGTTATTGCTGGTAGGACCCTTGTATGGGTGTGGCTAGAATAGGAATGATTTGGATGAGAAAGGGTATGTGTGGATAAGTAAGGAAAGTAGGAAAACTATGGCGAAATTTTAGTAGGAATTGTGCATTAAGAATGACTTGGTGAATGGGAGAACCAAGATGTGTATTGGGATTTAGTATAGATGGTTTAGTAACTAAGGAATGGTAATTGTAGTATGAGAAATGAGAAGGTAAAAATCTGTAGCAAGAGTATCAAAAATTCATTGTAGAAACTAAGAAGAATTGGTGTGCAAGATTTGGTAAAAGAGAGTTGGACTTTGGTATAGGTAGTGTAGTTGATTGGAAAGGGATTGGAATGGTAGGATGAAGTTAGGACAAGATGCAAAATGCAAAGAGGAGTAAAGGAAATGCACAAGTGTGCTAACTGTACAGAGAGGAAGAAAAATCTGTAGAAATGGAGTAAGTATTGAGTGTGGATTTGGCTAATGTGTTGAGGAGGTTTGGGACTGGATTAAGGCATGTTTTAGGATGCTTAAACATGTAGAAAACATGTGGAAAGATTAGAAAATGATTAGAGGTGAATTAGGGGTTGAAAACTGATGGAAAACTGTAATTTTTGACAGTTCCAGGGGTGGTCCGGGTTGCAAATCGGAATGCAAACCCGGATGATAGCAAAAACTAGGCAGAAGGCCATCCCAGGGGGTGGTCCGGGTTTGTAAACCCGGACACAAACCCGGACCACACATAAAACTAGGCAGAAACATATTCTCGGACTTGGTCCGGGTTTGTAAACCCGGACACAAACCCGGACCAGTGTAAAAATGCCAGAAAGTACTTTTAAGTGTTCTAATGATGGGGAAGTGAATGGTATTGGTTTTAGGAGTTGTTAAGGCCTTGTTTGATGGTATTTAAAGGCCCTAAGAAGTGTAAACAAGTTTGAGAAGTCATTAGGAAAGTTGTAGGTTTAAGAACATTAAGTTAAACCGAAACAACGGGACAACGGGGTAAGTACGGGAGTAGTAATTATTGATGTATGGTATGAGCATAGCATTAATAGCAATGTTTGAAATATTACCAGTGGAACAAATGTGAACCAAGGTACAAGGGAACACATGGTAAAGCTAACTCCGGTGAAAGGTATGATTTTCTCATGCCCCGTATGCTAACCGAGTTACGTTGATTTGTATGCTGTATGCCGGCTAATCAAGATTAAAGCATGAAAACGGTTTACTGCCTTTCATTGTATGTCTTGTTGTATGTTGCATGAGCTAACCTTTCTTGAATTGATTGCGTGGCTTTACTTGGTGCGTAGAGTCTTGTTGTGAACTAATGGAACAATAGCAACGCACTAAGCTATCGAAGCGGTAAACGATAACGCAACCCAATGAACTCACTAGAATGTGAGAGAGTGTACGGGTAACAACCTCCCGATAACGGTAGGAGAATCGAAACGAATAACCCACAAACAATAAGTAGTGGAAGTATATAAGTAACCCATATCAAAGGAATTATTCTTGGTGCAAACATGAACCATAAGAGTAGTAAAGAATGACGAGGGATCTCCAACCCCTTAGTAGTTAGTCGACCCATTATGAGAGGACCCGACTGATGTAAGTAATGACCCGAACATGAGAGTATCCGATATGTTGGGGAAACCCTTAAACCTGAGGATACTAGACGGTAGTAATTCCCTAAGCCAGTGGAGGTTATCAAGAGAGATACTTCTAGGCTAATCCGTAAGATTGAATTATACTCTGAGAGAAGAGTGTTGGGAATATGAGTAGTCCGGTAGAACGGACATTTTGAGTATTTGAGGAGTTAAGCGTATAGCCCTCGTATTGTAGGTCCGGTGGCGAGTCTTTTGTATGACTCCGCCCGGCGGCCAAAGTATTGAGTATTGAGTATTGCGTACGTATGAGTAAAGTAATGAGTAATGAGTAAGAAGCGAGTATGAGTATGTAGCGAGTGTTGAGTATTGAGTATGTATGAGTAAGTATTGAGTACCGAGTATGTACGAGTAAGTAAGGGATATTGAGTAATGAGTATGCATAAGTGTAGTAACGAGTGCGGAGTAAGAAACGTGTACGAGTAAAGTATCGAACATGGAGTGTTGAGTATGTAGGAGTAAGGAGTAGGTATGAGTGGAGTAGTGAATATCGAATATAGTACGAAGAGTAATGAATGAATAACAAATACGAATGGTTGACCATCGATTTGTCTTCCTTAGTAAGTATTGAATTTGTATGTGCATGAAAGTATTGTTGTTGTATTGTAGTAGCATGAGTATGTATGTAAGCATGTAAATGAACTCCATGTATATTCGACCCAAAGTAGTCGATGTACCGCGGTTAGCACGCGGTATATGCGAAAGTCATATTCAGCGTAAGCTGACCCCTTCGGGGGACCGTTTTTAGTGTGCAGGTACCCGAAGCTGACCACCGTTCGAGAGAGTAGGACGGGGACTGCTACGTAAGCATGGGTAGTTGTATAGTAGGGATTGGTACTTGTATTGTAATGCGAACTTGGAAGTTTAAACTGTATCGGTAATTTAAGGATTGTAGTATGCTCGGTATAGTAATGTATTGGAGTTGAATTGGATTATTATGGATGAGTATGCAATGGGAATATTGTATTGTGTAGAGTACTCGGTATGTTCATGTTCATCAGACCGATAGTATGTAGTATTGTAACTCGCCTTGTTAGTCACGTGGGTGACTAACGGCATTGTACACCCGCCGTTGTGTAAGGAGTATCTGCTGCGAAGGTAAGTAATTGTACAGTAATGATGGTATTAGCGGTAGGGGTGTTACAATTATTTATACTTTCATCTTTATTTTCATGCTTATTGTGATGTTTAAATAATTTAAATTTATTACAGAAAATAGAACCAATTATTTTCTACAATATTTATGTAATAAAAATTTACATAATTTTTATAATAATTAAATATAAAATAAATGTAGATTTCATTGCTCACATATAAAATAAAATGTTAATTATATTATTACTAAAAAGCATTAAAATTTAAATATCATTTTAATTGTATTATTATATATTAAATATGTAATAGCAAATTAGAGCTAATCAAATGAGCGGGACCAACCCGGCTTTGTTTCCCCTCAGCCCATCTTGCTTGGTTTTATATTTTTTAATATAAATATTGATTTTTGAAATATATAAAATACAATTAAAAATGAATATTAATCAATATTATATATGATTTAAATAAATATTAAACAAAAATAATATAATATAATATTAAATACAAATAAAATAGAATAATATATAATATATTTTCTTCAATGTATATATAATAATTCAGGCCAGGGGTCAGGCTTAGCCACGGCTCAAAATTTTGCAAGGGCCTACCTCAGTTTTGTATATATTTATTCAGGTCAGGCTGGGATCACCACAGGCATAAAAATTATCCGGGCAGATTCAAGCTCGAATTGTTGTCAAGTCCATCCGATTTTTTTTAACGGGCTTATCGGGCTTTTTTGGGTGAATCACTGGACCAGATTGTACTTAATCAGCTATAGGGCTAATACAAGTATTACTGTTAAAACATAAATTATTATATTTTATTTTTTTATTAACTGCAACCATATTAAAAATATTTAATATTAGTTATAATATTTGAATTCAAATTTCAATTTTCATTGATTAAAATATATTAATTCACACAAATATACATGTTTTATTGAAAAATATAATAAATTTTGATAGAACTGAATAATAAAATATCAATAGATATCTTAAAATAATATCTAATCAAATATTTAAATAAAATTAATTATCTTTTAGTTTAATAAAATTTATAAAATTTGATAATTTCTTTACAAAACAAAACATCAAGAAAATAATTAACTACTAAAGATGCTGAAAAATGATAATAAAAAATGTGTATGATAGGAATGAAAAGTGATAACTACATAGGGAGTAGATAATAATTGATTCACATATCCACTTCTTATAAATTTGTATTTCATCTAATAGAATTTTTTTATTTCTATTCCCATAGATTCGTATAACCGCCTACCAAGAATATATTTTTGACTACAGCTCCTGCCCACCAGCGTTGCTAGGTACTGATGTCACTCTTTCTTCCTCCCATCTATAAATAGCATGCCCTGAATTCGTTGAGACCTGTAATCCGTCTTTAGATTCCAGATCGTTTAAGCATATTACCCCCACATTTCTTTCACAACTGATATTAGTTCTTAAATGCATTGCTTTGCATATCATGCCCACATAGTAAATAAAACGGGAGGAAAGTTGACAAGAAAAATAAAGCAAGATTCAGAAGCAAGAAAACATGAAATCAGGTCACATTTTAATGAAGCATACATGAATGTCACAGTAAAAAAGCTCAATCCACAATGCCATGATACAACAAAGGTCAAGGCTCAGATCCCACACAGCTGAATCGGGGATTATAAAAAAGGGTAATTATTCACTATAGATATTGTCTCCGTCGTCTTAAACATCTCTCGGAAATTATCAAAGTTCTTTACCAAGGACAAAGACCGCTGGGGAAGGTGCAGAAATCTTAGCTCTTGCTTGGTTGCCAGGGTTCATACCGAGTCCAATCTCTCTGCCCAGGATTAAGAGCATGGCCTTTGGAGTGATAGATATACTCATCACCTTCTCCTGAGAAATTTTCCTTGTGCTCAATTCCGTACCTTCTAGGCTTCAGCATTAGAAGCTACAATGCACGAGTCAACATCAGAAATTAGTCAAAGGGAAGATCGGATGCTTATGTGGATAATTGGTGAGGGGACCAACCTCATCCCCAGTGTGATCAGTTATGTAGTGAAGCCAACCATGCCATTCTGGAGGGACCTGAGAAGCATTATAGCGACTTTTGCTTCCATATTCCACCCACCTATGTCTTCCTATAACAAGACATCACCGTACCATAAGCATGCAACAGAGAAATTTGGATCCAATGACATCATTAAATCTAACATAAACTTCATCCCTGTAGAACCATGACTCTGGGGCCCGTCCTCAGTCCTTACATGGATAAACCACAACATCACTATTGATACATTCTTCTAGAGGTCAAGCCACAATATCAATCTACGCTAATACTTATGGTTGCATTCGCCATGTGAGAAGCTAAAGCAAATGACTATAGAATAAATGTACAACAGCGAAAGTGTGGAACGGTTAGCTTAGTTCATATTGTATACACAATTTAAGAGCATGGAAATAACAAATCTTGTTACTCCCATGCTCATGTAGAATGAACAGAATCCTAGGATGAACATGTTATCCCTTAATTTTCCTTTCCCTTTCCGTGTATTCCATTCTTATTGTTTGAATTCCGGTTCCAACTGTCATTCTTCACACATCCCCCACCAACAGAGGTTTGATTAGGAGAACGTAGTAAAGGGCGATTGATGCAGTTTTCCTGCAGACAGCTATAGAAACTAGGGGCAGCAGCAGCCAGCAGGCAGCTGGGACCAGGCTACACCTTGAGGCAGCTAACACTGCAGCAGTAGAGGTGTGGGAAAGCAACTATGGTTTTGAAACTATTCTCGTTCACCTTGATGGATACCGTTTCAGTCTCAGTGATAGGTTTACCTGAGCCATGCAAAGAAAATATGCATAGGTGTACACGTGTCAACAGCAGTGGCTGTCTAGTACTCAATATATTTGAATTGTATCGTTCAAGTCATCTCCAACAGGGACATCTATATTTAGCATTATAACGAACAAATCATCCTACCCCCTATTCAAAATATAAGTCGTTTTAGATATGTATCTAGACTTAAATCTGTCCAGATTCATCTCTAAAACAACTTATATTTTGAATAAGAGGGAGTATTGTTTAACGTCACCAAAACACAAGAATGAATGACAAGAATGACGAGTAACAGAAGAGCTCCTCCCTGAATAGTACCGTAAGAAGTACCATACATGACCAAAAATTGCAGAGGAAGTATCAGCCCTGGCATAACGTTTCTAAAATGAAGGGAAAGATGGTCACTCACCATATTGAGTATCACCAAGCTTCTCATAATATTTGTTGCCAAATTTATCGACACCAACAACAGTTGCTCCAATGTTATGTATTTTGGTTTGCCTGAACAAGGGTTGAGAGCATCGACGAGTTTATATCAACACCAGAGGAGAAAAATAGAAAACCACAACCTCATATCTTATAAGCCCATACAGATAGGAACAAGTTTGCACTTTTAGGGAACATAACTAATTGGTTGAAAAAAGATAGAGATGCAGAGATTCAGATTCATTTTCATTATCCTGACAGAGATCCATAAATTAAACACGAAAGGGCTTCTTCTAGTTTGTTAAGAAAGAGTTAATTCAAGAGGATCTATCTTGACAAGTTTCTATATGTCTATGCTGATGCTAACAATCAAGACTAGAAATAGTGAAATCGTACAAACAGTCACAGCAAGAGGCACGTATGCGGCACAAAAACAAAACATTATGCAGCACTAATGAGAGAAATCAACGACATGTCTGATTATATGTTGCGCAACAATGAAAATTATGTTGGAAGAAGGTATCTACTACAGAGCGAGAGGCTTGAACAATTAAATCTACCAAGAGAAATCACTGATGCTAATACGTTTGTTGATTTCTCTCACTGGTGCTGCATGATGTTTGTGGGCAATTTTAACACAAGTGATCTACATAAACAGAAAGAGATGAAGCTTTCTAAATGACAACGAATGAGTAATACTTCAGGGCAGCGAGGCATATATTTATATATCCGGTTGAAGCAGCAAAAAGAACGGAAGATGGGAGAGGGAAAGAGAGCCAGGGCAAATTCACTCACAAAAGGTTCCCGTCTGGTAGACAATTCCTGTTTGACAAAACAGAAAAAACGATAAATGATCAGCCGGGCACAGTTTGAAAAACAGAGAAGCATTCGCAAAGTATTCGATCTGGTCAACAGAAGAAATTCGAGAAAATTGTACCACTTTCAGCTACTGAAAGGAACCATTTAATGAGTTGACGTATATACACTCAACCATATTAGTCAAGAAATCTGGAAATCCCTCTATACGTGCCAATAATAAAAAAAAATGAAAGAGGAAAAGATTCGCGGATTTTTACCTAGTTCATTCAAAAACACGAAATTGCTAGGATGCAGAGAAAGACAAGACGAGAAAAATTACAAAGGTCGACATAATTCATGTCAGATGAGAGATAAGGGAAACAACGTACAAAAATCCTTCTTCTTTTAGCTCCCTGACGAAGCTGCCGACGCCTTTCTCTCTGATCGCCTTCAAAACGTTTCTCACCACCGATGCCATCTCTCCCTGTCTATTCTCCTTCCTCTTTCCCTTTCACGTTCCTACTAATCTTTCGACTTCTGCTGCCGAGATTTCTTGGGCCTTGTTTGCTTTTGGGCCGAATGACCGACGGACCTTCACAATGATTTCAACCTTGAACAATTAAAAAATAAAAAGAAAAAAATATATTTTTTCGAAAGAACCAACCACTTTAGTTAAGGTTCCTAGAACCGTAATCAGTTGGATAGAAAAATGGTGAATAAACTCACACCCTATTCCACAACCGCATCTGCTATTGAAGATGCAATTTACACTGATCTGATCACCGTTGAGCCCTACCAGCTCATCAACATAGGAAATATTCAGCCAAAACATCACAATAAGTAATCTAGACTCCACAAGACACTAACTTGTGGAAACAAAAGAGCAACCGATGTAGCTAAGCTACTATACTTTAAGCATAAAGTATATAAAGAGAAACCTAAAAACATTAGGGTGCACTAGATATATAGACACTCAATTAATTCCAAACATATTCTTAACTACAACCATAGCCGAGTAATAACGTTACCAAGGCACAGTAGAGGACAAAAACAAAAAAAATCAAAGTGATCGCAATGGAGTCTTTCCAATCCTTACAACCACAAAAACTTACGCTCATTTTTTCAGGCAACCCCTGAAAGCACTAAGGGTTTCCCCTTTAAACAATCGATTGACGTATTGTCTTGGCTCCATTTGGTGGACCACTTGATCACCAGAAATGGCTCCATTCTAGTTTGTACCGTCTTGTTCTTCTTCTTGGCATTGGCGATTGATTTTTGGGAAGACCAAGCCTCCTCTATTGTACCTTCATTAACAACCCGAACAAAATTATGTTTTTCCCCACTCACAACACCTATAAATTCTTCAATCTTCATTAAGACTGGAGGTTCATGCTCTTCATCCTCGTCAACAACCTTGGCCACCTCTGGTTCGAGTGCTTCTGCATTTTTAGCCTATAAAGCACCAACGCCCACTCTCGATTCTTCTTGGATTTCACAATGATGACCTCCCGATGAGGGCTCTACACCAGCTAAAGGAGTTCTCCTGTCGATTCCACAAATAATTTCCAAGTCTCATTGTCATTGTCAGTGGATGCCTTATGCCCAAAATGCAATCTTGTCGCCCTCAACCAAGGCCCGTACTGGTAGACTTCCAGTGGTGGATCAGTTTAATCTGAGCACTCCTTTGTGGTATGTAAAAACAAACCACAATGAATACATGCGCATGTATTCACCCCTAATCCTACTATCATCCTCCCCAAATTCCAAATTACCAAAAATGACTCCTCAATTTACATGCAAAATCTCTATGTTGCAAATAAAGTGAATCTCATGAATCCATACCCGAATGGAAAGCATGGTCCTTTGAGGCCTTCCTTCTGTTAGTATGCCCACCAACTAGGAGCCATCAAATGACCTAGGTCCACGCTTCAGCACTGCATGCACCATGTTGGTTTTTCAAACTAAAACAATAACAGATTCCTACCAGGGAACTTGACCTTGAAATCTCCCTTCAACCGCCATATTCTACCCAATGTACACTCCATAGCTTTAAGATTAGTACTCTTGGAAGAGAAGAGCTTATAGATAAGACAATGCTCGAAAGGTAGAGCTCAACCATCATCCACTATATCGTTCATGTTTGTGGATTCTCCCTTTTCCTGTGTAAAGAGAACTCTGCAGGTCGAGAAGTTGACTCATCGACCGAGGAATGCATGGGTGTGTTGACCATTATTATAGTAACAAAACGAAAGAAGTAATGAAGGGAAAATGAAAGAAACTACAAGAAAGAGATGGAGGTGAGGCGATTCGAATTCGAAGAGATGAAAGTGAAAACACGGGAAATCGTTGAGAAGGATCCTAACCTCACTCCTACATGCAATATCTAATCATTATGATCCTCATTTCCAAGGTAAAATGTCGGTTTGGTTTTCAAAACAATGACTAAGATCAAACTCGATATTCACCCAAAACAGAGATAATTTGGAGTGGACTTGGAATAAGGTTTTTGGAGAACAAAGCGGCGCTATAATGAGAACCTTCCACCGAAGGGGAGAAAAAAAATCTAATAAAAGTATATATATAAGAAAAAGGAAAAGTGTGTAAAAAATAATAGGAAAAACTATATTAACCCAACCAGATATGGCAATTTTGACCCAACCCGAAACCCAAGGGGAACCCAACCCAACCCATACTTTTGCGGGTTAGGGTCTTGATTATTGACCCATCTATATTTTGGGTTGGGTTATGGTAATAAGATAATTTTGTGGGTTGGGTTAGAGTAGAGATCTAAACCCATGACCCAACCTGAAACCCGAAAATATATTTGTTAATAATAAAAAATAAAAATATTAGTTCACGTATATATATATATATATATATATATATTGTTTTCAGATCAAACTATACCTTAGCCTTAAGCCCAAGTGCAGTTGGACTATCCAACCTTTAATAGTATCAAACAATCTTAACTAAACACACGACCCAATCAGTTGCATATCAAACAAAGGGCCCAACAAGACCTTAACATAATGTTGAAAACCCTGATGCTCTCGTCTTGCAGACTCACATCCATCTTTCTTCTCTACGCAGTTGTTCATGTCTATGTCACTCTCCATCTCGGCCCACGGCTTGTTTTTCTTATTCTCACCACCATTATGTTCTTGAGAACATAGGTATGTTTAGATTATCTAGAAGGATGAATAAAAGTAAGTGATATATATTTTTTGTAAGTAGGATCTTGATTATAGACCTCTTAGTGAATTCTGAAGCCAGTAATGCGGATAGCGTGCTGCGTAAAAGTTCCTCAACTGTTGGTAATGATTAAGTGATTGTGATTGTACTTTTCTCAGGCATGAGCTGAAATACCCCGGACTTGAATATGGTGATTAAATTATTCTAATATGGTATTTAAGGGCCTAATAGTGCCTAAAGAATATTGGTGAAGAAAGTAAAACCAAAATAAAAAAGAAAACGCGTAAAAAGCACAAAACGTAAAAATGTGTGTTACGCAACCATAGGAGGTATATGACCTCGACTATGATCCTAGATGGGTTCCTAAGGCTTAATTATGCCTAAATAACATACAGGAACAATTCTCGAAGAAAAAAGATCCATATAGTGGGTTAAAAACGCAAATGAGGCTTTAAAGCACGTTTTTCCTGAAAAACCCGGAAACGCGACTTTAAGTGGTCAAATGGACTCGTATAAATTATAGTTGAACATATAACTATAATTAAACATTAATGGAAGCCTAAGAACCATTAAAATTAAAGAAACCAGAAAAATCCAGAAAATGGGCCCGGTTAGTGAATAGTGCCAAACCGGGGAATCTAGGAGCGTTTCTTGTGAAAAGACAAAAACGTCCCCCAGCTTATATTTACATAAGGGGCCGGTTTTTATGAGAGTAAATCAGCACTCTCTCACACTTAACTATCTTATTAGTTAAAAGTAAAAACAAAAAGCAAAAAACAAAAAAAAAAGTCACTAGTGGAAAAAATGTTTTTAACCACGGTTATTTTGCCTATATACCACGGTTAGGAACCGTGGTTTATGCTCGCATCGTATATTCACAAATTGAGATAAACGACGGTTCATAACCGTGGTTTAAAGTAAGCAAAAAAAACCACGGTATGATCGAAAACCGTCGTTTAAGACCCCTTCTCCCGCGAGCATTCACTGACTTTATACCACGGTTGGGAGTCTGAACCGTGGTATATAGTGCATTATAAATGACGGTTTTACTTAAAACCGTGGTATAAAGTCTATAATAACAATAAACCACGGTTATATGTAAAACCATGGTTTATAGTCTGTGTTTTTTTCCCAGTTCGCCGGCGATTAAACGCCGCCGCCTTCAATGTAATTTCTCCGCAAACAGAAAGATGAACAGCCAGAACATTATGTACTTGTTTGTGTATTAGGGTTGCTAAAAAATGAGTGAAGTTACATTATGTTCCTTGTTCGTCGGTAGGTTGCAAAATTACCGTGAAAGAGAATGAGAGAGGGCGAAGCGCCGGTTAGGGTTGCACAAAATTACAGAGGCGCAGCATGTCCTTGTTCGCCGGTTAGGTTTGCAAAAATTACAGAGGCGCAGCATGTGTTCCTTGTTTTTCCAGTATGGCGAAGAGCATGCATGTTCACCGGTGGGTTGAAAAAATTACAGAGGCGCAGAAGAAAAGAAGAAGAAGGAGAAGAGTTGCAGAGCATCCTTGTTCGACAGTGTAGGTTGTAAAAGAGTGAGGAGAAAATATATATAATAAGAGAAAAGAGAAAGAGCCGCGTTAATTTTCGGCGAAATTTGAATTCCCGCGGAGACTATATACCACGGTTCTAACAAGGAACCGTCATTTAAAGTTTTGTGACCACGACTAAAAACGACGGTTTTAACAAAACCGTGGTATATAGAAACCCTATATACGACGGTTCTCCAAGAACCGTGGTATATCGACTCTGGCGTGTATTATATACCACGGTTGGCCTGAAAACCGTGGTATATAAGTAACCTATATACGACGGTTCTCCGAAAACCATGGTATATGCACGCTGGTGTGTATTTTAAATGACGGTTGCTATCATAACCGTGATTTATAAACTTTAAACCACGGTTTCCCATTTAACCGTGGTTTAAACACCGTCATTAAAAATCTTTTTTCTACTAGTGAGTAAATAAAACACCTCACTCTCCCCTCTCTCTCCTCACTTTCTTTCTTTTCCAACTGAGCTCCCCCTCTCCCAGCCGATTTGCTCCCCTCTTTTCTTCTTCTTTGCGCCAACCTCCATCCCTCTCATGGCTTCCTCACTTTCTTTGTTTGCCCAAGCTACACAAAAGCTCCAAACACAAAACAAATTACATATTCTTCTTAGTTGGAGCAAGGGCTACCTTTCCCTCTTTTCAAAATCTCAAATGGACGAAGTTTACCACCATGGGTATAGCACCATTGGAGGAGAAAATCATATTTTAAGGAGCCTGGGAGTCTCTTCTTTCGTTTAAGGTAAGAAAAACTCTAAAAATCCATGGTTTCCTTCATTTCTCCTTTCAGTCGATTTTGGCTCCTTATGGTGACTTGCTCCTTGTTTTGTGTAAGAAATTATCCGTGCTACAAAAGGATGGTTGGAACTCCCCTTTGACCCAGGACTAAAATCCCATTTTAGGATTCTAAGGTAAAGCCCTAAATTTTGTGCTTTAAGCCTCTTCTTGAATCCTAGGGTTATTTCAATGTGTCTAAGTGTTTTTACTTAGTCCCATTCCCTCTTTGAATGGTAATTTAGAGTTCTTGGCAATTTATTTTCCCCTTGGCCGATTTTGGAGTCAAGAGAAATGGAGAAGATGAGAAGAGAAGTGAAAAAGAAGCACTTGAAAGATTAAGGTAATTAAGCTACCCTAATATCTATCTTTAATGCTTTTAGAAATTATGGGATGGGAAATTAAAAGAATGAACCTAAATTGAGTTGAAAATGTGTTTAGTGATTAGAAGAGAAGATTGTGGATTGATATGTGATTTAAGGGCCTAAGAGCCATGCAACTTATGATCAATGCTTATATTGTTGATTGGTGAATTTTGGATGGAGTTTGTGTGCTGGTAGAATCCCTTGTGGATTTGGTTAGTTTGAATTGCTATAGGTGAACAAAATAGTGCATTGGGTATGCTAGGATTGTAGGTGAACTATTACGAAATTTCGGTAGAAATTAAGTGGTTTAGGTGACTTTATGAGCTTGGAGAACCTAAGGCTAACTAGGAGTTGAAAGGGGTGAATGTGATTGGTTAATCACCCTAGAAATGCTTGTTTATGGATGGGAATTGGTTTTGTGAAAATCTGTAGCAAAATATGAAATATGAATGCCTTTGATGGGTAGTAATGAACTAGTGTGTTTGACCTTGTGAATTGTGAGTGAATTTGGGTATGGTAAATGAAAATGTCAAGGAAGAATTTGGTATGGTCATAATGGTTAGTAGTATGTTAAGAACTATCATGGGAATGCTTTGGAATGCACTAGTGGGTATAAGTGTAGAAAATAAGAATTTAAATGGTGAAATTGATCAAGGATTGAATGGTAGGTTTGGACTATGGATTAATGAGGTTTAATGAGTGTTTATGGGGTTATAACATGTTTGGATGCATGTGGAAATTTTGGAAAAGATTTGGGTGAAATTTGGAGTTGAAATAGAATTCAAAACTGTCAAAATTGACAGATTTCTGCTATGGTCCGGGACTTAGGATAGGGACAAAGTCCCGGACCACACCAAAAATCATGCCGAGAGTAAACTAGTGCATTGGTCCGGGACCTTAGTCCAGGACCAAGACCCGGACCAGGTGAAAAAACGACCCGAGAGTATGCCATGTATTGGTCTGGGACTTAGGGGCCGGACCAAGTCCCGAACCACCCCTGAAATTGCACCGTGAATGAGTTCTAATGATGGGAATTGGATGGGGATGATATTAGATGATGATTAGGACTTGTTTGGTGACATGTAAAGGTCATTATAAGTATAAACAAGTATGAGAAGTGAATGAGGAAGTTAAGAACTTAAGAACACTTGAGCAAAATTAAGATTAACGGGATAACGGGGTTAACTACGGGAGTATTAGTTGTTTACATACCGTATTACCTTAATGTTAATAGAAACACTCGAAATTTTATCAGAGATTCAAGAACTAACTGAGGAGCGTGAGATGACACGTTAGAGTAAATCCTTGGTGACAGGTATGGTTTCATTGCAACTTGTGTCCTACCAAGTTTCACTCGGCTTGTGTGTTGTTTGCTTGTGTGCCGACCTAACAAGATAAAAGCACGAAAATGTTTACTGCATTTGATATATATATATATATATATATATATATATATATATATATATATGATGCATGTTGGGTGTGATAACCATCCTTGTTGATTGTGTGGTCTAACTTAGTGTCGTGGACCGACTCATAAGTGAGTAATGTTTGGTTAGTGACTCGTAGAAAGAGTCATCCCACAAACCATGTAAACGTAGGAAAACACACGAGAACTATCGATTAGAGAATAACGATAATGCAACCTTATGAACTCACTAGAACGTGAGAGAGATGTACGGGATTAGTAAACTCCCGATAACGGTTAGAGAGCCGAAACGAAACAATCCATGAAACAATTAATAGTGGAAAGATATAAAGGACCCCTATTAAGAGAACGTTGATAGTTCAAAGTTATGAACTCCTGAGAAAAGTATAAAGAGATATATGGGACCATCAAACTCCCTTCGAAAGATAGTCGACCTCCTATAAGAGGATCCAACTCGGTATGAGAAAATGACCCGAACGTATAAGTATTCGAAATGTTGGGGAAACCCTTAAATCTGAGAATACAAGAATTCAAGAAAATTCCCTAACTCATTAGACGACATCGAGGGGGATGCTTCTAGACTAATAAACATAAATATGTTAAGACTCCGAGAGAGGAGTATTTGGGAATATGAGAAGTCCAGTATAGATACATACGTTTGTGAGAATAAGGAACTAAGAGAGTAGTTCCGGTTGTTAGTTGAACCTTCCCACCATGCTAGACCCAGTGTAGGGTCGAAACCGGGGAAGTAAGACTAGAAATTGAATAAGGACCTAAGAGAGTAGTTCCAGTTACTAGTTGAGCCTTCCCACCATGCTAGACCCGGTATTGGGTCGAAACCGGGGAAGTAATACTAGTAACGTTAGAGCCCAGTGGTGAGTCTTGTGAATGTCTCTGCCCGGAGGTCATGTGTATTGACTTAAGAATTATTCGAGAGAGGAATAACTGAGAAAGTAAGATTGAGACATGTAGTGTCTATAGAAACTAAGTGAACAAGTAAAGTACCCGAAGAGAATGGATAAGATATTGAACAATGAGAATAAGGCGTTAGTGAGGTAGAAACCCACAAGGCCTAAAGAGTAAGATGGTGCAAACTAACAAATTAATGTGTTAGTTGTGATTGTATTCCTTATTTGAATACTTGTGAATGCGAGCATGTTGTATGTTTATTGCACTTCATGTTTTGATTTAAATAAAATCAACCGCATGTTAAGACGAGAATTAGTTGAGTGTGGCCCGGTAGTAGCGGGTTGTACGACTACCATACCAGCAAAGGTGCTGAGCCCCTTTGGGGCCACCCATTATTTTTCAGGTACCCTAATGATGTATACCGTTCAAGAGTAGGACGGGGATGGCGGTTAAGCATGGGTAGCTGGTTAGATACATTTGTAATTGTATATATTGGTAGGGTAAGTCCGAATGTGTTATCGGCATAGAGATCGTAAATACTCAGTATATTGGATTGAGTAAGTATTGTATTGATTGAGGATTGTATAAGACTCGGTTTAGAAATGAAAAGATGTTTGTATTTGTTTAAGTTTTCTGATATTCCGGTCCATGAGACCGTTACTGTATTTGAGTTAGGCCTGGTTAGTCGCATGGGTGACTAACGACATTGTTTTCACCCTGTAACACCCCGATTTTCAGACCTAATTTTTTTTTCCTTTCATCATCTTTGAACAATACAACGGAAGACTTAAAACACCACCACGGGGTGCTACCGCCACACTCACTCACTAGCGAGTGCTAAGGCTAACTACCACTATCTTTTCCAAACTAAATTATACTTTTAAACCTTTGTATATTCAGAATATAACCAAAACTTATACAGACTTACATCAACATTACTAGCTTACACAAACTGTTAAACCCTAATACATAAGAACTTTATGGTGATAATTACAATGCCCTCTAACTTTAATATCTATTCCTCTTTAGCTCCACTCTCTCATGCAACTTCATGACTAGGGGACAACACCATCCTTTCCTGTACCTGTGGTCAGTCATACAATCACAGAGAAAAGACCACAGGGCATAACGCCAAAATCAGCAACGCTGAGTAACTCCCATCACAACATGTAAAAATACATTTTACTTGTAAAACTCCAAGAATACATAATCATAACAACAAAGGTAGTGGAGCAATACAACCATGACAGCAGGATAATAGCGTAGCAAAACCACAATAAGGTTAACACATAAAACCACCAATTAGCACCACCTGTTGCTTACCTTAACATAAGGTACATAAATGATCATTCAAACATATTACCAAGTATCATTCATCCAAACAATCAATATCCGTCAGCAGGCAATATAGCCAATGTCAAGATCCACTGAGTATAACACTCAACACCATGATACAATCTACACATGTCCTCGGGCAATCGGTCTTTCGACATAGAGCACTATCACTCTCGACCCCTCGGATAATATTTCTTCACCTCACCCCATGTCCTTAAGTGTGCACACCCCCTATGAATCATCAGTCCATAGAGTAGATCATGATGGCTTAGCTCCAATACATTGGTAGGAGTAAATAATAAAAGACCCCAATACACTGGTAGGGGCAGTCTTAGTAAACTCCAATACATTGGTAGAAGTATAATTCATAAACACATTACCACTTGGCTTAGGCATAACCTTGCCTCTCACCTCACTTCCATATCCATAAACACAAGATAAATCAACACATAAAGTCAATATAATCACTGTAGTAGTTGCTAGACAGAAATAGCATCACAACAGTAGACATCATTATCCACGGTAAACACCTGTACATTTAAGTACATCTCAACAAAAACACCAAATTCATCAAGCCAGGTACTTATCTAGCTTCACATAACCAATATAAACCTTAATGGTCATTAAAACACAAGAGACTCGATTCACACAAGTTATCCCATTCCCGACTGTCAAAACAAAGAACGCTTACAATTTTACAGTCGGTTTCCAAGGCAACTAATCAATAATCACTTAACAAATGGTTGGGCACTTCCTTGCCTCACCCCACACTTCCATATCAGCACAACACAAGTTATACCATCACCAAGATCAATATAACCAGACATAGCAATTGTTGGACAGAAATAACACAACACAACATTTACAATTTACCGTTGTAACAATTTGTGCACTTATGTGCATCCAAGTAATTTCACTAAGTTAAACTTGGGCTAAGATGTCAACCAGCTTCTTATAATCAATATAAACTTAGTTGATCTCTAAAACACAGAAGAATCAACTCATATAAACATTTCCACATTTGACTGTACAAATAACAGCAGTGACAATGACAATTTACGACCAATTTTTTTAAATGATTTACCTAGAGTTTTTAGCCATCCTTTTTTCCCTTTTATACTCACCTAATATATGTTAATAAGCCACTTTTAATCAAGGCTAACCCATGTCCAAGCTACTGATCCAAACAGCAACTAAATCATCCATTGTTATTTAACAACAATCTTGTATTTTAACAACTTTCCATTTTACAATTTGTATAACTATGTTGTATAACCCATTTTACCTCAAGTTACCAAAATATAGATTATAGTGTCATAATATGTCAGTACAACCAACCATAGTATTTATTAAACCAAAATATCACAATATCAGCATTTACAATTTATCACTGTAACAATTTATGCACAAATATTTAATTCATCCAAATAATACTGCACTTACTGTACAAACTATAACAATGACATTTACGGTTTTACAACCGACTCCTTAGTCAGTAGCCTAGGAATTCAACTATCCCTTTTCTAACTCCACGCACACGTAATACATGCTATTACCTCTTAGTTAAACAGCAACTAACGTGCTGGACAGAAACAATATTTGAACTAATTGTACATTCCCTTGTAACCCAACATACTCCCCATCCATCAACAGAAAAAAACAAGTTTCTTTTTTTTTTTCTTTCCTTGCGTCAAATACCTATACCAATTCATGTCAATTATATGTATTCTTCATTCATCCATCAACTAAAAACAATGTATATATATAGGTAGTTTTTATTTACACTCATTCACGTCAATTATGTGTATATATATGGATGCGTCCACGCGAACAAAGAACAAACTAACCTGCTCGCTATTGACATGCGTGTAAATATATTCACACACACAAATATACTAACCTGTGACTACCTATATAAATTGTATAGTTCTTTTCCTAGCCTGGCTGCTATCCCTGTTATTGACATGCCTATATATACACACACAGATATGCAACTAGCTGCTTGTGTGTCTCCCTGTTTTTTTTCCTGTCGCAATCTCATATTTTTCTTCCGTTCCTGGTTGCTATACTCGATTATTAATATGCAGGTACATATACACTCCCTATTGTTCCTAGCTGCTACCCGGTTAATGATATGCATACACAAACATGTGGAACAGTACAGCTCACTTTCGCTTTTTCCAGATTCAAGCTGTACGTAACAGCATTTTTTTTTCTTTAAGTTTTGACCGACAGCAACAACTACTACTATCTTAGCTGTCGACATGCATATATACACACACAATCGTTAATGATATGCATATATATTCCTAGCTGCTATGTTACTGATATGCCTATATATTTATACACACACAAACAAGCAGTGAACTTACTGGTTTTTTTTCTAGCTTGACTCCTAACCTCGCTGTCGATATGCATATGCATATACATATACATACTCACTCCCGTGACCTCCCTCTCTTTATTTCTTCAGAAAAATAATCTCATCTTGAATCTGACTCCAAGTCACAGCAATTGCTGACGTGTGGTGGCTCTCCAAAAGAAAGTAATTCAGTATCGCAAGACTGATATGCATATATATACTTACACACACTCACAGAGTTTACAGCAGCTGCTGGTTGAGGACAACTGAAAGCGTTTCCAACAGAGACATAACATGAACCAAGGTAAAAGTCTAGCTTACTTACTGATTTCAACCGTGTAGTATATTGAGCAGCAGAAGGGTTTTAACCAGCAGACAAGATAAAACTTAGCTCCACAATTCAACAAACAGAACAGCAATAAATCGGTATACCAGAAGCCACACACAGCAACTAGAAAACTGTTTTTTTTTTTTTTCTGTTTTGAAACGTCTTGGTTATACATGGGAATTACCTGATTCCTCCTAGCCATTACTTGTTAAATTCTCTATGATCTCTACTGGTTAACTTCTTCTCCTTCTTCTCTTAAACTCCCAGCACCTGAACCTTAGTTCCCCTCCTTGTTCCTTACGCAAGATAACAACAGCTGTACCACTTTGTTCTCACGGGTGTTTGTATCTTGCTGTTGTTGCTGGTTTATTTCTTTCCCTTCTCTAACTCACTTATATCTTGGTTGTTTCTAATTCCTTACGTGAATGCAGGTCACAAAAATGAAAAGGAAGACAAAGCTGTTAGTTGAGGAGAAGAACTGTCGCTAGCAACAACTCTCTGCTCTCAGTTATACACTTATCTCTTTTTTTCTGTTTTTGTTCTCTGTTTTTTTTTAGGTTGTTTCTTCTACTGGTTGGGTTCTTCAACAGCTTAGGAAGAAGGAAGACGAAAGCTCAGCAGCTTGCTCCAGGAGGGTGTTGGCCGATGGAATGGTATATAGTCAAAGAAATAGATTCCCTTGATGACAAGGAGGATTCCCTAAATGACACTTAGCCGATGAACTTAGGTGTCTAACCCCTGTTACTTTAGATTGGTGGCTGTGCGAACCGGTGCTTATATCCCGTAAGTAGACAGAGTGGATCACAATGAAAAAGGATAAGTACAGTGGTAAAGGTATTATTATATAAAAAGCAAGCTTAGTACTCATCCGAAACAATTTACATGTCGAGCAGTTTTTTTCTTTTGTTGTACGAGGATGTACTGGCTTGAAAGTACATGTTGTTGATGGGTAGTCGTTATCAGAGAAAAAAAACGTTAGCTATATAAGGCTGACTAAAGTAGTCCTTACACTTGTACAGGAATGTGCAATTCCTAGTCAAATAAATCGGCTATCTGCATACATGTTATTGCAAGTGTTTAAAGTGGGTAATTATCACCAAGAACTAGATAGCTAATTATTGTAACAAGTATATTATCTCATAATATACTTAAGAGTAAAGGAATAACATGAATTAGTTATCACATGTACAATTTTCCTATTCTACATTGTACATGTTTTACAATTTACATTTTTACAAGCTAGTAAATAACTTCCATTGTACTAGCTTACATTAATTACAAGCAACACATACCCATATAAAATAATAAAGAAGGTATTTTGTAACTAGGGATTTTCTAGGGTGTTTCACACCCCCCGGTTGTATTTGGTTTATCCGCTACGGTTGTGATGATGAACAAGGTGATTAATTATTAATGACGGGATTAGCGGTAGGGGTGTTACATGAGCACTCGGTTTAAATAGGTGTAATTATTTTAAAACTATCATTCATAGTTTGAGGCTTTGAGCTCTCACTTTATAAATTATTTCTAACTTTAGAAGATTTGTCTTTAGTATATTTCTCTAATGCATAATGAAGATTCTCATTGTGTTCCTCTTTTTATTAAGGGCACTAAGATCATGTGTATATCTAGATAGAATTCCTCCCTAACAGTGGTAGAACTTTAGGCTCAAATTGATAAAAATAACTTATGGAAAAAGTACGTGTAACACCCCAACCACTAATTCGCATCTAACGGTAATTAACGACGCCCAACACAATAGAAATCGCAGCGGAAAATAATAAAGAACTCCCGGGTGTTACCGTCTTGAGTCACCCACGTGACTAACTAGGCCTTACCAACTCCATGTAACGGTCTGACTAACTGTATACTCTACCGATTAACTCCCACAATTAATACCGATCCACAAGGTTTACATACCGAGTTTCTAAAGTGTTGGAACATATACAAGTTAAACAGTTGTATCATTCCCGAAAACGGTTACAACTTATCTAAGATATAATCAAAATCAAAAGTTTACCCTATACCCTAAATCTACCCCGCCTACTCTCGGTCGGGTCTCCTCAGCATCCTGTACCTGAAATAGGGGTGCCCAAACGGGCTCAGCAAACTACGCTGGTATGAAAACGTGCAGCCCGCAAGCTACTGGGCCACACCGACTAATTGGTCGTTAACAAGCAATCCATTTTACATAATTATAATTAAAGTTGTAAACACACAACATGCAAGCATACAGTTCAATCAATCCACCAAGATAATAATACGCTGAACAATAATGAGACAATAATAAGTCGTTCTGTGTTTCGTTATATTATTGGCCCGAGGATATTGAGGTCTCGTATAAGCCTTATTCGCGTATTGCGGACAATCCACACAATGGGTTTGTCAACTCCTAGATCAATGTGATTATATAACGCATGTGTAATCAATTGAGTTAGATGGGTATGTAAACCCTGATAAATCACCGTCTCGAAGAAGCTTATTAGGTCAGGTATGAATAAACCCTTCAGGCGAGATTGGGACTCTCGCGGTTGTAAATGGGTAGTTAGCCCCGCAGAAGGATGTAGTTTCCTTCTGCCCACAATGACATTGGGTAGTTAGCCCCGTAGGGGATGATGGTCATCCCCCTGGCCAAATTACGTATTGGTAGTTAGCTCCGGAGGAGAATGTAGTCTTCTCTAGCCTCCGTCGTGACGTATATATTTTTGGAGAACGACATGATACAGGTACGGCCTCTGGAATTTGCATGCATGGCCAGAAATATCTGGGCTCCTCGTTTTTCGTATCTTGAACACATTAGTAGTCACATATGGACGCTCATCCTAATTCTAGGGTGATTAGTCAGATATCACGTGCGGATATTGACATGTATTATAAAGGAAATTAGTAAGAACTTGCGTGCAAGTTCTTGATACGTAGATTCGTCGTTCATAATCCACTTGTTATCACATGTATCGTACATGTGATTTATTTGTTTCGAAGGTATAGTCAGTGACAGGAAATTAAACACAATGATAATACAAACACACATTCATCATATTACATGCATTAATCTTGGTCGTTATTCAGAGAACAACTAGCACACAAGCTGGTATAATCCGGTAGCAAGCACTACAAGAAATCATACCATTCACCAAGGAACTTCTCTGGCGTGTCATCTCACGCTCCTCAGACAATTCTTGAATCATTGATATCATTCCAACATTTCTATTAACGTCAAAGTAATACGGAATTTAAACGACTAATGCGCCCGTAATTAACCCGTGTTCCCGTTAATCTTAACTTTACTCATGTGATCTTAAGTTCTCACTTTCACATTCAATCTAACACTTGTTTACACTTATAATGACCTTTACATATCACCAAACAAGTCCTAAACATCATCTAATACCATTACCATTCAATTCCCCATCATTAGATTTCATTTATACACTCACGGTAACATTTTTGGTGTGGTCCGGGTCTTGGTCCGGGTCCTAACTCCCGGACCAGATCATTGCTGAACTCTCAGGGCATTTTATACACTGGTCTGGGACTTTGTACTTACCTTAAGTCCTGGACCAGCTGCTGGTCTTACTCTCGATTAAATTTTCAAGGTGGTCTAGGAGTTTGTAAGGGACTTAAGTCCCGGACCATGTCCCCTAGGCAACTCTAGGCCCTTTTTCTTATGTGGTTCGGGACCTTATCCAAGGACTAGGTCCCGAACCCTGCTACAACCTATAGCATTTTGACAGTTTGAATTTCTATTCCAACCTCAATTTTTACCCAATTATTTTCTAACCTTTCCACATGCTTCCAAGCATGTTCAAACACCTTAATCATGTCAAAAACCTCCTTAATCCATTGTCCAAACCTATCATTCAAATCTCGATCAATTACATAAATTTTCACTCCAATTTTCTGCACTTATGCACACTAGTGCATTTCCAAACCTTCTCATGACAGTTTACAACCTTTTCCCTACCATTTGACCATACCAAATTCATCTTAGACACTTCCATTTCAAATTCCCAAATCCTTTCATTGTTTCCAAAGCTCTAC
The DNA here is from genome assembly GCA_023374045.1 of Limonium bicolor. Classification (NCBI taxonomy): domain Eukaryota; kingdom Viridiplantae; phylum Streptophyta; class Magnoliopsida; order Caryophyllales; family Plumbaginaceae; genus Limonium; species Limonium bicolor. Next base: position 42,586,894 of record CM041781.1, on the reverse strand, counting down.
ACACTAGTTTACCTTTAGCAATCCAAGACTTTCCTACCCATTTGTGCTACAGATTTTGCACACTCTATTCCATCCCCCAACCAACACTTCAAGGTGATTAATTAACTCAAATCCATTCCTTTCCACTCCCAATTAACCTTAGGCTCTTCAATCTCATAACATCACCTAAACTAATTATTTCTACAGAAATTTCACAATAACTCCTCCACAATTCTAACATGCCCAAATGCTCAATTTTCACTTCTTACTCAATTCAACTAACCATATCCTTAGTGGATTCTACCAACACACAAATTCATCCAGATTTCACCAATCACATTATAATGCAATAATCATAAACCACT
>CM041781.1:42317494-42586050 GCA_023374045.1 Limonium bicolor | reverse complement strand
TCCTTACAAACGCCTAGTCAACACTTAAGCTCTTCAAGCTCATATCACCACCTTAACCCAATATTTCTACCGAAATTTCGTCATAACTTCGTTACGAACCTAACTTATCCAAATTGTTGTCTTCATCACCTAATCCCAAAACATTTACAAATCAACTAACCAAACCCTTAGTGGGTTCTAACAGCACACACAATTCATCAAAACTCCATCAATCACAATATAATGCATTAACTCAAATGTTTGGCTCTTAGGCCCTTAAATCCAACACAACTCAACTTTGCACCAAACACTAAACATCATCACAATTTCCTCTTATATTCACTAAACACATTTCCCACACAATTCTTGATTCATTCATTTAACTTACCCAACCCAAAATTTTAAAAACATTAAGATGGTTCTTAAGGTAGATTTCTTACCTCAAGCCCATAGGTTTCTCTTTTACTCCTCCTTCTTCTCTTCTTGATTTTTGGTCATGGCATTATCATTGCCACCACACTAAACCAATAACCACCAATAGCTAATAAGCATCAAGAGGGTACATAACTTCTAGGATTAACCCTAGAACACAAGGAAAGGTTAAAATCACAAAATGAGGGAATTACCTTCTCACTTCTAAATGAAGTGTCTTAGCAATTGAACAAGGAAGACTCCAGCATTTCTTGAATGTCAAAACTGGCTGGAAAAGGAGGAAAAAGGGAGCTCACAAGGCTAGAAAAATTGGCTACAAGAAGGAATGAAAGAAAGATGGGATTTCTTTGAATTTTCTTACCTTAAGGCAAAGAGGAGATGTTCTAGCTCCTTAAAATATGATTTTCTCTTCAAATGGGCTATACCCATGGTGGTCGACTTTGAGTTTTTGGAATTTTGAAAAGAGCACTAGGTAGCTCTTGATGAGGGGAACTCAAATATGCAATTTATTTTTGATTTGGAGCTTGGATGAAGCTTGGGCAAGCAAGAGAAGGTAAGGAAGGAGAGTAGCCATTGGAGTGCTGTAAAAATCGACAGAGAAGGGATAAAGAAGAAGGGAATACGGTGGAGGAGGAAAAAGAATGGGAGAGAGAGAGAAAAGTAAGAGGAGAGAGGGAGGAAAGTACTTTTGTACTTTTACTTTTTCACTTTTTCTCTTTTAACAAATAAACTAGCTAGTTAAGTGTGGGAGAGGTGTGCTGGACACTATTAAAACCGGCTCCACATATTAGCTGAGCTGGGGGCGTTTCCGTCTTTTCGCAAGACACACTCGTTAAATTCCCGGTTTGGGCACTATTCACTAACTGGGCCCGTTTCCCGAATTTTTCTCGTTTCTTTAATTTTAATGGTTCTTAAGCTCCCATTAATGTTTAATTATAGTTATATGATCAACTATAATTTTTACGGGGTCATTTGACTATTTAAAGTCACGTTTTTGGGTGTTCTAAAAAAACACGCTTTAAGACTCCGTTAGCGTTTTAACCCATTATTTGGATCCGTTCTCTTCGGGAATTTTTCCCACATACTATTTAGGCCTAATTAAGCCCTAGGAATCCATCTCAGATCCTAGTCGAGGTTATATACCTCCTACAATAATTAAATACGTGTTTTTGCATTTTGTGACTTTTACGCGTTTTCCTTTTTCTTTTGGTTTCTCTTTCTTCACCAATGTTCTTAAGGACTTAATTAGCCTTAGAAAATCATAATTACACAATTAATTAACCCATTTAAGTTTGGGGTATTTTAGTCTACCCCCTTTAAAAGAACTTTGTCCTCAAAGTTCCATAATTCCCATGCATCCTTTAATTATAATACAGGGATTACTTTTACAACATAAACTTCAAACTATCAACATACACCTGATATAAACCTTCAGACTCAAAGGTCTGGATAATGTATCCTACACATACCGCACAACATGTCTTAGGATGTATAGCAATCGAAAATACTCTTTTACATCTCTTCATGGGCTCGGTCTAAAGACTATAGGACATCACAGTCCTCGAGTCCCATGACGAGTACATATACTGTGATCCCGTAGGTACCGGTCGCGATGGACACTTCCTGGTCCCCGGTCCTTTGGAAGATTCAAAACCATCACATACATTTTAACATGTACTTCTCATGTCACCGGTCCGAAGACAAAGGCTCATACGTCCTCAGCTCGTGAGCAAGTAATACAAAATACTATGTTCTCCTCATGTCGCTGGTCTGAAGACAAAAGGCTCATGAGTGAGACTAAATAACAGAAAATAATCTTTACGAGGTTAAGTAAAACGAAAATACTTTATTCGAAAATACCATTTGAAAATACCAATTGAAAATCCTTTTTGAAAACACAATACAACTCCAAATCCAAATTGTGCTAACTGTATTATTCTTAACGTGATTACTTATGACCACTTATAGGGAGCTTCAAGAGTCATCCGACCCTGATGTGATCAGCATCAGTGTTGAACTATCCTTCCACCCCAATTTGTGTTCAGTTTCCCTTGATCGCATGCAAATCAAGTTCCACCTCCCACTTCAATTTCAAACAAGCAACTAATTCAAACATTTATCATTTTCTATTTTTTAATCCTTCTAGTCATAATCATAGAGCAATACAACTCCAAAGGATGGAACTCTGTCCATCAATTATTCTCAATTCCTAGGGAATCCTATTCTCACTAAGTTCTTCATCGGTTTCATACCAATTCATACATCACAATACTATATATATGTATATATTTTTTTTATCAAAATCACAATACACGTCACTATATTTGTCTCAAATAAACATATACTATCGAGGTTTTAGTTCCCCGGGAATTTCTCTACTACCTTACACTTGTATTCACACACCAATGTTAACAAGGTAGGTACTCTTATAACAATGTTATTCGCATCTTCTGTGCGCAATTACCACAATTAAACCACGAATGAGTATGTATGTTCATGTAACATATGTACCAATCATCAGAACAATTATGTTGTGCTCACGCACAACATCGTAATAATTATTTTATGCTATGCACAACACCGTTCACGTACACCTGTACGTAAACATTTACTAAGCGTTTTTTGTGCTATACCCCCCCTTAAAAGGGATTACGCCCGCGTAATCGACCATATGTTATTACTTAATATTGGTTTAAGACATTCTGTCGTCGTAAAGGATTTTAACTCCACGCGGTTTTATTTTACAATGCGTTCCGGTCAGAGGACCTTAACCATATTGACGGTTTAGTCCCTGAATCCAGAATTCTCATTGGAGTTTGTTTAACTCATAACAGGTTTTGGTTCTGGCCTGTGAGGCTTCTAGACATAGATTATTAGCCCTTTACTCGTATTCACTGTGTATATTAACCTTTTTGAATTATGGGCCCAATAGCTTCTACTGTGTGACCCTGATAACTCTAGACCTAAGTTCGCTCGTTTTGTTATTCACAACGTACTGTACATCTCCCTCTTTATCCTATTATCTGGGAATGAAGGTTTCTCAACCGACATGTGGTATTTCTTACCGTGCGCGAATTCGATGAGTTATTGCTTTTCTGTCCAATTTTCTAGAAGTATATTGTGTATAATGGTATGTATATCTCTGTGATTATTCACTTGGCTCCTCCGACTTACTATCGGTTGAGGTCGAGCTATTATCTAACGTGTAGTGCTCCCTCTGCTGTTCTCACACAAAAAGTATATTCTATACATGTATTCGATATTCAGTGCTTCTTTAGTCACTGGCTCGTGACTATTTCTCCTGCATCATGATTAACTATTTGACTCTGTACAACTACTCTTTCATTTGTATGACCTGCATCTTCTATGCATCGGTCCTTATAGCATTTATAAGTCTCATCCGCCTTTATTGCGGTGGTATGTCCAACGTTCTTCGCGTTTCTATGGCTCAAGGCCGCACGGTTGGTTTCTAGCTTTTCACTCAACTGGCTTACGCCATATTTACTGGTGTGTTTACCAGTCTTCCGTATCTAGTACGGGTTGGTTATTTAGTAATGGGGTACTATCGTCCCAAGGCTTATACTTCGGTTATCAAACTGATCCTCTGGGGATATACTTCCAGTTCCGCATGCAATTGTAATAGGAATGAACATTGCCTTATTCGTGAGATTCCTTCGTCACACGGTACAGGCTACTAGCTTTACTGCCTAGTCTACTTACCATCACTTACCTTGAAATACCCCGAACTTAAATATAGTGATTAAAATTATTCTAATATGTATTTAAGGGCCTAATAGTGCCTAAGTAATTTCTGGTAAGGAAAATAAATCCAAAAGAAAATGAGGAAACGCTTAAAAAGCGAAAACGCTAAAATAAGCGTTATATAACCATAGGAGGTACGAGACCTCGGTTAGAGTATTATGTGGATTACTAAGGCTTATTCATGCCTAATTAATATACGGAATGATTCCCGAAGAAAACGGATCCAAATAATGAATTAAAACGCTAATAAAGCTTTAGCGTACGTTTTTCGAGAAAACCCGAAAATGCAACTTTGAGTGGTCAAACGAACCCGTAAAATTATAGTTCATTAAATAACTATAATTAAGCATTAATGGAATCTTAATAACCAATAAAATTAAAGAAACGAGAAAATTCCGGAAAACGGGCCCAGTTAGTGAATAGTGCTAAAACCGGACAAATTAACGAGTGTTTTCTGTAAAAGATGAAAAACGCTCCAGCATGTACTACTGTGTGGGGCCGGTTTTTAAGAGCTAATTAACTCCCTCACACACACACACACACACACACACACACAAAACTAGCTAGTTAAATAAAAAGCCAAAAAGTACAAAAAGTGAGAAACCCTCTCTCTCCTCTCATTCTTTTCTTTCTTCTCTCTCTCCTTCCTTTTCCCCTCCCAGCCGATTTTGCTCCTCTCTCTCTGGTTGGGGGCGATTTTTGAAGCTCCTCAATGCTTTCATGGCTTCTTCATCCTTCCAAGCTTGCCCAAGCTCCAATCACAAAAATAAGTACATATTCTTCATCTCCTCATCATTCTCTACCATTCTCTTTTCAAAATCCAAAAATGAGGAAGTTAATCTCCATGGGTTTTCCCATTTGAAGAGAAAATGGCATCAATGTGTAGCTTAGAGTCTCCTCTCTCCATTAAGGTAAAAATTTCCATGAAAAACTCATGTTTCCTCCATTCCTCTTTGTAGCCGATTTTTCCCCATTGTAATGCTCTATTTTTCTCTCTCTTTTGAGCACCATTCCAACCTTCCAATGGTGGTGGGATCACCTTCTTGAACCAAGGGCTAAAACCCCTCTTTAAAAGACTTCAAAGGTAAACCCTAGATTTGGTGTTTTAAGCATTACAATGAATTAGTATTATTTCAAGGGTTAGATTTTAATTACACTTATTTTGTGTTCCTTGGGTGATGGGAATGGAGTTTGGCAACTCCATTGCCCACTTGACCGATTTTAAGCAAGAAAGAGAGGAGGAGGAGATTGGAAAAGAAAAGAAAGAATTATGAGCTTAAGGTAAGAAACCCTTCTTAATGCTAATCTTAATGCATTAGAATAATGGGAATGGGTAAAGTAATGAATGAACTCAAAATGTTGTACTAGTATTGTTGTTGATGGAAGTTTGGAGTATTTGTGAATTAATGTTTGGATTGAAGGCCTTAGAGCCAAGTAATTTGAGTATGTGTATTAGTATTGTTGTTTGAGGAAGTATTGATAAATTGATATTGCTTTGAGTGCTGGTAGGACCCTTGTATGGGTGTGGCTAGTTTAGGAATGATTTTGGTGAGAATGGATGGATTTGGATATGCTAAGTTTGTAGGCAAACTATGGCAAAATTTTAGTAGAAAATGAGCATTTTTGGATGACTTGGTGAATGGGAGAACCAAGGTGTGTATTGGGTTGAGTAGGGATGTTTAGTAACTATGGAATGGTAGTTGTAGGATGAGAATAACGAGTGTAAAAATCTGTAGCAAGAAAGTGTTGAAATGCATTGGAAAAACTAGGAAGAACTAGTGTGCAAGATTTGGGAAAATGAAGGTTGGACTTGGGTATAGATAGTGCATTTATCTAGGAATGAATTGGAATGGTAAAATGAAGTTAGGACAAAGTGCAAAATGCAAAGAGAAGTGTAGGAATGCACAAGTGTGCAAAATGTGAAAATGAGAATGGAAATTTGTAGAAATTGAGCAAGAAGTTGAGTAAGGATTGGACCAAGGATATCCAGAATATCCATCCTAGAAACAATAGTATTTATGCCCTGAAAGCCTTTCCAACATTTGGTCAATGAATGGAAGAGGAAAATGATCTTTCCTAGTGGCAGCATTCAATTTCCTGTAATCAATACATACCCTATGCCCTGTAATAGTTCTTTGAGGAACTAATTCGCCTTTATCATTGGGGATTACAGTAAATCCCCCTTTCTTGGGCACTACCTGTGTAGGACTTACCCATTCGCTATCTGAAATAGCATAGATGATAATTGCATTCAGAAGCTTGATTACCTCATTCTTCACCACTTCTTTCATGTTAGGATTCAAACGTCGTTGAGGTTGAACCATTGGCTTGCAATTTTCCTCCAAGTGAATGCGGTGGGTGCAGAAATTACCTGATATCCCTTGATATCAGCGACAGACCATCCAATTGCTTCCTTGTTCTTCCTGAGTACCTGTAAAAGTTGCTCCTCCTGCGTATGTGTTAGATTTGCAGAGATAATAACAGGTAAACCAGAGGGCTCAACTAAAAAGACATATTTCAAATGACTAGGAAGAGGTTTCAGCTCTAAGGTGGGTGGTGCTCTGATGGAAGGAATCAACTCCTTAGGTTCTCGCTCTAATCTCTCCTTCTCCACATGAGCACCCCTGCGAAACGGCCTGCCAGCTGATAAATGGAATGCAACCTCAGCGATCTCTAGATCCTCATGAGCTCCATCAAAAGAATTAATTAAGCACTTTTCTAACTCATCTAATTCAGCTAGACCAAAAATATATTCTTGCATCAAAGAATCAATAGCATCTAGACTAAAACAGGCATGCACGTCAGAAGGATGTTTAATAACCTTGGACATATCAAAGACCAGCTGCTCATCATGCATTCTCAAAATAATCTTACCACCTTCAACATCAATGAGGGTTCTAGCTGTTCGCATGAAAGGGCGTCCAAGAATTAATGGTACTTCCTTGTCTTCCTCCATATCTAGAATCACAAAATCAGCAGGAAAAACGAAAGTACCAACAGAAACAACCAAATCTTTAACCACACCCTTAGGGAAGATGATGGACCTATCTGCTAACTGTAAAGTAATACGAGTAGGGTCACACTCCCCTAATCCAAGCTTAAGATACATGGACAAAGGCATCAGATTAGTACTAGCTCCCAAATCATAGAGACCCTTACCACAATCGACATTACCTATTGAGCATGAAATGATTGGTAAGCCGGGATCGTCGAGCTTTGGTGGAAGATTCTTGCTAAGCACTGCAGAAACTTTTTCTGTCAATTGCACCGTCTCCTTCTCAACTAATGACCTTCTATTTGAAAGGATGTCCTTCAAGAACTTTGCATAGATAGGCATCTGCGTCAAAGCATCTGAAAAAGGAATATTAATTGTTAGTTTCTTAAAAATGCTTAGAAACTTACCAAACTGCTCGTCGAGGTCTCTCTTTCTCAATCGATTTGGAAATGGCACTGGGAGCTCAGGGACCGCCCGTCGTGATGATCGAGAAGACTGGACAGCTTCGTCGGTCAGCTCACTATCTTTCTGTGCATTATTACGTACTGGAGCACTTCCTGACACTGGTCCCTCAATGATTTCTACCTCTTGACCAACAACTTTGTCCTTTTCAGGTTCAGCTGGAGTGTTCTCAGCTTCAGGGATCGAAGGATCAAGCTGCTTACCACTCCTCAAAGTTACTACTTTAGCATATTCGCGAGGATTCTTCTCCGGCTGGCTAGGTAGAGCCCCTGCAGGTCTATCAGAAAATTTTTCATTCAGTTGGGCAATCTGGGTCTCAAGGTGTTTGTTGAAAGCTTTCTGCTCCAAGATGAATGTCTTGTTCTCATGGTTTGTGTTCTCTTGCTGTTCGAGTTTCCTATTGGTCGACAAGATAAACTCCCGCATCATATCCTCCAAATTTGAACTAACACCAGCTGGCTGATTCTGTGTCTGCTGGTTCTGCATTTGCTGATTCTGATGAGGTCTCTGAAAATGCTGAGTGTTCTGTTGTGGAGGCCTCTGACTATAGTTATTTCCCTGGAACCTCTACTGCTGATATCCTTGATTTTTTTTATTGTTGTAGAAGTTCCCTTGCCTGTTTCCCAGATAGTTTACCTCTTCATTCTACTGAGAGGTACACTGACACATGTTGGAACTTCTACCACAATACTCACACTGTGGAAAAGAGTCGGTCACAAAAGCTGCACTGGACTGAGGGTTCATCATTGCGCACATCTTCTCGAATTGCTTAGACATGCTATCCATCCTAGCAGCTAAAAGAGTGTTCGAGTCTACCTCATAGATTTCAGCGGTCTTCCTTGGGGGAACCTTAGTAGCTACCCTAGTACCTCTCCACTGATTAGTTGAGTTGGTCAATGTCTCGAGCAGCTCTTTCATCCTGGTGATTGGAAGCTCCATGAGACTACCTCCTGCACAAGTATCCACCAAAAGATGGCTCTGGGGATCGAGATCTTTGTAGAAAGATTGTAGCACGACTTCCTCTCCCAGACCGTGGTGCGGTACTCTTCGAACAATACCCTTGAATCTCTCCCAAGCTTCTGAAAGAGTTTCTCCACTAAATTGCTTGAAATTGGTGATCTCAGCTCTCATGGTCAGCATGCGAGATGGTGGGAAGTACTTCGCCAGGAATGCGTTTGCGAGCTCAGTCCAAGAAGCAATGATGTTCGGTGCCAAGGAATTCAACCATTCTGCAGCTCTATCCCTCAAGGAGAAGGGAAACAAAGTCAGCCTTGCTACCTCCTGGGATGCATGGGACGAACAAGCTCCAACCAACCGTAGAAAGGACTGTCAGATGAACATTTGGATCTTCAGTAACTGTTCCACTGAACTGTGGAGCATTCAGGACCATCGTGACGTAATGAGTCTTGAACTGCCACTCTCCCCTGCCGTAGTGCAGGGATTACTATTGGTGATTGAGTCCCTCCACATTCGGACGAGTGTAGTCATTCATCATCCTTCTTTTCTTGGCTGATACCGTCACCTGCCATAATACACTCTTCTTCTGGAACAAATGTATCACCTGGCGAATCCTTGAAAAGCACTTCTGGCTCAACTGTAGACTCCCAGTACTAATCCCTGATGACTTCTTCTAGCAAGTAGCTCTATCTCAGGTTCAAGCTCAAATTCAAGATTGCCTTCAGAACGAGTTTTAACCATAAACTGAAATCGATAACTGAGAGTAATTCTGTGTAGTTGTAAAAATGAACTCAATCGAATAAAACCAATAAACCAGAACCAAAAATAAAAACAAATCACACAAAGCTAAGAAAATGAACAAAATAAAATAAAATAAATAGGAATAAACTAAAAGCAAAAATAAAACAAAATTAAATAAGATAATACCAATATAAAAATTAAACTAAATTACCGTGCCTCCCCGGCAACGGCGCCATAAACTTGTTGGAGTTTTAACCTAACGACAAATGTTGTTTGGTGGTTTACCTAATGGCAAGTGTACCGGTCGATTAGCAAGTTTAAATCTTGGAGTATTCCCTGAGTATCGAACCAAAGGAGGCGATGTCTAGTTTAATTTCTATTTACACCCAAAACAAGAATAAAATAACAGGAAATTAGGGGGTTTTTGTATGTGATGGTGAATGCTGTAAAGAGTTTAATAAGCAATAAATAACAGATAAATAATTGATTTGAATTTGTTTGATTAAAGGAAATTCCGGTTTACTACTTCTCTCTAGATCTGCAATTTCTTTCCCTAAGTGATTTCTACAGAATTCTGAATAAAACCCTAGAAAAGGATAACTCGTATTCGGTCTCCCGCTCAACGAATTCTAATTAGCAAAGACCGAATCCTAACTCTCGTTATGAATCCACTGTTTACTAATTGCTTTAAGCATTGTCTAGATTAATGGTCAGCTAGTGGTTTAGAGAATTACCATCTCTATACTAACTGGTTCTTTCCCTGTAGTCAATTGATAGTCGTAGTTCTCACTTATAAGCTAACAAACTGATAAACTCAATAATTTATCAGATTAAAAAGTTTAGAGATTCATAAGGGAAAAGAACTTTATTCTATTGTACTGTAGAAAATCACAAAGGTTCAGAAATAATTAATCTAGAGATACATAGTAAACCGAAATTAAAAGTGACTACTCAGCCATAGACATAATAACAATGCTCAATATAAACAACATAAGGATAAAGGGATTTAGTAAAAACTGATTTTAGAAGCAGTCACCGATTCTGCAGTTTCCACTCTTTGTTTGTGTCACGTCCGGCTATCTGGGGTCGGACGTCGATCCGGACGCGCTGTTCAGGGTCAGTCCGGATCCGGACGTAGATCCGGACGTGGCTAACTCAAGCGCCGTGAGCAGTTTCTGTATGTAACCGAGGGAGGATGAGTATGGAGAAAGATTGGTGAATGGAGATGGGATTTATCGTGAACGAAGCAGAAGTAGAGAGGGAGAGTGTGTATGAGTAGACGAGAGCATCTGGTACGAATGAATTAGGAGCTGAATGAGAGTTTAAATAGGCTTTGAAAGTAAAAACATTGGTTAGTGGTGAGTTGGGTAAGACGATTGAGCATGGGCATCGGCTAAACAAATTGAGCATGGGCTAAACTTCTACTTTCGGCTGATAATTGCGCCGAAAGCCTAATTATCAGTGTGATGCATTTTTATTTTTCTTCTCTGTGTGATGTCCGGATCTGTGTCCGGATCCGGACGTGAGACAGAACTTTTGGATCTGAATCTCGGGTCACGTCTGGTTTTGTGTCGGATCCGGACGTGAGACAGAACATTTGGATCTGAATCTCGGGACACATCCGGCATTGGCGTCCGATCTGGACGTGTTTCTTTAACGGCCGTCCGAATTTGCGTCCGGGTAAGTTGCGCCGGACGTGGCCAGTTTTTGCCTCTATTCCTGATTTGTTCCCCTTTTTGTTCTTTGTAACCTTTATGACGTAAATCTTCATTTCCAGGGGTTTTTCCTATATTTAACACATAAATGCGTCATTCATATCAAAACCTCAATCTTAGGAAAAAACACATAATAAGTGGGAAACATTGCCGAAAACTTGGGGTTAACAGATTATACGGTAATTAGACCCTAAAAAGCCTATATGTGCACACTTATCAATGGAAGTTTGGAGTATTTGTGAATTAATGTTTGGATTAAGGCCTTAGAGCCAGTGAAATACCCCGGATCTAGGAATGGCGATTAAATTACTCTAATATGATTATAAAAGGCCTAATGGTGCCTAAAGAGTATTGGTAAAAAGAATAAAACCAAAAGAAAAGAGAAAACGCTTGAAAAGCGAAAAACGCTAAAATGCGCGTTAATAAGTATAAGAGATATATGATCTCGAGAGGGTCCGAGATGGATTCCTGAGGCTTAGTTAGGCCTAATTATTATACGGGAATGATTCCCGAAGAAAACAGATCCAAATAATGGATTAAACGCCAACGGAGTTTTAAAGCACGTTTTTCGAGAAAACCCGAAAACGTGACTTTAAGTGGTCAAATGGACCCGTAAAAAATTATAGTTGATTATATAACTATAATTAAGTATTAATGGAAGCTTAATAGCCATTAAAAATAAAGAAACGAGAAAAATCCGAAAAACGGGCCCGGTTAGTGAATAGTGCCAAACCGGGTAAAATAACGAGCGTTTTCTGTCAGAAAACGAAAAACGCTCCAGCTCACTAATATAGTGGGGGCCGGTTTTAATAGCCTCTCACACACACTCACATAATAAGCTAGCAAATAAATAAAAAAGAAAGAAAAGGAGGAGAGAGAAAAGTAAAAGCAAAAAGCATTTAACAATTTCCTCTCTCTCTCTCTTTCTCCCATTCTCTTTTCTTCCTTCTCTCTTTCCCCATCTTCACGATTTCCCTTCCTCCCTCTCTGTGTGCTGTGCGACATGGAAGCTCCAAGCAAGCTTCTCCCACCTTCTCTCCATGCCCAAGCTTCATCCTTGCTCCGAATTCAAAAATAAGTACATATTTGCGATCCTCTCATCACCCTCTACCATCCTCTCTTTTCAAAACTCGAAAATGGTGAGTTTCATTTTCGTGGGTGTTGCCCATTTGAGGAGAAAAGCACACCATTAGGTAGCTTGAAGCTTCCTCTTTCTATCAAGGTAAAAAATCCATGAAAAGTCTTTTTATCCGTTTTATGCCTTGGCCGATTTGGTCTCTAATGGAGCTTTGTTTTATTTCTTTTATGAGCATTGTTTCAATCCATAAGAGCTTGGAGGGAGTTACTCTTTGATTCTTGATCAAAACCCCATCTTAGGGTTTCAAGGTAATCACTAATTTTAGAGCCTTAAGCATTTTAAATTAATGAGGTTAAGTGTTTTTTACTTAAACTCATTTCTTGCCTTGAACATTGAATGGGAGATGGGCAATTTCTTGGCCTTTGGCGATTTCCAAGCAAGATAAAAGAGAAGAGAAAGAAGAGGAGTGAAAGAGTAAAGGCTTGAAGTAAGGTAACAAATTTACCTGGAGCCTAACTTAATGTTTTAGCATTGGGAAGGAAAATAAATAAAGGAATGAACCCAACATGTGTGGAATGTGATTTGTTGAGATGAGGATAATTGTGAATAATGTGCTTGTAAAGAATAATACAAGTGAGAAAACATTTGTGAAATAAAGTGTTTGTTAATGAGCTATGAACTTTCTGGATTATGCATTGTGATGCATTTGTGGAAGTGATGATTTTATGTTTTGTATGTATGCTGATAGAACCCTTGTGGTTTGGCTAGTTTTAGGATGAATGATGTGAGGAAATGAGCTTTGGGTATGCTAAGAGAAGTAGCCAAGTTATGGCAAAATTTATGTGGAAACCTAAGTGGTTTAAGTGATGTTTTGTGTGGAGAATAACCTAGGGTTAGCTAGGTGTTGTTGGAGTTTAATTGGGTAAATGATCACCCAGAATATGGAGGATGATTGTGGTGAGATGTGCAAAAATCTGTAGCAAAAGAGGTTTTAAGTGCCTTAGGAGTTTTTAGAAACCAAGGAAGATTTTAGGCTTTAAGAGTGGTCTTGGAACTTGGAAAAGGTGTGCATTATCTTGGAAGTTTTGGAGTGGTTAAATGAGAGAGAACAATAATGCAAGTGCCAAGAGAGGTTAGAAAATGCACAAGTGTGCATTAGTGCAAAAAGGAGAATGCAAATTTGTGATTTTGGCAAGAATTTGAGTAAGAGTTTAACCATGATTTGAAGGGGTTTAGAGCATGTTTAAGGTGATTAATCATGTAGGAATCTTGTGGAAGATTAGGCAAGATTGGGTGTGGATTAAGGATTGAATTGGGGTTGAAAATGATATATGTTGCAGGTTTTAGCAGGGTCGGGACCTAGTCCATGGACAAGGACCCGGACCACCCCATTTATTTAGGCCGAGAGTTGCTTGCTGTGTTTGGTCCGGGACTTGAGTCTAGTACAAGACCCGGACCACTTGCTAAATTCCACCCGAGAGTTGTGACGAGTATTGGTCCGGGACTTAGGGTAAGGACCAGTCCCGGACCACCCCCAGAATTGCAACTGAGTGTTTTTTAAAGGTTGCTAATGATGGGGGTTTGAATGTTAATGATGTTATAAGATGTTAAGGCCTTGTTTGGTGACATGTAAAGGCCCTAGGAAGTGCAAGAGAGTGTTAGAAGTGATTGAGAAGTGAGAACTCAAATTAACAAGTGTAAACCCGAGATAACGGGATAACGGGGTAACTACGGGAGTAACATTTTATTATTTCCGTATGATGTTAGTATTAATAATAATGTTTGAAACATTATCAGAGAACCGTGCGTGACCCGAGCTTGGTGAGATGACACGGTAAAAGTAAAACCCCGGTGAAAGGTATGATTTTCTCATGCCCCGTATGCTAACCGAGTTACTCTGATTTGTGTGTTTGTGTGCCGGCTTAATCAAGACTAAAGCATGAAAATAATCCCTTGTTTGATTATGAATGTCTTGTTGTATGTTGAATGAACTAACATACTTGTATGCCGGTGTGGTTCTAACATAGTGTAAAGACCGACTCATAGTGAGTAACGTTCGGCTAGAGATCCGTAGAACGGAACGATGCGTATGATAACGAAAATATGCAAACACACACAAGCTATCGATTAAAGTATAACGATAACGCAAACATATGAACTCCCTAGAATGTGAGGAGATGTACGGGTGAGTAATACCCGATAACGGTTAGAAACCTTATTGAAACAATCCACGAAATATTATGAGTGGAGAGATAAATGAACCTCCATCGAGGGATTGAAGTTAGTCCAATAATGTGAACTTATAAGGAAGGTAAAAGAGACCTAGGGATTAGTAACTCCCTTGAGACATGGTCGACCTCCTATAAGAGGGTTTACCCGGTATAAGAATATAACCGAAAGTATGAGTATATGTATTGTAAAGGTAACTCTTAAAACCTAAGATAACCAAACTTGAGTAATGTTCCCTAAGTCATTAGAAACATCGAGAATGATGCTTCTAGACTAATATACATGATATTATTATAACTCCGAGAGAGGAGTGTATGGGAACGAGAGTAGTCCGAGAGTAGTCGGACCTAAGTAAAAGAGATAGGAACTAAGAGAGAGTTCCGTGAGCTAGTTGAACCTTCCCACCATGCTAGACCCAGAGTAGGGTCGAAACCGGGGAAGTAAGACTATGCTAGAGAGCCATGAGTTTTGGCTTAAGTATGTATAGAGTAACAAGCGTGACGTAGGAGACCTGTAGTGTCTCGAGAATCTACAAGAGCTTGAGTATGAATAACCCAGAGTGTGGGTGAGATAACGAGTATAAATAACCCGAGAGAAAGGGGTGAGTATATGTATGAGTAACCCGAGAGAATGGGTAAGTATAAGAATGAGTAGCCCAAGAGAATGGGTGTGTATACGAATAAGTAACCCGAGAGAGCGGGTGAGGTATTGAATAAGTAAACAAGGCATAGTGAGGAACAACCCTCAATGCCTAAGAGTAACCAGTTACCACTAACAACATTGTTATGTTAGTTAGGAATCGTGTTCCGTGATTGGATGTAGATTCCTTGTGTGATATACATATATATTGTATTGCCATGATGCATGTTGTTTGATTAAAATGAACTCCATGTATATCCGACCCAAAGTAGTCGGCGTACCGCGGTTAGCACGCGGTATATGCGAATTTCATGCGCAGCGAGCTGACCCCCTAGGGGGAACGTTTTTAGTGTGCAGGTACTTGAAGCTGGCCACCGTTCGAGAGAGTAGGGGACGGGGACTGCTGTGAGCATGGGTAGTTAGATTGTAATTACTTATGCGTTTGAATAAGGTGTAAGTCCGAGTATGTTATCGGCATCCGTATAATGTAGACTCGGTATAGTAAAGAAGTGAAATGATTATGGTGTTTGTATGAAGTACTCGGTTGTTCCAGTCCATCAGACCGTTACTGTATGTGAGTCAGGCCTGGTTAGCCACGAGGGTGGCTAACGGCGTTGTATCACCCCCTGTTGTATTTAATTCCGCTGCGAGCTTAATGGTAATTGTAACAGTTTAAGAGGTAATGATGAGATTAGCAGTTGGGGTGTTACAAAAATGGTATCAGAGCGAAGTATCGCTCTGATGACTGGAAATACCGAGCTTAGGAAATACCGAGTTAGGATATAGAGACTTAGGGCTATGGGTTGAGTGGTAGCGTGAGAGATGCGCTAGATAGGAACTTCCAGTATGATCTGGATACCTACAATACCAGACCCGCCCTCCACAACCCCCGCATTAAAAGCTTGGGAAAGAACGCCAGAGAGACGGGGAAACCCAATCTGGCAGTTATTTAATATTTCAATATGAACCAGAACCTGTCATGCGGTAAGTCCCGAGAACCGGAAAGCCCGGAGACGGATCCCGCTGGAATGACAATGACCGCACATAATGGCGAGAGATCGAGAAATCCTAATCCAAGGAGACCGAAATCTGTGGCAACTTGGGGCGACATGCTTAGCAGTCGCGAGAACCCAATAGGCCGAGTAGCAGTGAGAAGCATGCACCAACCGTGCAACAAGGCGGACACATGAGAAATAACGAGAACCGGACACATGTCTACGGACCGCCATGATATGTAATACCCCTAAGGGTATACCAATCAATTAAGAACATAGTTGAGAGTTGGTACACCCACCCTGCCACACCCGAAGAGGTTGCAATACCTAACGGGCACAGCTTAGAGAGCTACGAGCATAACTACGGGATATACCCGAATAGGACTACAAAAGTAGTACCTAAATAAGCTAAACCTCGGTAACCACAGTAAAGACGTGGGAACGAGCAACGAGGTAAAGCATAGAATTAAAGTAATTAAGGAACTCCGAGAGTGGAGGAGCCCTAAATGAATGACAGTCATGTCAAGAGGAATGAGAAGCAGCTCCAAGGAGCAGTTATCCAACTAGGGGATCAAGGAAGAGCCAACGAGGCTACCAAATATAATGTGAACAATACCGTGACCGGTATGAGTTAACCCAAAAACCGCCAGTACCGCGCACTTGCCACGGCAAGTGCAGTAATAGCGGGACCAATAAGAAGAGCTTTGACAAGCTATCAGTACTTAGCAAAGTACCAGATGGCGAATGAAGCCAATATAGCAACTCGAACCTTAAGAATTCTGAAATGAAACCTTGAAAAGGCCTAACAGCCTAGTCACTGTATAAAGAACATACCGGCCAGCAAGAAGCTGGACTGGATAAGAATCAGCCGGCATTGAAATGCCATGAAGAGCTTATTTTTAAACCCGAATTTTCTTTCAAACATGAAATTTTCCAAAAACCCCGAATTTTTAAACCAAACCAGAGAATCACGGTAAGTCATTATAGGACCATATAAGAGGAGTTGGCAACAGAATACTTCACTTAGGCGTGACCGACACTACAAGTGTACACAAACGAGACATGGAACAACCGCACTCCAAAGGAGCTTGCGGGCCTGACAGACCAGTTATGAGTTAGTCGGGTAAGTGGTAACGTATCAATAAGATACTCCATGTATGTATACAAGTAGAGTACGGTACACGGGAAGTAGCCCACTCCATACTACGGACGAAAGAGCCAATCCAAACCAAGACAGTTGGACACCTCGAATGATCGAAGAACACAAGAAGCTTACCAAGAATCCAGTAAGGTCACGGACCTAAGGATAAGGCGTTAAGAAGTGCGAGAAGCACAGAGTATTAAGTACAGACATTGGAAATGTCTCAGGAAATACCTAATAACTGGGTGAATACCAGTGTAAATAATACGGCGAATGCCTAAATGAACTTATTAATGTACGATAAACGGGATAGAATTCCCACTTTATACCTCACTGAAGAGAATAATGACCTAACCCAGAAGGTATTAGAAGGTACCAAGGATCTACCCAATAATGGGAGACATTACAACCCTAAACGGGATAGTCAAGGACATAGCCGCAAGGCAAGTCACAACTGAACATAACCATAAGTACAAGCCAAATGTAATGGCATTACTCTGTAACACCCAGGAGCAATCCGAGAAGGGTGCCGGAGTCAACAGTAGTTGAACGAAACATCGTGTTGAGAACACAAGTGTTTAAGTCAAACACTCGGGTAAAACCCGAAGGGATCCCACGTAGCACGGGATACCCTAGATTGCCAGAGGGCATCAACAAATATCAAGTTGTTTTAAGGGCCTTCCATGTACGGAAGTGTGGTGAGACAACCACATCAAGAGCCCAGTAATACCTTCCAAACCATTTAATGACATATGGTAAAGGAGAAACCTATATAAACAGCCCGCATGGAGCATGACTCGAGGCAAGGTGGCTTGTAAGCCGATAAAACCAACTACAATACGTAGATCCAAACATTGTAAAACATATGCATAAAGGCATAAGAGGAACAGTGGTGAATGAACCACTACCTTAGAGTGGGGATACCACTTGTGATTATGGGGCCTATGGAGCGGCATTTGCGTGAATCCTCCAGAGAAAGGCTACCACCTAAGTATGTAATGTGAAACCGCTAGAGTGGTGTAGCAAAACTTGAGCATGTGTATATTGCCAATGAGTATACGAACTATAGTAGAGTAATCAGTTGAGTAGTGAACACTGTATGTGTACCATATGAACTGCAGAGTAAGCAGTGCGCAAGTGCGCAGAGAGATTTAAAGAGTAGTGTATGTTGTTGAGCCACAGTGTAAATGGCGTGAACACCTAGGCGGAAGCTAAAGTAGTAGCGGATGCCATGAAATGAGAAAGACCAAGGTACGCAGTGAGCGACCATTGTGAGAGTATATTCAGATAGTGATCAGAAGTTGATGAGAAAATGTGGTAATGGAGACATGATCATTCCTATCTCATGAGAGATTTACTGTCAAGGGTTTACGCTTCTGCACTCTGTATGACTGAGTGTTTTGGTATTGCACTTGTGCGGTAATGATCAAGTGGGAGAGCCAGGAATTGAGAAATGTCAACAAGCCTGTTGTGAGAATCTAGAGAGATAACCGTGCGGCCATTGGCTAAAGATGCACAAAGAACGTGGGCAGTAACCCACAGGGCCCAGGATCGATATGTGGAAAAATGCAGAGTAGTATGAATGAAGAACTCTGGCACAGAACCAAGAAACAAACATAATCCATGAGCCACTATTAAATGAGGAAGCACTACATGCTAAGTAGCAGCTTGACCTCAACCGACAATAAGTCGGGAAAAATATGTGAATAATCACAAAGGTATACAGTGTTAAGATTTCCAGAGAATTGGAGAGAAAATCTATAACTCATCGAATTCGCATACGGTAAGAGATACCAAGCGACGATTAAATACATTGAGAATACCAAAGAGCGAATTAAGCTCTAGTTACCAGGTCACGCAGCAGAAGCTTGTGGACCATGATTCAAGGTTAAGTATACCTATGTCATAAACCCCTTGAAGCCTTAGAGGCTAGAACCGAACCCGGTTATGAGTTAATTAACCGTACTGAAGTTTAAAACGCTTCATAATACTCGAATTAATGAACCAATGTTCAGTGATAACATATGGTTGGTTACGCGGGCGTAACCCCTTTTAAGGGGGTAGGGCGAGAAACCGCTTAGAGTATGTTTTACGTATTGGTGCGTAAACTACTATGTGCATAGCACAAAGGAAATTATTTTGATGATTGGAACTCATGTTACATAAACATGTCTACCCATTCATCGTGTAAGTATGAGTATTATGCATGAGAGATGCGAGTAATGTGTATGTAATAAATATGAAAAGAGGAGTAGAGAAACTCCTGGGGAATGAGAATCCCTATAGTATATGTCTAGTGAGATTAGACATGAGACATAATGAGTATGAATCGGCATGAAACCGATGTGTAACCTAAGAGGGAGTGAGTTCCCTAGGTGATTTTATTTGTGAATGATTGATGGAGTGAGTTCCATCCTTTGGAGTTGTATGTTGTATGTTTTTTAAGTTGAGTAATAATTTGACTAATGAGGCCACAAGTATGGAATGCCTAGGCAAGGTAAGTGAAACAAATAGAGAATAATGGATGACTTAAGTTCCATGATAAAGATAAATCGAAACAGATTGTTTTATGAATATGACTAGAAAGAGTAAAAGATAGAAAACGAAAATGTTTGACTATCTGATTGTTTGAAACTGACGTGGGAGTGGAACTTGATCTGCTAGCGATCAAGGGAAACCGAACACAAATTGGGGTGGAAGGATAGTTCAACACTGATGCTGATCACATCAGGGTTAGATGATTCCTGAAGCTCCCTATAGTGGTCACAAGTAATCACGCTAAGAAAGATACAGCTACCATAAATCTGATTTGGAGTTGTGTGATGTTTTAAAAAGAATTTTCAAACAGATTTTGGAAAAGAATTTCTTCAAGTATGAAGATGGAAATGAAAATTGGTTTTGAAACCGCTATCACCCGCCGATGGCTGTGGCCTTAAGTCTTGATGACCGGTAGAACGGTGGGCGTGTATTAGTTTTGAAACCATTTCACCGTACGTGCGGCGGTCCTAAGTGACCGGTTGGGGCGGTGACAGTGTGTGATTTTTCCAAAGGCAGCGGGACGGGGAGAGTACCCTGAGATGTTCCTGTGTTGAGTGAGTCAACCAGAGTGCCTGAGGATATGTATATGTGAAACGTTTTGATCAGAACCGAAGGGACCGTGGGCCAGAGAGAGTAAGTGCCCATTTGTCATGAAACGGCCGTGAACCAGAAAGAGTAAGTGTTCAACGTGACCGGTACCTGAGGGATCAGTAGTATATTACTCAATATGGATTCGAGGACTGTAGTGCCTTCTTGTCTTCGGACCGATTCCATGGAGAGAGTAAAAAGAGTATTTTTGATTGCTATACATGCTGTGATATGTGTGTGGTATGTGTAGTATGAAATGAGACAGACTTGTGGAGTCTGTAAGGTTATACATGTACTATAACCTTGGCATTGAATGCCATGAGAGTAACCACCTAGATTCAGCAACTTTGAGGACAAAGTTCCTAAGGGGGGTAGATTGAAATACCCCGGATCTAGGAATGGCGATTAAATTACTCTAATATGATTATAAAAGGCCTAATGGTGCCTAAAGAGTATTGGTAAAAAGAATAAAACCAAAAGAAAAGAGAAAACGCTTGAAAAGCGAAAAACGCTAAATGCGCGTTAAATAAGTATAAGAGATATATGATCTCGAGAGGGTCCGAGATGGATTCCTGAGGCTTAGTTAGGCCTAATTATTATACGGGAATGATTCCCGAAGAAAACGGATCCAAATAATGGATTAAAACGCCAACGGAGTTTTAAAGCACGTTTTTCGAGAAAACCCGAAAACGTGACTTTAAGTGGTCAAATGGACCCGTAAAAAATTATAGTTGATTATATAACTATAATTAAGTATTAATGGAAGCTTAATAGCCATTAAAAATAAGAAACGAGAAAAATCCGAAAAACGGGCCCGGTTAGTGAATAGTGCCAAACCGGGTAAAATAACGAGCGTTTTCTGTCAGAAAACGAAAAACGCTCCAGCTCACTAATATAGTGGGGGCCGGTTTTAATAGCCTCTCACACACACTCACATAATAAGCTAGCAAATAAATAAGAAAGAAAGAAAGGAGGAGAGAGAAAAGTAAAAGCAAAAGCATTTAACAATTTCCTCTCTCTCTCTTTCCTCCCATTCTCTTTTCTTCCTTCTCTCTTTCCTTCCCCATCTTCACGATTTCCCTTCTCCCTCTCTGTGTGCTGTGCGACATGGAAGCTCCAAGCAAGCTTCTCCCACCTTCTCCTCCATGCCCAAGCTTCATCCTTGCTCCGAATTCAAAAATAAGTACATATTTGCGATCCTCTCATCACCCTCTACCATCCTCTCTTTTCAAAACTCGAAAATGGTGAGTTTCATTTTCGTGGGTGTTGCCCATTTGAGGAGAAAAGCACACCATTAGGTAGCTTGAAGCTTCCTCTTTCTATCAAGGTAAAAATATCCATGAAAAGTCTTGTTTTATCCATTTTATGCCTTGGCCGATTTGGTCTCTAATGGAGCTTTGTTTATTATCTTTTATGAGCATTGTTTCAATCCATAAGAGCTTGGAGGGAGTTACTCTTTGATTCTTGATCAAAACCCCATCTTAGGGTTTCAAGGTAATCACTAATTTTAGAGCCTTAAGCATTTTAAATTAATGAGGTTAAGTGTTTTTACTTAAACTCATTTCTTGCCTTGAACATTGAATGGGAGATGGGCAATTTCTTGGCCTTTGGCGATTTCCAAGCAAGATAAAAGAGAAGAGAAAGAAGAGGAGTGAAAAGAGTAAAGGCTTGTGAAGTAAGGTAAACAAATTTACCTTGGAGCCTAACTTAATGTTTTAGCATTGGGAAGGGAAAATAATAAAGGAATGAACCCAAACATGTGTGGGAATGTGATTTGTTGATGAGGATAATTGTGATGATAATGTGCTTGTAAAGAAATAATACAAGTGAGAAAACATTTGTGAAATAAAGTGTTTGTTAATGAGCTATGAACTTTCTGGATTATGCATTGTGATGCATTTGTGGAAGTGATGAATTTTATGTTTTGTATGTATGCTGATAGAACCCTTGTGGTTTGGCTAGTTTTAGGATGAATGATGTGAGGAAATGAGCTTTGGGTAATGCTAAGAGAAGTAGCCAAGTTATGGCAAAATTATGTGGAAACCTAAGTGGTTTAAGTGATGTTTTGTGTGGAGAATAACCTAGGGTTAGCTAGGTGTTGTTGGAGTTTGAATTGGGTAAATGATCACCCAAGAATATGGGAGGATGATTGTGGTGAGATGTGCAAAAATCTGTAGCAAAAGAGGTTGTGTAAGTGCCTTAGGAGTTTTTAGAAACAAAGGAATTTTTAGGCTTTAAGAGTGGGTCTTGGAACTTGGAATAAGTGTGCATTATCTTGGAAGTTTTGGAGTGGTTAAATGAAGAGAGAACAATAATGCAAGTGCCAAGAGAGTTTAGAAAATGCACAAGTGTGCATTAGTGCAAAGGAGAATGCAATTTGTGATTTTGGGCAAGAATTTGAGTAAGATTTAACAACCCATGATTTGAAGGGGTTTAGAGCATGTTTTAAGGTGATTAATCATGTAGGAATCTTGTGGAAAGATTAGGCAAAGATTGGTGTGGATTAAGGATTGATTGGGGTTGAAAAATGATATATGTTGCAGGTTTTAGCAGGGTCCGGGACCTAGTCCATGGACAAGGACCCGGACCACCCCCTTTATTTAGGCCGAGTTGCTTGCTGTGTTTGGTCCGGGACTTGAGTCTAGTACAAGGACCCGGACCACTTGCTAATTCCACCCGAGAGTTGTGACGATATTGGTCCGGGACTTAGGGTAAGGACCAAGTCCCGGACCACCCCCAGAATTGCACCGTGAGTGTTTTAAAGGTTGCTAATGATGGGGGTTTGAATGTTAATGATGTTATAAGATGTTAAGGCCTTGTTTGGTGACATGTAAAGGCCCTAGGAAGTGCAAGAGAGTGTTAGAAGTGATTGAGAAGTGAGAACTCAAATTAACAAGTGTAAAACCGAGATAACGGGATAACGGGGTAACTACGGGAGTAACATTTTATTATGTTCCGTATGATGTTAGTATTAATAATAATGTTTGAAACATTATCAGAGACCGTGCGTGACCCGAGCTTGGTGAGATGACACGGTAAAGTAAAAACCCCGGTGAAAGGTATGATTTTCTCATGCCCCGTATGCTAACCGAGTTACTCTGATTTGTGTGTTTGTGTGCCGGCTTAATCAAGACTAAAGCATGAAAATAATCCTTGTTTGATTATGAATGTCTTGTTGTATGTTGAATGAACTAACATACTTGTATGCCGGTGTGGTCTAACATAGTGTAAAGACCGACTCATAGTGAGTAACGTTCGGCTAGATCCGTAGAACGGAACGATGCGTATGATAACGAAAATATGCAAACACACACAAGCTATCGATTAAAGTATAACGATAACGCAAACATATGAACTCCCTAGAACGTGAGGAGATGTACGGGTTGAGTAAATACCCGATAACGGTTAGAAAACCTTATTGAAACAATCCACGAAATAATTATGAGTGGAGAGATAAATGAACCTCCATCGAGAGGATTGAAGTTAATCCAATAATGTGAACTTATAAGGAAGGTAAAAGAGACCTAGGGGATTAGTAACTCCCTTGAGACATGGTCGACCTCCTATAAGAGGGTTTACCCGGTATAAGAATATAACCGAAAGTATGAGTATATGTATTGTAAAGGTAACTCTTAAAACCTAAGATAACCAAACTTGAGTAATGTTCCCTAAGTCATTAGAAACATCGAGAATGATGCTTCTAGACTAATATACATGATATTATTATAACTCCGAGAGAGGAGTGTATGGGAACGAGAGTAGTCCGAGAGTAGTCGGACCTAAGTAAAAGAGATAGGAACTAAGAGAGAGTTCCGTGAGCTAGTTGAACCTTCCCACCATGCTAGACCCAGAGTAGGGTCGAAACCGGGGAAGTAAGACTATGCTAGAGAGCCATGATTTTGGCTTAAGTATGTAATAAGAGTAACAAGCGTGACGTAGGAGACCTGTAGTGTCTCGAGAATCTACAAGAGCTTGAGTATGAACCCAAGAGTGTGGGTGAGATAACGAGTATAAATAACCCGAGAGAAAGGGGTGAGTATATGTATGAGTAACCCGAGAGAATGGGTAAGTATAAGAATGAGTAGCCCAAGAGAATGGGTGTGTATACAAATAAGTAACCCGAGAGAGCGGGTGAGGTATTGAATAAGTAAACAAGGCATAGTGAGGAACAACCCTCAATGCCTAAGAGTAACCAGTTACCACTAACAACATTGTTATGTTAGTTAGGAATCGTGTTCCGTGATTGGATGTAGATTCCTTGTGTATACATATATATTGTATTGCCATGATGCATGTTGTTTGATTAAAATGAACTCCATGTATATCCGACCCAAAGTAGTCGGTGTACCGCGGTTAGCACGCGGTATATGCGAATTTCATGCGCAGCGAAAGCTGACCCCCTAGGGGGAACGTTTTAGTGTGCAGGTACTTGAAGCTGGCCACCGTTCGAGAGAGTAGGACGGGGACTGCTGTGAGCATGGGTAGTTAGATTGTAATTACTTATGCGTTTGAATAGGTGTAAGTCCGAGTATGTTATCGGCATCCGTATAATGTAGACTCGGTATAGTAAAGAAGTGAAATGATTATGGTGTTTGTATGAAGTACTCGGTTGTTCCAGTCCATCAGACCGTTACTGTATGTGAGTCAGGCCTGGTTAGCCACGAGGGTGGCTAACGGCGTTGTATCACCCCCTGTTGTATTTGAATTCCGCTGCGAGCTTAATGGTAAATGGTAACAGTTTAAGAGGTAATGATGAGATTAGCAGTTGGGGTGTTACACAAGTTATTTGAGTATGTGTATTAGTATTGTTGTTTGAGGAAGTATTGATAATTGATATTGCTTTGATGCTGGTAGGACCCTTGTATGGGTTTGTGGCTAGTTTTTAGAAAATGATTTTTGGAGAATGGATGGATTTGATATGCTAAGTTTGTAGCAACCTATGGCAAAATTTATAGTAAAATGAGCATTTTTGGATGACTTGGTGAATGGAGAACCAAGGTGTGTATTGGGTTGAGTAGGGATGTTTTAGTAACTGTGGAATGGTAGTTGTAGGATGAGAATAACGAGTGTAAAAATTGTAGCAAGAAGTATTGAATGCATTGGAAAACTAGGAAGAACTAGTGTGGCAAGATTTGGAAAATGAAGGTTGGACTTGGGTATAGATAGTGCATTTATCTAGGAATGAATTGGAATGGTAAAATGAAGTTAGGACAAAGTGCAAAATGCAAAGAGAAGTGTAGGAATGCACAAGTGTGCAAAATGTGAAAATGAGAATGGAAATTTGTAGAAATTGAGCAAGAAGTTGAGTAAGGATTGGACCAAGGATTTAAGGAGTTTTAAGGAGTGTTTAAGTATGTTTAAACATGTATAAAACATGTGGAAAGATTATAGAATGATTAGAGGTGGATTAATGGTTGATTTGGGGTTGAAAAATCAACTAAGTAGCAGTTTTTAGTAGGGTCCGGGACCTAGGATATGTACCAAGTCCCGGACCGCATCGAAAATAAGCCCGAGAGTGAATCCTGCAAGTGGTCCGGGACCAAGTCCCGACCAATAGTTAAAATGGGCCGAGAGTGATTTTCATGAATGGTCCGGACCTTGGTCCGGACCAAGTCCCGGACCACCCCAAAATGTTGTCGAAAATGGTTCAAAAGTGGTTTTTAGGGTTTAAAACATGGGGGATTGATTGGTAATGGTTTTAGAAGTTGTTAGGTCTTGTTTGGTGATATGTAAGGTCCCTAAGAAGTGGTGAACAAGTGTAGGAAGTGAGTGAGAAGTAAGAAACAAATTTGACATAAGTAAAAACTAAGCATAACGGGACAACGGGTTAAGACGGGAGTAGTAGTAGTAAGTATTACTTACCGTACGAACATAGTATTAATAATAATGTTTGAAACATTATCAGTGAACAAGTGTGAACCAAGGAACAAGGGAACACACAGTAAAGTTAACCCCGGTGAAAGGTATGATTTCCTTATGCTCTGGGTCCTAACCTAGTTACCCCGATTTGTGTGCTTATTTGATCACCTAAATAAGATAAATGGACGAATCGGATTTTAATGCACTTACTTGTGCTTGTTTTATATTGTTCTTGTTATATTGCCTTGAACATTTAGTTAGTATAATTCATGAAATGAATGGATGAGAATGAGGTGAATGCGTATCTTGTTGTGTACTTGTGTAATGTATTATTCCGTGGTATGGATGTGATGACTTCTACTAATTCCTAACCACCTAACTCCTAACTTGAGTATTGAGTAAAATGGAATGAGTAGAAGTCCGATATAGTTTCGGCCACGCGTGAGGAGGAGGAGACACAAGAGGTTGGATCCAAATCCTGGCCTGAATCCTTTCTATGGACCAAACCTCTTAAATGGGTAGCATCCTAGATTGGTGAGCCACCCTAAAGCCCGGTGGTGGGACGGTGTAGTCCCTGCCCGGAGGTTATACTGACTTAACTTGAGTAAGTAAGAAAGTATTGTATGAGTAATGGTCTTGGCTAGTGTAAGTCAATGACCTTGAGTAAAAGAGTAATGTACACCCGATTAACCCGGGTGTGTAAAGAAGCTAACAAGTACTGTGTATGTATTGGAGAAGTGTATCTCCGGAACGGTATGTATGAATGGTTGACTTGTAATGTCTTCCTTGTATGCAGTGAATGTATGTATGCTTTATGATATGAATGTATTGTACTGTGTAAGAGCATGTATGTATGTATGAATAAAACAAACATGTATTCGACCTAAGTAGTCGGCGTACCCTTGCTAGTACGCGGGGTATGCGGATTTCATATGCAGCGTAAGCTGAGCCCCTTGGGGCACTGTTTTTATTTTATAGGTACCCGAAGCTGTTATGGTCATTGTAAGAGACCGGCTGCTATGCTTAGTTAGCTAGGGATAATTGTATGGATAGTAAAAACCGTATAAGGCTTGTAGCCCTTGAAGTACAAGTGTACCAAGTGGTACACCCCTTTTTCTATTTAGAGAAGTATGTAGAATTGTGTGGAATGGGTAATATGATAATCGTAAGGAGTATGTGTAGACATGTGGAAATGTTGAATTTTGGTATTGTACTTAGGATACTCGGTATATTGTAAGGTAAGGATTGAGCAATGTAATGAATGGAGAACTATAGTACTCGTTTGTAATTGAAGTATGAATTGTATTTGTATTAGTACTCGGGTATTCCGGTCCATCAGACCGGTGCTGTAGTGGAAGCAGGCCTTGTTGGTCACGTGGGTGGCTAACGGCATTGTATCACCCGCCGTTGTGTAAGGAGGTATCCGCTGCGTAAGTATGGAAGTACGAGGAGATTAGATGGTAATGACGGTATTAGCGGTAGGGGTGTTACATACCTTCCGTCTTCGCTGAGTCTAACTCAGAATTTGTTTGTTCTCTATATCATTTGTACATAATGGTCGCTTGATGCGTACCAAGTTCTTATTAGTTATACAACATTAATTTACATGGCATCCGCTGTTACTAGCTTCCGCTCAGGTACTTACGTCATTTATACTACGACTTGCCACTTATGTGTCTGATTACTGAATATGTTATTCCTTAAGTCCTTATGCTCCTTGAGCATTGTTTCATCTACATTTCATGTTGAACACACGTGGTGTTTGCTACTAAACTGACCACTCTTCTGGTCTTCCACAGTCGCTATTAAAGCTTCTACCGCACACAAGTCTAGGATATCACTTCATATACTCAAACTTTAATTTATCACATGAACAAACTGAGATGTTCTCTTATTCAAATTTAATTTATCACATGAACAAACTGAGATGTTCTCGTTCTACTTACAATTACTGTATTTCAACAGGTGAAGTCCTTTTCCGAAGGGTTCACATTTACACCTCTCTAGAGCCTCAAGATACTAAGAGGTTTCCCTACCCTTCTAAGGTGTGGTTCGTTCTTCGCTCTTATTACTTACATAACATAATCCTTTTTCTTACTGGTGCCACTTCTGGCAATCACTGTAACTATTTGAATTCACATATTGTATTGGTTCACGGCTTATAAGTCGCGTTGCCTCGAGCACTGCTCGTTGTCGGCTGTTCACACAGATTCTTACTTGTACTAGGCTCCATGACAAGGTTGTTGCATCACGCTTCCTTTATTCGAGGCCCGTTAGGTAATATCCGTTCGCTCCCTTGGCAATTTAGGGTATCCCCTGTTAGGTGGATTTCCCCTTGGTGATTGTCTGGGAATTCTGTCCTGTTCGTTGGACATTAACGTACCCATGTTGGGCATTTGCCTTACTATGTATAGGCTGGGTATTCGTTCCAGCTATCATGTTTATCCCTCATGATTCTTGAGACATATATGATTCCTTACTTACTAGTCAGTGCACTTCGCACTTCCTAATTCTTGACCATTTCCTTGAAATGAGTTCTCTAATTCCTTTAGTCTTGTCGACTTAACTGGGTTTTTTACTTTAATTTTTCACGGTAATTGGTTAATATTTGCACTGCTGACCGGAGTATGGAGTCGACTACTCCCCGTGTTCCGTACTCCACTCGTATACATATGTGGGGCACCCTACTGATACATTACTACTTACCCGACTAACTTATAAATAAGTCTGTCAGGCCTGCAAGCTCCTTCAAAGTGCGGCGTCCCATATTTCATTTTTGTACACTCGTAGTGTTCATCACACGCCTATGTGGAGTATTCTGTTGTCAACTCATCTTATATCGTCCTATGACAACACACATTTGGTGCTTCCCGAACTTAATCAAGGGAAATTTGTCCACTGTCTGTATTTAGTACGAACTTGATTGCTTCCCTCGGGTTAGTACCCTCGGGTTATTCAATTGTCGTCATGTTGTTCGAAAGTGAACTGGGTATAACTTACCTACTGTGTGGCGCTGAGGCCGGTGTAGGTCTTCTGGTTTTGGTTTAAAGAAAATCTGAAGTTTGAGAGAAATTTGGGCTTAAAAGAAGGTTTGGAATAGATATGAGTTTGGAAGAAAATTTGGGTGTGAAAACGGCTTGAAATAAATCTGAGTTTAGAGGAAAGAGTTAGATTTTTAAAAGAAATTCTCCATGGTATTTAGAATGTCTTCTCGCCTTGACCGAGTCTAGCTTCTCGCTGGCTGGTATATTCTTAACTACAATGGTTAGGCCGTTAGGCCCTTCCAAGGTTCGTGCTTCACATTCTTAGGACTGGTGGTCCTATAATTGTTTCACTCGCCTTCGTGGTACTTTACTAAGCGCTTCATAGTCATTAAAATTTTCCCGAATAGCCCCGTAGCAGCACTTGTCATGGCAAGTGCGTCATGCTGGATGGTTATCGGTTCAACACACACTGGTTGCGGTACTATTTCCACCTGTACCGTATTCGGTAGCCTTGTAGGCTCTTACTTTGATGTCCTAGTTTGATAATCAATCTTCCACATAACTTCTCATTGGTCTTGACATGGTGATCATTAACTAGGGTGCTTCCCCATTCTTGGAGACCCCTATTTACTTAGTACTGTATCTTCCTGATTGCTCGTCCCCACACATTTACCGTGGTTACCGAGATTGACCCTTATTTAGGTGCTATGTTGTAGTCCTATTGAAGTATGTTTCATAAATACTCCCATAGTTGTCTAAACTATGATAATCGGGTATTACAGCCTCTTTGGCGTTGTAGGTTTAGAGTTATCCAACCTTGACTATTTCCTTAGTCGGTTAGTATATCGTTGGCGGTATTATCTAACAATTTTGGTACATGTGTCTCGGGTCTCATTACTTCACCTTTCTGCTTCGTTGCACGGCTAATGCGTTCCTTCTTGATGGTCAGACATGGTTCTCTTGACTGCTAAGCAAGTCGACCCATGCTGCCGGAAATTCCATTCTCCTATGCATAGGATTCTTCAATTCCCCGCTATTAAGTGCGGTAAACGTCGTTCAGACGGGAACCGTCTTCGGGATTTCTAGTTCTTGGAGGCTACCGTATGACTGGTTTTGGTTCTTACAGAAATAATTTATAATAGCCAGATCTGGTTTTTCCCAAGTATGAGAGGACTTTCCATCTCTCTGGTGTTCTTTCCCGAGTTATAAAACGGGGATGTGGAGGGCGGGTATGGATATTGTAGGTATTCTGTACACACGGGGAATGCCTAACTAGCGTATCTCTCACACTATCACCAACCCTTAGCCCAAAGTTATAAACTCATAACTCGGTACTTCCTAAGCTCGGTATTTCCAGTCATCAGAGCGATACTTCGCTCTGATACCACTTTTTGTAACACCCCAACTACAAACACAATACTTAACAACTGATTGCAGCTAGGGGTGGAAATTCGGGTTGATGGGTCGGGTTGAAGCTCACCCATACCCAACCCAATTAAAATTTTATTGACCCATACCCGACCCAAAAATAATAGGGTTACAAACTTTCGACCCATACCCAACCCATGTAAAATCATTGAACCCAAACCCGACCCCTTTAACCCATTTAAATACAAATATTCTTGTTATTCTGCAGAATGATCAGTCGTCCATAAAAACGTGCACATGACGGTCATTTAGTTTGAATCATTGTGTGTCATTTTTCCAAATTTCAACATTTTTTTAGATGGGTCAATAATCTTAACTCATAACTGTTATGTGTGCGGATGAAATAGTGTGAACGGTGGAGTTTGTGCGACTAATGATTGACATAGTATTTAGGTTTTCAAACAAATAGTGAATGGTGGATATAGATGGCCTAGAGAATGTATTTGGATTTATAAAATACTTTTTTTTGTGGGCCTAAAGAAGTGATAGTATTTTTTGTTTGCTATTATACTAATGGTTATAGAATTAATACATATCCAAGTACTCCCTCTGTCCCTCTTTGACCTTCTCGTTTACTATTTGGACATATCGTTTGACTTCAATATTTAACATGTAAGATGACATAATATTACAAATTTAATTTTTGCAATAGAATCCTTATGTGAAAAAGTATATGTTGTAGAAATTTGTTTTATAAAATTATTTTATCTTATATGTTTAATATTGAAGTGGAAAAACGTGCCAAAAAGCAAACACGAAGGTCAAAGTGGGATGGAGGTAGTAAAATATAAACATATTTATTTACTTTTGATTAAATTAAGTAAACAGGTCGGGTTGAATTCGGGTTAGGACCCTTAACCCATACCCAACCCATATATTTAATAGGTAACCCATACCCGACCCAAAAATTAAATGGGTCAATAATCTTAACCCATACCCGCTATTTACGGGTTGGGTTTGGGTCGGGTATGGGTTGGGTGGTAAAAATTGCCACCCTATTTGTAGCGGAATTACAACTCAACACTTAACTCCATCCAATGGTGTTACACGCCGTTAGCCACCCACGTGGCTAACAAGGCTCATGCTTAAACACTGTATCGGTCTAATGGACCAGATTCCCGAGCATTTATACAATACAATTCCATTTCATAACTAAACCGAGTCAATCACACTTACATTACAACTGTACCGAGTCTAATACATTTTATTGCTGATAACAGTTTCGGCCTTACTATACTTACAATACATAAGCAAAATTAAATAACTACCCATACATCAATAGCCACCCCGTCCTACTCTCGAACGGATACCATCTCCATTGTACATGAAATGTAATGGGAGGCCCCAAAGGGGTTCAACACCTTTGCTGGTATGGTAATCGTGCAGCCCGCATACTACCAGGCCACGCACAACTAATTGTCGTCTGAGCATGCGGTTGATTATATTTAAATCATGCATGAAAACTATAACACATGCTTATATTTAACACATATCCAATCAATAGGTTACAAACAATAAGGTTTACACATCAACGCTTGTTAGACCACATTACTGTGTTCTTCAACCCTAGAGGGTTTCTACCTTATGGAGCTAAATTCTTATTAGTTAACACTTACCCATTAGAGAGGTTACCATAATTGTGTCTCTCGGTATCATAGGGTTGATTTTCAATGATCATCTTACATAAACATAACAACTCACATCACATAATATCATATACACAACATAACTCGGAAACGAGTCACGTGAGGACTTGGTCCGAAATAAGAGTTAGCAAATTTATAGAGCCCAGAGGATACCCCCATTCTCATGTCAAGCTCATTACATAACACATTGTCGTTCTTCTTAGAGAACACACACTTTACATAAGATGTGTCGGGTATAGTATAGGCCCGAACACACCGTACACATTTACTTTACTTAGATGTGTCGGTCATAATACAGACCCGATCACACCGTACACAAATCCCCCTAACCCCGATCAATAGTCAAGGTAGGAGAGCCAACTATTGGCTCGTGGGAGATTGAATTCCGAGATGGAAAACAAGCGAACAAAGAGGGAGTTGAATCAGATGTAGATATCAACTCCCAAACACACACGCGCGACCGGGACTCCCGGATTCCTCACCCCCCAAGTTATACACTAGTTAGAAGCTCCCTCCATGGGGATTATCACAACAAGTCACATTATAAGTAGTCAAGTTTAATTAGACACAAAGGGGAGGTAAGATACCATCCGCCATACATGAACATAACATAAATCGTTATCCATCGACATACTCAAAGGGGCAAACACGCATCACACACAACCACAATATACAACTAATGCACGGATAGCCGTAGTTAGAACGTTCCCGTAGGTTGGGACGTTTAAATCCGAATACCGATCTCTTATGTGATCCTAGAGTTGGTTAGCTACGGTTTAACACATATTCGAGGTTAAACGGTATCGGAACAGAATACGCCACATAATTGAATTACTGTAAACTCATTTCATTTTATCTTGCAAGGTGGTAAACATACAGAAAAACAAGTTGGCATACAAGCCGATGTAACCCGGTAGAACACAGGTTGCAAGAAAACCATACCTGTCACCTGGGAATTATTTTAGCGCGTCATCTCACGCTCCTTAGTTAATTCTCGTACAACTGATATCATTTCAAATGTTTTTATTAACATCATGATCATACGGTATGTAAGCTACTATTACTCCCGTACTTACCCCGTTGTCCCGTTATCCTTAACTTACTTATGTGATCTTAAGTTCACAACTTGCACATTCACTTCCAGCACTTGTTTATACTGCTTAAGACCTTTACACGTCACCAAACAAGGCCTAAACATCATCTAAAACCATTACCATTCAATCCCCCACCTTAAGGCATTAAAAAACCTCACGGTACTTTTCTGGGGGTGGTCCGGGACTTGGTCCTGACCTTAAGTCCCGGACCAATTCATTGTATAACTTACGGCTGATTTTATGAGGTGTTCCGGGACTTCACCAGGGACTTAAGTCCGGACCAGGCACATACTTGCATTCTTGGCATGTTTTTGAGTGTGGTCCGGGACTTTGTCCAAGGACCAAGTCCCGGACCCTGCTAAAAAGCTGCTAAATGTATATTTTCAACCCCGATTCAACCCTTAATCCACACCTAACCTTCTCCTAATCTTTCCACAAGTTTCTAAACATGTTATAACACCATAAACATGCACTTAACCTTCCTAAATCATCACCAAACTCATTGTTCAATCTTTATTCAATTCTACACATTTCTACTCCCATTTCCAACACTTATGCACACTAGTGCAATACCAACCCCTTTTGGTGTTCCACAACCTTCTACCAACATTACCAATTCACTTATTGACCATTCCAAATCCTTCTTAAACATTTGCACTCTAGTACCCAAGTTCATTCCTTGTTTCACAAGCTACACACTCAAGTTCATTTCTAGCAATATAAGGCACCTACACGCTATTTGCTACAGATTTTCATACCAACTTTCCAATCCTCCAACTATCATTTTAGGGTGACTAACCAACCCAATAAATCCTTACAAACACCTAGTCAACACTTAAGCTCTTCAAGCTCATATCACCACCTTAACCCACTATATTTCTACCGAAATTTCGCCATAACTTCGTTACCAACCTAACTTATCCAAATTGTTGTCTTCATCACCTAATCCCAAAACATTTACAAATCAACTAACCAAACCCTTAGCGGGTTCTAACAGCACACACAAATCATCAAAACTCCATCAATCATAATATAATGCATTAACTCAAATGTTTGGCTCTTAGGCCCTTAAATCCAACACAACTCAACTTTGCACAAAACACTAAACATCATCACAAAATTTTCTCTTATATTCACTAAACACATTTCCAACACAATTCTTGATTCATTCATTTAACTTACCCAACCCAAAATTTTAAAAACATTAAGATGGTTCTTAAGGTAGATTTCTTACCTCAAGCCCATAGGTTTCTCTTTTACTCTTCCTTCTTCTCTTCTCTTGATTTTTGGTCATGGCATTATCATTACCACCACACTAAACCAATAACCACCAATAGCTAATAAGCATCAAGAGGGTACATAACTTCTAGGATTAACCCTAGAACACAAGGAAAGGTTAAAATCACAAAATGAGGGAATTACCTTCTCACTTCTAAATGAAGTGTCTTAGAAATTGAACAAGGAAGACTCCAGCATTTCTTGAATGTCAAAACCGGCTGGAAAAGGAGGAAAAAGGGAGCTCATAAGGCTAGAAAAATTGGCTACAAGGAATGAAAGAAAGATGAGATTTCTTTGAATTTTCTTACCTTAAGGCAAAGAGGAGATGTTCTAGCTCCTTAAAATCTGATTTTCTCTTCAAATGGGCTATACCCATGGTGGTCGACTTTGAGCTTTTGGAATTTTGAAAAGAGCACTAGGTAGCTCTTGATGAGGGGAACTTAAATATGCAATTTATTTTTGATTTGGAGCTTGGATGAAGCTTGGGCAAGCAAGAGAAGGTGAGGAAGGAGAGTAGCCATTGGAGGGCTGTAAAAATCGCCAGAGAGAGGGAGAAAGAAGAAGGGAATACGGTGGAGGAGCAAAAGAATGGGAGAGAGAGAGAAAAAAGTAAGAGGAGAGAGGGAGGAAAGTACTTTTGTACTTTTACTTTTTCACTTTTGCTCTTTTAACAAATAAACTAGCTAGTTAAGTGTGGGAGAGGTGTGCTGGACACTATTAAAACCGGCTCCACATATTAGCTGAGCTGGGGGCGTTTTTGTCTTTTCGCAAGACACGCTCGTTAAATTCCAGGTTTGGGCACTATTCACTAACCGGGCCTGTTTCCCGGATTTTTCTCGTTTCTTTAATTTTAATTGTTCTTAAGCTCCCATTAATGTTTAATTATAGTTATATGATCATCTATAATTTTTACGGGGTCATTTGACTGTTTAAAGTCACGTTTTCGGGTGTTCTAAAAAACGCGCTTTAAGACTCTGTTAGTGTTTTAACCCATTATTTGGATCTGTTCTCTTTGGGAGTTGTTCCCACATACTATTTAGGCCTAATTATGCCCTAGGAATCCCTCTCGGATCCTAGTCAAGGTTATATACCTCCTATGATAATTAAATACGCGTTTTTGCATTTTGTGACTTTTACGTGTTTTCCTTTTTCTTTTGGTTTCTCTTTCTTCACCAATGTTCTTAAGGACTTAATTAGTCTTAGAAAATCATAATTAAACAATTAATTAACACATTTGAGTTCGAGGTATTTCAGGTTTGGTGGATTGCCTTAGCACCCTAGGGTTTGGTTGTGGCGGTAATATCCCGGATTTAATCTTTCCGTTGTGATCTTTTGTGATTGATTTTAGTCACGGTTTATTTGCGAAGTTTGTTTAACTAGGTTGCAATTGGTGTTATTGGTATTAAAGTGTATTTCCAAAGGTGTTTTGTGGATGATTCCACACTTTTGGACCTGTCCGAATGTCCGTCCGGACATACAAGATCGGACAGGTCCCGAACTTGAATTGATTTCTGGAGTATGGGGGTGTTCGAACATTTGTCCGAACTTACATGTTCGGGCAGTAGGCGAGGACGAGTCTGACTGTAAGTCTCGGCATTGGTCCGAACTTACATGTTTGGACGAACGTTCGAACATACTTGGACAGGACTAGTGTTCGAACTTCAATGTTCGGACATAAGATCAGACACAACCAAAATTACTATTTTTAGACTCGTATGACCTCCGTTTTTCGATCTGTTTGTGGCTCTATCTTTATAATTCTTTACTCTATATTTTGGGGTAAAATCCGGGATGTTACACCTTGATCCCGATTTATGGTACCCTTGCTTGAGATTTCTGATTTCCCCAATTTATGACACCTAGGGTTTGTGGATTTCTAGGGGGTGATTTCTTCAATTTCTATGGTACTATTGTTACTGGATTTTGTGGGTTTTTGTTAAGGCTACAATGTCGATTCATTTCAGTGTTATTAGTTGATGTATCGGGGCGGGAATTCCCCAATTCCATTAGTCCCATATTGTTGTCAGCTTGTTGTTTCTGCTGTACATAGTGGGTACTCTTCTCTACGAATTAAGTTAGTTGGGGTTAATTAAGGCCACCTCTGAAGATATCCAAGAAGGTACCAGAGAGACATATGTGACCATATAGAAGAGAGTACTAAAGGAATGCCAAAGTGTGCACAGGGGATATCTCTAAAGATTTGTGAAGACATGCCAAGAGACTACTAAGAAGCGCCCATAACATGTCCAGAGGATGTCGAAAGGCGCCTACGAACCAAACTCCGATCATAAATCACCACTAAAGATCTTAGACAGAGTTCATAGAGCGAGTGAAGTCAGGAAAGGTTGATGTTTTTACCTTAATATCACTTGTTAATAACAGGTTGTCCACTATAAATAGGGACTTGCTTCTCATAATAAAAGGTTCATGCAATTTGACACTAGAGAGTTATTGTGCTCTCTCGATTCTCTCTTTTGCAACTTACTTGAAAGTGAATCAAGCTCAAAGATAACTAGGTGCAAGTCCTCGTTTCACGAGGAACTCACGATTAGCCAGATTTTGGGAAATAACAAAGAAAGTGGATATAGGAAGTGAAATAGTCAAGATCTCTATACCATTACACACTTAGAAGTACTTCTTTAGTCAGTTAAATAAGATAGTTGATTAGGATACAAGGAACGAATGAGTAATAATATTTGATCATCATAAGGTAGCATACCACATCTTTTACATTGATGTTAATTCCATTTATGTTATATTGGTGAAAAAAAGTGGTTGTTACAATATAGGGGTATATCATAGAAAGTATATTCATTACACTGCGCAGGGTATAAGTATGAAAAGGTTCAAAAAAACTATGCATGGGTATATAGTTAAAAAAAATTATTCCACAGTAATAATAAAACTAAACGGTATATTATATTGGTTTGTAATGTTTGGGGATTTTTTGTAAAATTGAGATAAACGTTAAGGGTGCAAAATTATTTACATATGACCCCGTTTAGCTGGATAGAAAGGAAGTTAATAAATGAGACAAAGAAAGAAATTGATTCCATAGCATCTGTTGCTCAGACACACCAACACCTTCACAGATGGAATTTACTATGTCATTCTTTGGACTCTTTATTGCTAAAGGAAGAGCAGAGACTGCATCAGAGAGCCAGTCAATCTTGGCTCCAAGCAGGCGATAGGAATTCAACCTATTTCTTTGCAACACATAAAATAAGGGCAAGGAATAATGCAATTCATTCATTGTGCTCAGATTCTACTGCCTCACAAACCTCTTGGAATGGTATTGAAACTGTGGCACACACCTTTTTTAGTAATTTATTGTAACACCCCTACTCTTAATCACGTAATAATCGGAATCTGATAAGTGTCCAAATGAGCATGATTTATGGGTGTATTTCATATGTTATATTAGCACTTTTCTTGCTCATTTTTCCACTTTGGTTAGTTTTCCTCTAGTTTATGTTTTATTGGTTATCTAACAGATTTATTGGTTAAATATGAGGAAACCCAAGCTAGGAGCAAAGTAGACAAAGAGACAAACGCGTAGGCGTAAACGGATCTAAAAACGGAGCTCAAACGAAGAATCTGGAGCCTGTCGAAGTTTGCAGAACAAGATGGGACGAAATACATGTGTCCGCCCCTACGCGGACGCAAACGCGGACAAGAAGCAAGAGATCGTGTCCGTACGCGGACTCAATCTCGGACACGCGTCCGTACGAGGACTCAAACTCGGACACGAACAAATCTCGCCAGGACATTTGTGTCCTTACGCGGACAGAAACACGGACGTCTCACATCCTGATGAGCCCTACCCGGACACAAATCCGGACACGTGTAAATGACTGCGCCAAATCCAGAAATCACGCGACTGATAAGATCTGCACCGCCTTCACTGTTTTTCCTCATTTGCGGCGCCTACAAACATATCGATCTACCCCATCAGACATATCAGGCGCCACATTCCTTAAAATCTTCACCCACGCCTGCTAACCTTTGTCATCTTCCTCCTCCTTTCTTCTATAAAAACCCACAAGCCTTCTGCTAAAATTCATCGATCGATCACACAACGCTCATCAAAATTCACTCTCCCTCCATCCAAATTCCATTTTCCATCCATACATCCACATATCCACTTCATTTCCATCATTTCCCATCACCAAGTAAGCCTAGCTCTTCCATTTTCCAGAAAACCAGACGAAGAAGACGATCTGCACAAAACCAGGCTGTGTCCACGTTTGTGTCCGCACAGCCCCCACACGGACAGGAGTTGTCCGCGTTTGTGTCCGCGTGGCCCCACCCGGACAGGACCAACTTGTGCCTGTTTGTTCGTTCTTCTTCGTTCTACCTATCTATCATCGTTTTGAGGTCGGCATAATCACGGAGACAAGCCCGGAAGCGAAACAACTCTCCCCAAAAATAGAGTTCTTTCTTTGAGGGGTTTGATCCTAATATTGCTTAAATAAATATTTATTACCTGTCTCATTTATTATACTTGTTTTTATTCCTTTCAATAAATATTGTTAAATGCTTTACGTGACAAACTACTGCATTTTTATGGTAACTATCAACATATGATTTTGAGATAGATATTAGTACCACGAAGGAATAAACCTTGGTATTTACACTCCGGATTGAGTAGGAAGATACTGAGGCTATTATTAAGAGTTCGTAACTTACCCTTATTAACTCTAATAGACCATAAATAATTGAGACATGGTTATAGATTTGTTTAAGTAATTTAGGCAATTCCCCAGCTATCCTAGGATACCCTTTTCCATCCATATCAATTAATTCACCTTATTTTACTGTATTTATTATTTTTGCACTGATCCTAAACAATCAAGCTTGCCTCCGGCTAAACCCCCTATTTGCTGTTTTTATTAAATACCGAGACTAGGATAATTGAACCAATTTCTCTATGGATACGACACTTGTTGTACTACATCGACTAGGTGCACTTGCCTTTTCTTTGCCCATAAGTATATATATTTTCACAATGTATTTTTGGTCAACAAGTTTTGGCGCCATTGCCAGAGAAATTGATTCCATCAATTTCCCTAGTTTTCAGTACTTTAATTTTTGTCTAATTTTGTTATTCACCTATTTAAATATTTCTGCTTTTATTTATCCATTTACTGTTAATTTCACAAATCCTCACAAATCAAATTTCTTCTGTGCATGCCAAACACTCGAACCCGAGGTTCTCCACCTATCAGTCCGAGACCCGAACCCGAGCGCACTTTATTCAACACAAGAAGAAATCAGATAAATCAAGACATGGGCAATAACCAAGTCATAGATTAGATGGATCACGAAAATCAACAACAACGCTCCCTCTCTGATTACCACCAACCAGACACTGAAGGAAGAGCTTCAGCCATAATTCTACCAGAATTAACACCGGCACAAGCGGCACAATGGACTTTCAAGATCCACTTCATCACAGCAGTCCGTGATTTGGGAAAATTCAGTGGTTCAAACCTAGATGATGCTCCCAATCACCTAAGCTCGTTCCTCGACTTCTGCAATTCATTTGGAAAAACAGGTACCATCAATGAAAGAATTAGATTACAACTGTTTCCTCATTCATTGTCCAAAACAGCATCAAAATGGTATAGAAGCCTCCCTTCAAGCTCAATCCGAACATGGGCACAAATGGCCAAGAAATTTCTTGCCAAATATTACCCCACAAGCAGAACAAGACAACTCATCGGAGAAATCAACACCTTCACTCAAGAACCAGGGGAGACTCTGTATGATGTGTGGGACAGATTCAAAGAAATGTTGATGAACTGCTCCCACCATGGGTTAGATGACCAGTCCCTCTACCTATCCTTCTTCAACGGGTTGGATGACTCCAACAGACTCTTGGTAAACTCTTCAGCTGGTGGTAGTAGTTTATGACCAAGTCTCCTCGAGAAGGAATGGAACTTCTTAAAATCATGACTAGCAACACACGACAATGGTCAAGAAACGAGGGCAGAGCTCCGAGAGCAGCAGGTCTACTCCACGTAGAGCCCACGGATCATCTCTCAGCACAACTGTCATCTCTCGCAAAAATGGTCGAAAAGATTGCTATAGCTCAAAAAGAAACCACCAAATCAATAGCATCTTCATCTTCCACTTCAGAAGGGTGTGCTATCTGCGCAGGTCCTCATGATACCCATCTGTGTGAAGGAAGAAACAACATCCAACAACAAGAAGACATCAATTACATTGGTAACCATCCCAATTACAACTACAACAACGCCCCGTGGAGAAATCATCCAAATTTCTCATGGAAAAACAATGATCAAACCCAAGGAGGGGGTAATACTTCCAACTCAACACAAGGTTATAGACCCCAACCAAATGCAAATATGGGTTATAGAGCACAAGGTGCCCCTCCAGGTATTCACCAACAACAACCGTCCTTATCCCCCGTTGATCCAAACGTCGAACTCAAAGAGATGATGAAGGGATTCATGTCTATGACTCAAAGCCAGCTCTATGCGTAAGAAGCTTTCAACCAAAAAATCGAAGGTCAATTCAATCAAATCGCAGAACAACTTGCTCAAAGACCGTCAGGGACTTTCCCAAGCCAACCAAAGCCAAATCCAAAAGAGCAAGCCAAATGCATCTATGTGAAGGAACACAAGGAAGAAAAGATGGAGGTGGCCAAAACAGTTGAGGTTCTAGAACTTCACCCTTCCCTTCAAGAGTGGGTAATAGCAATCGAAACATCCAAAGGGAATATAGCTGAACTGGAAACCTCCGCCACAATCTATAAAAATCGCATTCAGGCCGAGAAGACCTACCTTAAGGAGTTGGTAGCCAGCTATGAAAATGAAAAGATCGATTTAGAACAAGAAGAGGTTAAGGCGATAACCTTGAGAAGCGGTAGAAAAACCAACGAGATTCACATCCCACAAAGGTCAGAAGAATCCCAAGAGGATAATGAAGAAAGAGTTGAGGTTCCAGTAGAAAAGACATCTCCCAGCATTCTCACTATTCCATCAACTCCAAAACCTTCTTCACAAGAACCGCCTCTACCATTTCCCAACCGACTCCAAAAGCAGAAATTGGATACTGAATATGGGAAGTTTCTGGCAGTGCTGATGAAACAATTAAACATCAATATACCGTTTGTAGACCTCATTGCCAAAATGCCAAACTACGCAAAATTTCTCAAGCACCTTATCTCCAATAAAACAAAATTGGTCAAAGTCGGTACCGTACCACTCAATGAAGCTTGCTCAGCTATTCTGAAACAACCACTACATTCGAAATGTAATGATCCAGACAGCTTCACCATTCCAGTCACAATTGGGTAGAACCTCTTTTCCATACTCCCTATGCGATTTGGGTGCCTCCATAAATTTGATGCCCCTCTCCA
The DNA here is from genome assembly GCA_023374045.1 of Limonium bicolor. NCBI lineage: Eukaryota > Viridiplantae > Streptophyta > Magnoliopsida > Caryophyllales > Plumbaginaceae > Limonium > Limonium bicolor. The sequence continues at coordinate 42,544,123 of CM041781.1, read as the reverse complement.
CTTTCAAAAAGTGGGAATTGGAGAAATGAAAAAGACCAAGATGACCCTTCAACTGGCGGATGGTTCGGTAGCTTACCCAAGCGGAGTGGTGGAGGATGTTATCATTAAGGTGGAACACTTATACTTCCCATACGGTTTTGTCATTTTGGACATCGAAGAGAACTCCACTACACCTCTCATCCTTGGACGACCTTTCCTTGCCACAGCCGATGCGCACGTTATGGTGGCCCGAGGGACAATCACCCTTCGAGCTTATAATGAACAGTTGGTATATCCATCAGGAAGGACTCCAGACAATAACTCCAAGGATCTCAAGCTTGTGAAGGACACACAATCACCATCTTCCCCACTTCTCTTTGTCACCCTTCCCGACGGAATGTCCATTACAGAGACACCACCACCAATCCCTGAAGAAAAACGGGACAAGGAAGGTAAACATGCATCCAGGTGGAAACTCAAAATGTCTTCGAGACATGCTTTGGATCTCCTCCTCATAACCACCCCCAGGTTTGATCTAACTCTTACTACGGTCTAGCCACAGACCTTAAAAAGAAGGGCAGCTTTTTCGGGAGGCAACCCGAATTTCTATCATTATTTTGCTTTCTATTACAGTCTATTTCCCTATATTTCAATATTGTTATATTTTGTTTTTTAAAAAAATATACTCATTTATTTCACTGTTAGCCCCGGTATTGGTTTGGCTGCCTTTAGTATCTTATGCAGGTGCAACTTCGTGTCCACACCACTACCGAGCTCCGCTACTCTGAGGTTAAACATCGAGTATGGGGGAAGTTCTCCCACTATCTATCATTTTACAGTACTTCTATTTTATTCAGTTTTCACTTTATCTGTTTATTTTCCTTTTAAATAAATATGGTGAGTTTTAATTTCACTTGAGTTCTTCTGGCTGTAGCGAATATTCTTTCCAGGAACATATTACGTCATTCTACAGCTGAACTCAAGTGTGGGGGGCTCTGCTTAAACACTCTGTGAACTCTGGGGAGTACACTCTCTTTGCTTCGCACTTTATATTTTTACATACTCCTACCCTACTACTTTGCACTGTGTGAAGTCCTCTGGTAGATTGCATGCCCTCGTTAATTTAATTTTCCTACGCAATGAGGACATTGCTCCAGTCTAAGTGTGGGGGAGGACTCACTTCTCTGTCACTCGTCTTAAGTCTCTCTTGATTGACACATTGCTTAAAATGCTTAATCTCTCTGCTTATCTTGCGTTGTCCAAATTCAAAATCGTGGACCCTCTATATGTGGGTTGCTCTCTTAAAAACAAATACTATTATGAATTGTGAGATAAATGGTACAAAATTTTTCATTTTGATTACTTTTGAGGAGCATTTTTATGCGGTGTGACCAAATGATCTGAAATGGTTGGATTTTTATCGCTCAGGGGTTCCTTCTGTTCTTTCTTAGGGATTGCTAAGGGGTGCTTCTCTGTCAAAAACAAAAAAAATATACAAGGGACTTGCGAGACACCATTGGTAACCAACAAAGAGAGTTGAGTGTTCTTAAATACAAAGGCTTGATGCCTAAATATTATCTCCTCATCTCTAATGCAAAAGTGAAACAAATGCATAATTCTATTTTTTCTTTTGTTTTCTACTCAATGCCCATCCTTGAGAGAAGTTGGCCATGGTAAAAGTTCTCAAAGTTACCTAATCTTCAAGCAATAAAGCACTCTGGATCATACCCCGAAACTCTATATTTTATTTTTACCCTGAGCACACCTATGCCACCAGTAGGTGATGATTCACACTCCTCAAAAAGCTTAAATCGCGTATTGTTCACCTCCTTATCCTACCTTTCATAAAAACATTTCTTAGTATTGAGCATTCCCTACTTGCTTGGGTACATGGTTTTGCTTGAGGACAAGAAAAAAGGTAAGTGTGGGGGTGTGATAAGTGTCCAAATGAGCATGATTTATGGGTGTATTTCATATGTTATATTAGCACTTTTCTTGCACATTTTTCTACTTTGGTTAGTTTTCCTCTAGTTTATGTTTTATTGGTTATCTAACAGATTTATTGGTTAAATATGAGGAAAACCAAGCTAGGAGCAAAGTAGACGAAGAGACGAACGTGTAGGCGCAAACGGATCTAAAAACGGAGCTCAAACGAAGAATCTGGAGCCTGACGAAGTTTATAGAACAAGATGAGACGAAATACATGTATCCGCGTAGCCCCTACGTGGACGCAAACGCGGACAGGAAGCAAGAGATTGCGTCCGTACGCGGACTCAAACTCGGACACGCGGTCATACGCGGACTCAAACTCGGACACGAACAAATCTCGCCAGGACATTTGTGTCCTTACGCGGACAGATCGTGGACGTCTCACGTCCTAATGAGTCCTATCCGGACACGTGTAAATGGCTGCGCCAAATCCAGAAATCACGCGACTGATAAGATCTGCACCGCCTTCGCTGTTTTTCCTCATTTGCGGCGCCTACAAACATATCGATCTACCCCATCAGACATATCAGGCGCCGTATTCCTTAAAATCTTCACCCGCGCCTGCTAACCTTTGTCATCTTCCTCCTCCTTTCTTCTATAAAAAACCCACGAGCCTTTTACTCAAAAATTCATCGATCGATCACACAACGCTTATAAAATTCACTCTCCCTCCATCCAAATTCCATTTTCCATCCATATATCCACATATCCACTTCATTTCCATCATTCCCATCACCAAATAAGCCTAACTCTTCCATTTTCCAGAAAACCAGACGAAGAAGACGATCTGCACAAAACGAGGCTGTGTCCGCGTTTGTGTCCGCACAGCCCCTACACGGACAGGAGTTATCCGCGTTTGTGTCCGCGTGGCCCCACCCGGACAAGACCAACTGTGCCTGTTTGTTCGTTCTTCTTCGTTCTACCTATCTATCATTGTTTTGAGGTCGGCATAATCACAGAGACAAGCCCGGAAGCGAAACAACTCTCCCCAAAAATAGAGTTCTTTCTTTCCTTAAACTTTACTCTGTTTTAATGTCTATCTTTACTCTATTTTATTTCTGTCAAAGGCTGAGTAATTTTTATTTGTATCCTAGGATGGGGTTTGATCCTAATATTGCTTAAATAAATATTTATTACTGTCTCATTTATTATACTTGTTTTTATTCCTTTCAATAAATATTGTTAAATGCTTTACGCGACAAACTACTGCATTTTATGGTAACTATCAACATATGATTTTGAGATAGATATTAGTACCACGAAGGAATAAACCTTGGTATTTACACTCCGGATTGAGTAGAAAGATACTGAGGCTATTATTAAGAGTTCGTAACTTACCCTTATTAACTCTAATAGACAATAAATAATTGAGACATGGTTATAGATTTGTTAAGTAATTTAGGCAATTCCCCCGCTATCCTAGGATACCCTTTTCCATCCATATCAATTAATTCACCTTATTTTACTGTATTTATTATTTTTGCACTGATCCTAAACAATCAAGCTTGCCTCCGGCTAAACCCCCTATTTGCTATTTTATTAAATACCGAGACTAGGATAATTGAACCAATTTCTCTGTGGATACGACACTTGTTGTACTACATCGACTAGGTGCACTTGCCTTTTCTTTGCCCATAAGTATATGTATTTTCACTATGTATTTTTGGTCAATAGAATCACGTAACTTAATTAAAGATGGCTCACAGCGGAAATTAAATCTAACTTCTAATCCAGGTGTCACATGTCATACTCACCCATGTGAGTAAAGAAGCAAATACTTATCACAATACTATAATCGATAACCGCTATGATGAACCGAGATATTCTACTACTAGCCTACACCTACTAAATCCATAAGTCGAAAACGTAGACCAGTGAGCATCTAAAACGTTCCCAATACTTACATCACAATGTAATACAAACTAAAATTTAACGAATGCGGAAATTAAAAGATGATGAAGGCTACCCAACAGTCCCGCACTCCGGCTTCATAGCCTGATCAAGTCCTGTAATGTGAGGCCATAAAGGCTCAGCCAACTGTTGAGTATGCTAATAATGTGATCCTAGACCCTTTAGGTCACTTAGGTTGATTAGTCATCTTGCTTAACATGAGATTCGTTTCATGTTGTTCCGTTTACATGCTTATAAAAACAACTGTAAATGCGGAATTAAACACACAACAGGCATTCAAATATTCACACAACAATTCACAATAGCCACATCATTTGCAAGATATCAACCCATGTAGTTAGTAAGGATCACAAGTCAGTTGATCAGAATATATTACTCTTGTTCAATCTCCATCATTCGAAGCCCTACTTCTTTCAATTCACACATAGTCATACGGGTGTCATGTTAAGGACAATTCCCCGTTTAACCTCACACTTACACAATTGGACAATAGTCATGTGCCATACTAGCAGTGGGTAGATGGACTTACTTGTCTACGTGGTAGACGTCCATTCGACCGAAGCCAAGGTTCCAACGGCAGCACACTCCGACTAACGATCGTATCCGGTTCGTTAGATTTAACAAGAGTAGACCCAATCCGGGTGTTATACTCTAGTGATCACTCTGCGCAACCTGCTGGAATGTATGCAGCCCAAGATTTACTAAACACACTTTCATTAAATCATAACACTCTCATTGTTAGATCATTTTAATTAATCTTCTGGAGGAGATTTTTAATTGTTATTGGAGAAAAAACATTCATTAGACGTCCATTGGGTCATACACATATACCTAGAAGTCTGCTAGGTGATGTTATAGTTCGAGTCATCGCTCTAAAGACGGCTAATACCGGGTCTCTAAACTAAGTATCTCACTTAGTGTTTTAGGAGTAGTTTTGCTCATAAGTTAGTACTTGGAGTCCTCTTAATCATTCACACACAAGTTAGGTGATAATCAATATCACTTGTCCGATCGAGTTACATCGCACATGTTATTAAAAGCTTTGACGGTCGAATCATATAACACATACAAACATGCATAACATTATTATTCTTAACATGCGAGCACACAATACGTCCGAACCCAAGGAAACCCTTAGGACGTTCAGACCACACATTCACATACCGTTCACCGTTGAACAATGCTAGCGTGACGTATCACGCTTATCCTCTATCACTTTCGTAGCTCGTATCTCGAAACTCGTATCTCTGAAATGTATAACTCTAATATTAATATCCATGTTTCAAGTTTATTCAATCATTTTAGAATGAGTTCTAACTTTTACCTAGTAGTTAACCCCTTAACCGGTTATTGTTTGGTTCGAGTTTTTGTATTAAGTCTCAGGATTTAATTTAGTTATACTCTATAGTTGTAAGAGTATAATATTTTATAGCGTAGTAATATTCATCACTTAGGGATTAAATTCCTAATAACCCATGCTATTTGTCAAGGTTATTTTGATTGGTATATTTGCATACACATACACACATATTGATATATGTATATATAGTTCATCACTATATTTTATGTGACCAAGTTATATTTCAGTTTTTGGTATATTCGTATACCACATATGTATGTACCGATATATATACATTAGTTTATTGCTATACTTTACTTGGCCAAGTTATATTCCAACTTTTAATTACATATTATTTTATGTATCAGTCAACTTAACCATTTGGTCAATTGGTGTTGGTGTTGGTCAATCTCATTTGACTTGGTCAATGTCTCAAGTCAATGTTTCATTATATTCAATATTTATTTACTAACTCATACTACATCATATTATAACACTTTTAATTATATTTCCAACCCATAATTCTTTCCACATTAGTCTTATATGATTAATCAACCAAATTACATTTTTCACCTTACATTATAAATTCATATCGTGTGAATTATAATGTTTTCCATAATGAATTAATTCATTATTTCATGTGGAGTAGACATTTATTTATTCGAGTCATTTATTCACAAATCCCTTATTAAGAATTTATCTTAATATTATACAATGTATTCTATACATTATCACGTTCCTTATATCATAAGGTTTCTAACCGTATATTATACTTCCCAAATTTTCAATTTAAACCCATTATCTTATGTTGTTATTTATAAGGTATACTTATACCATATTAATTCCTTTATAACATACTATTTCATACTTTGATATAATGACACATCATATCATTTTAAACTTTATAATATAATCAGCCTACAGTTTTATTAAAAACAAACTTGCCCATAGGCTTTTCGGAAATCATATTCTTTTCCCACTAACTTTTGATTATTTACAAAATGAACCCAAGCATTATATTTGTTAAATTTCTAACCTTATTTAATTTATAACCCAAAGTTTTCAAACATTATAACATACATATATATACATATACATATATCCGAACAACACTTAACTCTATTCCAGATTTATTCTATCCACCCACAAATTTCTTTTAATTACATATTGCCCCTCTTTATTTTTATAAACTTACAATTTAATACTAACTTTATATTATACATATTAACTTATTTAATTTCAAAACTTCCCGAACAATTTTCTAAATTTCCAAACAGCCCCTAGGTTGTCCTCATATTGTTTTCCATCCCAAAGTTTCGGTTATTTACATAATAACCCCATAAATTTTATAAATGTTACATTTTAATACATAAACCATATATTATAATCCTTAATTTATTAAATCACCAAAATCAGCCCAAAATTCACCCAATTTATGAACAGACCCTACTGGTCACATTAACTACATCTCAACCCTTAATTTTTTGGAATTTACACAAACACCCCAAATAGTTTTATAAATTTCATTTTTAACTTAATACTTTATTAAAGTACCAAATCATTTCATTTATTATTCTAATTTGGTCAAACCTCACATGTGGTCAAGGTTGACCACCCAAATACTCTTTTGACCCATATTTCCCAATATTTACAAAATGGCCCCGTGTACTACTTTAATTTTGCATTTAAGTACTTTAACTTATAATACTTATATTTAATATTGATATTTTGCCAACAGCCCCCAATTCGGCTTTTATGTATGTTTGGCACCCTATACTTTATTTAATTACACTTTGACCCCATTAACAAGTCTTTTGTTCGTTTAAATACCTATAAGGTTTATAATTCATTTAAATCATATTATAACCTTATATTTAATTTATGTAACACCTAAATTCACCAATATTTATCTAAAATGTTCCTAAGTGATTATGTTCACTAAAATCACATTTTTGCACTAGAAATTTGTATAATTCATTTAATCACCCCAAAACTTAATAATTATTATTTAAAGCTTTAAATAACCATAATAAAAAAGGCCTAAACACATGGCCTTAAACACAATATAAAATTAACTATAAAATGACATTAAAATGTCCCAAACATACCTATAACTCTCGGTTTTGTATAGATTTTACATTTAACTTCTTTAAATCATTTTTCTTTCATTATTAACTTATACACTTGACTTTAATAAGTCATTAGCATCAATTTTCACTAACCAAACACTTAACCTTCATTTACTACACATTTTTATGGTTTAAACAGCATAGACATATATATATTTTCGGCCTAGCTCATATTTACACAATAATTAATTTTAATGCATTAAAAAGGGTTTTAAGCATATTTACCTTGTTATAATCACAAGGAAATCCACAACAGCCTTCTCTCTCTTGGCACTATTAAATTTAAGGCCTTAGATTAGGCTTTTGAACATGACATTAAGCTTAAAACACAAATATAGTCATTAAGGCATTAAATAAGTAATTTACCTCTTAAGACTTAATTTTTACCCTTGGAAAAATACCTTAACCTTACGGCACTTCATGGGCAGGCACAAACCCATTTCCTCCACCATTTGAATAATGAAAAGAGTTTAAGTTACTAGCTTAACAAGGTGGATAATTTAAAGAGCTTTAAGGCATGAACTTTAAGCCTAAAAGGAGGGTCTTTACTTTGCAGATTTTGGTTAGGTTTCCAGCCATATTTTTGGCTGTATAGAAGAGGAATATTCTGAGTTTAGTTCATGGAAATAAACAAAGAAAGAAGAGGCTTAAAAGAGCCATGGATGCCCTCAGTTTACCTTGTTTTTTGGAGCCTTTGGAGAGGTGTTTTGGAGCAGCTATTTGGCTCAAGAAAAGGAGCTAAACCCACCTTCATTTTGAGTATAAAATGGTGTAGAAAGAGGTGTAAGAAGCTTCTCATTTCCGGACATGAACAAAGGGTGAAGAAAAAATGTGTTTTAAGGTCATTTTCCTTACCTTTAGTTCCAATGGAGTATTTCTAGCTTTTTGGTTGATTAATGTCGAGTATGAAGCTCTTCAAGGACTGGTTTTATGCCTTGGATGAAGAAGAAAATCAGGTGGGGAATACCATGGAAGAAAACACAAGAAAAGGAAGAAAAATGGAAGTTTTTACCTTGTTTATGTCTTCCACCATTAAAGGCTAAGCTTGGAGCTCATGGATGGAGCTAGAAGATGAAGAAAGGGAGGAGGAAAGGGAGTGCTGGTACGTGAGGAATGGATGGAGGGAATGGTCAGCCGTATTGGGTAAGGAAAAGGGGAAGGAAGGATGGTAAAAGTAACATTATTTTATGTAAGTGTTGTACTTGTTTGTACTTGTTTACTTTTGCAATTTTTTTGCTTTTCCATCTTTCCATCCTCTTTATTCTCTAGTTTGGCCGGCTGTTTTATTTATGGGGGGAAGATGTTTGAATTTCTATACATTAAAGTTACACATTAAAAGTGTATAATGGACTTGTTTTATGTGTTAAGTGGTAACATGTGTTATTTCTTGTTTTAATGTATATATGTAAGTGATTGTTGCACTTGTAGTTTAATTTGACTACATAAAATATTTTATGAAATTCTATCACTTTATTTGTGATATTAGCACATGTATTAATATGTTACATGTGGTATTAATTTTAGGAGTTGATTTCTCCTTAATAAATGTTATCTCTTGGTTAGAGATTGATTGTATAGTTGGTGTCATTATTGGACTAATTATGAGGATATACTAATATTTATGATGAGTATTACTCATTAGATGGATAATTATTGATTATTCTTTTTCATTTAATTTAATTCCTTATTAATTAAGGTAATAAATGTTTGGGGTATTTCATTTATTTACTTCATCAGAACCCCAACAAGATTCTCATTTGCTAGCATGCGATGAAGGTAGGGTTCCATCTGCTCTCTATTCTTCAATGGGTTTGCCTTATACTAGGGAGGAAGTTCTTCTAGCCTACAATCAACTTAATCCAGGGAAAGCTCCAGGACTAGACAGAATTAATGGAACCTTTTTACGTGCCTTCTTGCCAGTTGTGGGTGATGACTTCCTCAATACTGCACTTACCTTCTTGAATACAGATGCACTGCCTATGGGTATCAATCATACACACATCGCTTTTATACCTTGAAAAACCATTAGCCATTTCCATTTCTGATTATAGACCTATCTCCTTATGTAATATAATTTACATATTTATATCTAAAGTCATGGTAAATCGTATTACAACAGTGATGCCTTATGTAATTTCAAATAATCAAGCAGCATTGTGTGTGATTGACTTATTTCAGACCAAATAATGATAGCATATGAGATCCTTTTTACAATGAGAAGTTCAAAGGCTAAACAACGAGGGCATTTTGCTTTTAAGGTAATATGTCAAAAGCCTTTGACAAGTTAGAATGGTCACTCATACTTCAAGTCCTCTCAAGTGTAACACCCCGGATTTTACCCCAAAATATAATATAAATAATTAGAAAGATAACGCCGGAAACGGATCAGATAACGGAGGTCAAACGAGTCTCAAAACAGTGATTTAAGGCATGTCCGACCTTGTGTCCGGACGTTGAAGTTCGGACACAAGCCAAGAGTTGAAATTAGTGTTGTCCAATGAAATACCCCAAACCTTGGTATGTTGGTTAAACATTAAAACATGATTTATTAAGACTAAAAAGAGTCTTAGAAACATTAGTAAACAAATTTAAACGAAAGAAAACACAAAATGTGCTTTAAAGTCAATAAGAGCTAAAATGTGCTCTAAGCTTGGAATAAGCTTGGGTAAGACCTAATGAACTTACCAAGCCTTATTTATAATTAATGAACATATTAAATCAATTACCACAGAAAACCAAGCTTGAAACAAGTTAAAACACAAATGTGCTTTAAGAGTCTTAAAGCACATTTTTGAAAAATTATCTTGTAAATGAATTTTGAGTGGCTAAATGTCCATCATTACTCTTAAATATATATGTGTACTATATAGTATCACATTTGGGTGGCTATATTAATGGGAAATCAAAAATTTCACTTCTAAGTGCCTTGTTTTGGTGAATAGTGCTTTTTATAAGCTAGTTATAACTATGTTGTATTAAGTAATTAAATTGACAAACAAAGACTAAAGTACCCTCATATTAATAAAGGGGGCCGGTTTCTTAAGTGTGGTGACTCACCACTCACTTGTTATTTTGTTAAAACAAATAAAGATGACTAATATAACTACTTTTACTTTATAAGCATAAATATCTTCTTAAAAGCAATCTTATCTCATTCTCTCTTTTCCTTCCTTCATTTCCCATGGTTCCAAACACCATCTTCCTCCCTTCTTGCTGTTCTCTCACGGTAATACCACCACCACCATTAAAACTCTAGCTTTGACCACTTGTAAAATCTAGCTCACTTGTCCAAATCAAAAACAAACACCACCGATCTCTTCCTCTCATCAAGCTCTTCATTTCTATCTTCTCAAAACTTCAAGAGCCCCATTTCGGTGCCATGGAGTTCTACCATTGAAGGAGCTTGAGCTTGTATTTTGACATATTATTACTCTCCTTTGCTTCTAGGTAAGGAATCTCAAAGAAAAATCATGTTTCCTCCATGTTTTACCTTGACCGAAAATACAAATTGATATAGCTCTTTGTGTGACTTTGTTTTAGCTACATTCCAACTCTTCATGGACTAGGTGGAGTCCTCTCTTGTTATATATTCAAACTCTCTTCAAAGATCAAGGTAAAACAACTACATTAATGTTGTTGAAACAATGTAAAATTAGGGTTTACAATGAGATGAAGCTTATAGCTTGAATACTCATTATAATGTTTGTATATTGTTTAGAACTTGTCAAAGAATCAAATAGCTTACCAATTTTTAAAGGAGACAAGAAAGAAGTTGTTTGGAAAAGAGGTAAATCTACTAACCTAATGTGGTTAAATGCCTTAGGAGAAATGAGCTTATAAATGCTTATTAAAACTACCTAAAGAGCAAATGGTGAATGACCTAGTAATGTCCTCAAGGAGACTAGTAAAAGGCATATGTGTGTTGAGTGTATTCGCAGGTCAAAGGCTATATATTGTGGAAATTCAGTGTTTAAGGGTTATGCATTTTAAGGGCCTAAGAGCCATGCATTTTAAGGGCCTAAGTGCCATGCAATTTAAATTATGCACTATATTGTAATGTGGTGTGAATTGAGTAAGTTTTGTGGGTGAGAGTGTTCTTGGTGATTTAGGTGTTCATGTGTGATTAGTGGTGAAAACAATGTGCTTGGGTGTAACAAAATACTAGGAGAACCTATGTCGAAATTTAGGAAATGCATAAGGGGTTCAAGATGTTATAAGGAATTTTGATGAACTAGGAAGTGTTCTAGAGTGTAATAAGGACTTAGGCATGATCTTGAGGTTTTAGTAAGTACCAAGTCACTTTGGGACTTAGGTAAATACTTAGGCAAACTTTGGTAATAAGGAGAAAGTGTAAACTTGGAAAAGAATTTTCAAGAAGGATATAGGAGTTAGTTTGAGAGATGATGGAGGCTTGGGAGATGAGTTAAATTAAGGAGAAAGCTTTGGGATAGTAGTATCATAGGTATGAAACACCACTTGAAAAACTAGGAGAAAACATTGTAAGTGTTAGGAATTTTGTGAAGATATAAGTAAAGGCTTAAGGAATTAGAAAATGAGTTTTTATGATGTTTAAGTGTCTTAAGGTGTGTTGAAGTGCCCAAATGAGGTTAGGGGGTACTAGGTTATATGGGGTGAAGTTTGGAGATGAATGTGAAAGGAAAACAAAGGTCTGGGGCAGACCGAACTTGCGACCGAACTTGCAAGTTCGGTCGAGCCCAGTTTACCCTGCGAGAATTGGCTTCTGGAATGGACCGACCTTGGGGACCGGACTTGCAAGGTCAGTCGGGCTTGTATTTGTGTACAGATTGAGTTACTGGAATCGACCGAACATAGGACCGGACTTGGCAAGTTCGGTCGGGCTAAATTTTCAAAGGGGGGAAACTCTCGGGAAAAGACCGAACATGCGACCGAACTTACAAGGTCGGTCGGAGTAGAAAATTTTGACAAATGTGTTCTGGAATCGACCGAACTTGGACAAGTTCGGTCGGTAAGGTCGGTCGGACCTAAACTTGTAAAAAAAAAAAAAGAATGTGACTTATGTAGTTAACCCTAGGGTGTATAATGAAGGTAACCTAGGTAAGATAGACATTAAAACACATCATACAATCATGTTAAATACTTAGTAAGTGTGAAGTTAAATAAATAATTAACCGACGTTACTAATGTGTATAGGATTCTCTCAAGGTGGAAACGAAACGAGGCAAGGACCAAGGTATGGTTTTCTTGCAGTCTGTTGTCTACCGGTTTACACGGCTTGTGTGTTTGCTTTTCTGTGTGTTACACCTTATAAGATTAAGGCATGAAAAGAGTTTACAGTTGTTATACATTAAGATGTTGTAAGGTTGTGACTCCTTTCCCTTGGTTGTCTAACAAGACCTAATATTTGCTTGTATGACTTAACAAAATATTGTGTGATCACTAACAAGTGCTAATCGGGGGGAGTGAGGAGTCCGGTTGTTCCGGCCACGCGTGTGATGGACGGGAGTCGATATCATCTCCGGTTCGGCTCTCTGGGTATGTATAGGTGGTATTCCAATTTGGTTTCTACCTTCCCTTAGCTTATCCAAAGCTATTACTGACTCACGTCGGGCCACAGGGGCATACGTATGTTATTTCGGTGTGCTTGGGATTACTATATCCGACACACCTTGGGTATAAGTTAACCGTTCTATATAACTGGACGGTAACGAGGTTGGAACGAGCTTAACATGGGATTGGCAATAATCCCTAGGCTCACTATGTATACTAACTATGTGGAAGGTTCCTTGTGAGAACCGATTTTGGTGTTATGTATTGTTATGGTGCTATGCAATTTCCCTTGCCATGCTATGGTATATATATATATATATATATATAGATGTAGATGTTTTAAAATGAATGCCATGTTATCATGACATATGGTTGCGCGTATCCCAGTAGCCGATGGGCTGCGCGTTAACCATACCAGCAAAGGTTGCTGACCCCCTCGGGGGCTCCATATTTTATTGCAGGATGAGGCGAAGAAGCAAGTGGCTCTATCCTAGGTCGTTTGTACTTGGCTATTTTGGATTGTTGAGCCCGGGATGCGCCTATGCTCCCGAGGCATTTCATGGTACGTTTGTTAAACAGTGGTGGATGTTTACGGTGGTAGGTGTGATGTAAATTAAATACTCGGTATGGTTGGTTATGTTATATATGGATTTAGGTTCTATGCTCGGGAGTCTGATCATCAGACCGATACACTTGTATTTATCTGCCTAGTTAAACCACGTGGGTGGTTAACGGCGTTGTTAACACCAAAGCGTTTAGTTATTATTTGGTTGGTTATTTTCCGCTGCGAATTCGGTAGTTGGTAGAGGCGTTGTAGGGGTGTTACAAAAAGTGGTATCAGAGCGATACTTCGCTCTGATGACTAGAATACCGAGCTTAGGGATATACCGAGTTAGGAAACCTAAACAGATACCTAAGTGAACAGATTTGGAAAGGTTACCACTAACTAAGTGTGGAATTACTGGTTGTCGGGAAGATGCTATAACCATTGGACCGATAAGTGTGCAAGCATAATGCTAATGAGATGTTCATATGATTACAGATGGCAGGTAGACCACGAGGTAGAGGCCGCGGACGCGGTACTGGAGGTATAGGTGACCAGGGCGATGATACTACGGCACAGACTATGGCTGAGGCAGTTGCAGCCACCGTAGCCCAGTTGGTACCCGATTTGGTTGCTGCTATACAGCAAGGGCAACAGCCCGGAGTTCAGCCACCACCACCACCGCCACGAGAGACCAATTGGGTCAAGGCGTTGGCTGATCTGAGACCGCCATCATTCAATGGGGAGACTGATCCTCGAAAGCTGGAGGCGTACATCTCCGAACTGGAGACCGCCTACGAGACCTTGGCAGTACCTGCTGAGCAAGTCCGTCTTGCCGCTTACTACTTGAAGGGTACGGCACAGAGTTGGTGGAAGTTGGTGAAAGAGGACAGGATGGCTGATCCTGAGTTTGGTTGGAGGGAGTACACGGCTCTACTGCGAGCCAAGTATTACCCTGTACATGTGCAGGAGGCCAAGCGCCTCGAGCTGGATAGTCTGAGGCAGGGGGATAAGATGTCGGTTGATGACTACTACACCGCATTCACCGGCCTTATCCACCTGTTACCAGACCTTGGGTATTCGAACCGAGTGTTGGTGAACCGGTTCTACAATGGTCTTAGCCACCGTCTCCGCTATGGGATGGGGCCAGCTGAGTATACTACCTTGCAGGTAATTAGAGTACCATGTTGTGAATCAATTTATACCATGAGTGAATGTTAATGTGAGTTGGTAAGTTGTTTTTGCGGGGCATGACTGACATCCTAAAATTCAGGAGTGCTATCATGCCGCTGCTAAGGTTGAAATTACCGTCCGTCTGAGGGACGAGGAGAATGCGCACAAGCGCAAGGCCACCAACGAGGGCCAGAGTCAGCAAGGGTATGGGGGAGGAAAGAAAAAGAAACCCTACCCTCAGCCCCAGAAGGGTCAGTACCAGGGTGACAAGGGCCAAGCCCAGACCACCACAGCTGATGAGCCACTGAAGCTCACGTATGCGTATGCGGCGAAGCCTCTACGCTCCTACCCGCCTAAGGGTAATTACTTAACCATGTGTATCTAGTTGAGGTGTATGTTGTTAAGATGGAAAATGAGTATTGATTGTGTGTTGTTGTAGCAGCTAGCGCGGGTTCTGGACCGGAGCGCCACTTTTACTGTAAGTGGTGTAACGGAGACCACCCCGGCAAAGACTGCAAGGGGAATGATGTGAGGTGTCGTCACTGCCAGAAGATGGGGCACCGCGAATTTGAGTGTTGGACGAACCCAAACAGCAGGAACTATAAGCCAAAGGGGCAGTGGAAGGGTAATACTACCACGACCACTGAAGGCCCGAAGGCGATCATTCAGCAGACTTCTGACAAGAAGTACACTGAATCCCAGAAGGGGAAGGGTACGGGGTCCGGCAAGGCCGCCCTGAATGTGGTGGACCGGTCTGAGGCACCAGGATCCTCTTCGAGACCAGGTACCGCCTAAACTGTTAAATGAAAAAGTGATTGCTTACCGCATTTCATGCATGAGTGTTGTATTAGTGAGTCTAATGTACAACCACCTAAGTAATGAGTTAAATAACGATGTGAGAGATACCTAAATTAGACAATGTGGAAAACTTAGGAACCTTCAATATCTGTTATCCAATCCCGCCCACACCAAACCCTGAAGAGACCACCATCAGCATCACCGAATTCCCACTGGAGCAATGTCAGGTTATCCAACCAGGTATGATACTCTTAAATGGATACCTGACACCGGAAGCACAAATCCACATCATCAGACGTTGCAACGAACTTGGAGCAGCACCAGGAGGTTTCTACACACCCGAATACCCGAGCGGTTCGAAGATGAAGCTGAAGATGATGTGCATGGGTAAGGACTGGAATCCCTACACCAAGTCATATCAGGATGTGCGAGCTGAAGACGGAGCAACTGTACCAGGTATACCTGAGGAGTTCCTTGCGGTTGTTAACCACACCGTGGGAATTGCTCAGCAACTTGAATCGGAACCGATTCCGAACGTGGAAGCAGACTTATGCATTGTGAACTTCTACCAGAAAGGTGGACGGTTAGGGTTACACCAAGATAAGGACGAGTCACCCGAGTCTCTAAGTAAGGGAGTACCCGTGGTGTCTTGGTCCATTGGTGATACCGCAGTGTTTGTGTATGGCGAGCAGAAGCGTGCTGACCTCGCAAAGAAGCTACTGTTGAAATCGGGAGATGTATTAATCATGGTGGGCAATCAAGATGCTATACCATGGCATCAGAAAGATCAAACTGAATACCGCACCGTCGGCAGTGATCAATGCCACACACATGAAACCCGGACGTTTGAATTTGACCTTCAGACAGTTTTAAGCCTTGTATAATTATGTGATGTGATAAACCAGTGTGTATTAAGGATGTTGTAAGTGTAAATCATGGCGACAGTATAAGCCAATGAATGTTGTAAAAAGAGTGTGTTAATGAATAAAGTGGAGCTGTTTGAAGCATATAATCGTGTTGTTACCCAATACTTATTAGTTTGCCAATGAATTAGGCTGTGCACTCGGAACGGGAGGTATACTGAGTGTCTGCAATAAGGCAGAAGCCGGCAAGAGCGGCACAATCCTCACCGGTACCTTTCCAGTGAATGGCGTGGATGCATCGATCTTGTTCGACTCTGGAGCCTCACACACATTCATTTCGCTATCATTTGCGAAGAGGCTGGGGTTAGACGGTGAAGAGATGCCAGACTTCGTGGTCACTCTCCCGTCGAAAGAGCGGATCAGGTGTACCCGCTACTACCGAGATGCTGTTGTTCGAATCATGGATGAGGAGTTTCCGATCGACTTGATAGAGTTCGACGGACTAGGTTTGATGTGATTGTCGGGATGAACTGGTTGGAGCGGTACAAGGGTAGAATCCTATGTGCCGAGCATCGACTGCTTCTTGGAGTCCATCTGGGGTTACTATATCATACCGCCAGAGGCCCAGGGAGCCTTCGACACAGATCATCACCGCCATGGCCATGTATCGTGAGTTGCGACGAGGAAATGATGTATACCTCTGCTATGTCCAGGACATAGAGAGAGACCCTGAGTTTAGCCCAGATGTGCCGGTAGTGTCGGAGTTTCCTGATGTATTTCCTAAGGAACTGCCGGGCATGCCGCCAGCACGAGAGGTTGAGTTTGAGATTGATCTAGTTCCGGGCACCGGACCCATTGCAAAAGCGCCTTATCGTATGGCTCCAGCAGAGATGACAGAGCTCAAGGAGCAGCTGAGAGACCTACTCGACAAGGGCTTTATCCGCCCTAGTGTTTCACCATGGGGAGCGCCGGTCCTCTTCGTGAAGAAGAAGGACGGTAGCCTCCGCCTGTGTATTGATTATCGGGAGCTGAATGCTGTTACGGTGAAGAACCGTTACCCTTTACCACGCATCGACGATCTATTTGATCAGCTGAGGGGAGCATCAGTATTCTCCAAGATAGACCTACGTTCCGGATACCACCAGATTGCCATCCGTGACAGTGATATCGAAAAGACAGCATTCAGAACTAGGTATGGGCATTATGAGTTCACAGTTATGCCGTTTGGCTTGTCAAATGCACCAGCAAAGTTCATGGACTTAATGAACCGTTTGTTCCAAGATCAGTTGGACAAATCAGTGGTAGTCTTCATCGATGACATACTTGTGTATTCGAAATCGAGAGGTGAGCATGAAAGCCACCTGAGAGATGTATTGCAGACATTGAGTAAGAATCAGCTGTATGCTAAATTTTCTAAGTGTGAATTTTGGTTGAACCAAGTATCCTTCCTTGGACATGTGATTTCTGAGGCCGGGATCGCTGTTGATCCGGCAAAGATAGATGCAGTGCGCACCTGGCCTAGGCCGAAGACAGTTACCGACATCAGGAGCTTCCTCGGTCTGGCAGGTTATTATAGGAGGTTTGTGAAGGACTTCTCCAGTGTCTCGAAGCCGATGACTTCCTTGATGAAAAAGGATGCACCATTCGAGTGGACAGTCGACTGTGAGAGTGCTTTCACGAGTCTCAAGGATGCTCTGACATCTGCACCGGTTCTGACATTACCAGACGGTCCAGATGGTTTTGAGGTCTATTGCGACGCATCAGGCAGGGGTATGGGTTGTGTGTTGATGCAACACGGGAAGGTCGTGGCTTACGCCTCCCGACAGCTGAAGAAGCATGAGGAGAACTACCCTACCCACGACTTAGAATTGGGGGCCATGTCTTCGCATTGAAGATATGGCGACATCATTTGTATGGGGTAAGCGTGACAATCTATTCCGACCATAAGAGTTTGAAATACTTGTTCACTCAGAAAGAGTTGAACATGAGGCAAAGAAGGTGGGTCGAGTTCCTAAATGATTATGACATCAATTTACAGTATAAGGAGGGTAAGGCAAATGTGGTAGCTGACGCATTGAGTCGCCGAGCACACTCTCTCCATTCGCTAGTCTCTCATACTGGCTTGGTTGAAGAGGTGCGGAGTGCTCAGATGACGGATCAGTATATGGTGGAGATTAGACAGAAGCTTTTGATGGCACATTCGAGGGTCAGAAGTACGACTTCAGACTCCACGATGATGACCTGATTAGGCTTAATGGCCGGTTGTGTATACCGAGGAGTAGCGCGAGCTGAAGGAGCGCATATTGAGTGAATCCCATTGTTCTACTACATCGATTCACCCCGGAGCTTCAAAGATGTATAAGGTATGAAAGTTATTTTGGTGGGCTGGAATGAAAAAGGATGTAATGATATGTGTTGAGGTGTCTCACTTGTCAGAAGGTCAAGTTTGAGCACCGACGGCCTGGTGGTATGGTGCAGCCAATGCCAGTGCCGGAGTGGAAGTTCCATGACATATCTATGGACTTCGTGGTAGGGCTTCCGCCTACAAGGGGAGGTCTGAATATGATTTGGGTTGTGGTAGACCGACTGACCAAGGTGGCTCGATTCATACCGATGAAGGACACCTGGAAAGTGGCTAAGCTAGCAGAGCTCTTCGACAGAGAGATAGTAAGACATCATGGGGTTCCGAAAACGATTGTATCTGACAGAGATACCAGATTCCTATCCAGATATTGGAAGTCTACCGAGAGGCACTGGGTACTGAACTGAAATTGAGCACAGCGTTTCACCCACAGACAGATGGTCAGAGTGAGCGCACCATCCAGACACTTGAGGATATGTTACGTGCATGTGCACTTGACTTTCAGACCAGCTGGATTGATAAGTTACATCTGATCGAGTTTAGTTACAACAACAGTTACCATGCTTCGATCAAGATGTCTCCCTTCCAGGCATTGTACGGTAGACCATGCCGCACGCCTTTATGCTGGGATGAGTCGAGTGAGACGGTCATTATAGGACCAGAGTATCTGGAACAGGTTCAGGCAGAAGTTCGCCAGATCCGGGCTAACATGAAAGCAGCTCAGGATAGACAGAAGTCGTACGCTGATGTGCGCAGACGTGACCTGGAGTTCGCCGTAGGCGATCAGGTATTTCTTAGGGTATCCCCCATGAAGGGAGTATTTCGTTTTGGCCAGAAGGGCAAGTTGAGCCCGAAATATGTGGGTCCTTATGTTGTGACGGAGCGGATCGGCCCGGTAGCTTATATTGATTTACCCGCCGAGCTGGGCAAGGTACATGATGTATTTCATGTGTCCCAGTTGAAGAAGTATATGTCTCATCCGTCTCATGTGCTTCAGCCGGAAAGGCTAACCTTAGAGCCGACCATGCGATCAGTGGAGACTCCCGTACGGATTCTGGATACTAAGACTCGAGACACTCGCCATAAGTCCGTGAGACTGGTGAAGGTCCTCTGGTCTAACCAGGACGTTGAGGAGGCCACTTGGGAGCTGGAAGATAAGATGAAGGCGAAGCACCCGTCATTGTTTGCTTCTTAGTGTTTATATGTATAGGGTACGGGGCGTACCCCTTTTAAGGGGGGTAGAGCCGTTTCGGTTATGGTTGTGTACGACATGTATATGTATACATTGTCTATGTTATGTTACAGACCGTTGTGTCTGAATGGTATTATGTGGTTTGGACCTCGAGTCCGTTGTGGTGTAAGTATGATGGTTGTGTTGGTAATGATGTTTTGGAAGTGTTGTTATAAGTGTTCCCCGTGTTCTAATATTAAGATATGTGGGAAGTATGAACTTTGGGGACAAAGTTCTTTTAAGGGGGGTAGATTGAAATACCCCAAACCTTGGTATGTTGGTTAAACATTAAAACATGATTTATTAAGACTAAAAAGAGTCTTAGAAACATTAGTAAACAAATTTAAACAAAGAAAAACACAAAATGTGCTTTAAAGTCAATAAGAGCTAAAATGTGCTCTAAGCTTGGAATAAGCTTGGGTAAGACCTAATGAACTTACCAAGACCTTATTTATTATTAATGAACATATTAAATCAATTACCAAAGAAAACCAAGCTTGAAAACAAGTTAAAACACAAAATGTGCTTTAAGAAGTCTTAAAGCACATTTTTGAAAAATGTCTTGTAAATGATTTTGAGTGGCTAAATGTCCATCATTACTCTTAAATATATATGTGTACTATATAGTATCACATTTGGGTGGCTATATTAATGGGAAATCAAAAATTTCACTTCTAAGTGCCTTGTTTTGGTGAATAGTGCTTTTTATAAGCTAGTTATAACATATGTTGTATTAAGTAATTAAATTGACAAACAAAGACTAAAGTACCCTCATATTAATAAAGGGGGCCGGTTTCTTAAGTGTGGTGACTCACCACTCACTTGTTATTTTGTTAAAACAAATAAAGATGACTAATAAATACTTTTACTTTATAAGCATAAATATCTTTAAAAGCAATCTTATCTCATTCTCTCTTTCCTTCCTTCATTTCCCACGGTTCCAAACACATCTTCCTCCCTTTGCTGTTTCTCACGGTAATACCACACCACCATTAAAACTCTAGCTTTGACACTTGTAAAATCTAGCTCACTTGTCCAAATCAAAAACAAACACCACCGATCTCTTCCTCTCATCAAGCTCTTCATTTTATCTTCTCAAAACTTCAAGAGCCCCATTTCGGTGCCATGGAGTTACCATTGAAGGAGCTTGAGCTGTATTTTGACATATTACTCTCCTTTGCTTCTAGGTAAGGAATCTCAAAGAAAAATCATGTTTCTCCATGTTTTACCTTGACTGAAAATACACATTGATATAGCTCTTTGTGTGACTTTTTTTAGCTACATTCCAACTTCATGGACTAGGTGGAGTCCTCTTTGTATATATTCAAACTCTCTTCAAAGATCAAGGTAAAAACAACTACATTAATGTTGTTGAAAACAATGTAAATAGGGTTTACAATGAGATGAAGCTATAGCTTGAATACTCATTATAATGTTTGTATATTGTTTAGAACTTGTCAAAGAATCAAATACCTTACCGATTTTTAAAGGAGACAAGAAAGAAGTTGTTTGGAAAAGAGGTAAATCTACTAACCTAATGTGGTTAAATGCCTTAGGAGAAATGAGCTTATAAATGCTTATTAAAACTACCTAAAGAGCAAATGGTGAATGACCTAGTAATGTCCTCAAGGAGACTAGTAAAAGGCATATGTGTGTTGAGTGTATTCGCAGGTCAAAGGCTTATATATTGTGGAAATTCAGTGTTTAAGGGTTATGCATTTTAAGGGCCTAAGAGCCATGCATTTTAAGGGCCTAAGAGCCATGCATTTTAAGGGCCTAAGTGCCATGCAATTTAAATTATGCACTATATTGTAATGTGGTGTGAATTGAGTAAGTTTTGTGGGTGAGAGTGTTCTTGGTGATTTAGGTGTTCATGTGTGATTAGTGGTGAAAACAATGTGCTTGGGTGTAACAAAATACTAGGAGAACCTATGTCGAAATTTAGGAAATGCATAAGGGGTTCAAGATGTTATAAAGGAATTTTGATGAACTAGGAAGTGTTCTAGAGTGTAATAAGGACTTAGGCATGATCTTGAGGTTTTAGTAAGTACCAAAGTCACTTTGGGACTTAGGTAAATACTTAGGAAAACTTTGGTAATAAGGAGAAAGTGTAAACTTGGAAAAGAATTTTCAAGAAGGATATAAGGAGTTAGTTGTGAGAGATGATGCTTGGGAGATGATGTTAAATTAAGGAGAAAGCTTTTGGGATAGTAGTTATCATAGGTATGAAACACCACTTGAAAAACTAGGAGAAAACATTGTAAGTGTTAGGAATTTTGTGAAGATATAAGTAAAGGCTTAAGGAATTAGAAAATGAGTTTTATGAGTGTTTAAGGATGTCTTAAGGTGTGTTTGAAGTGCCCAAATGAGGTTAGGGGGTACTAGGTTATATGGGGTGAAGTTTGGAGATGAATGTGAAAAGGAAAACAAAGGTCTGGGGCAGACCGAACTTGCGACCGAACTTGCAAGTTCGGTCGAGCCCAGTTTACCCTGCGAGAATTGGCTTCTGGAATGGACCGACCTTGGGGACCGGACTTGCAAGGTCGGTCGGGCTTGTATTTTGTGTACGGATTGAGTTACTGGAATCGACCGAACATAGGACCGGACTTGGCAAGTTCGGTCGGGCTAAATTTTCAAAGGGGAGAAACTCTCGGGAAAAGACCGAACATGCGACCGAACTTACAAGGTCGGTCGGAGTAGAAAATTTTGACGGAAATGTGTTCTGGAATCGACCGAACTTGGACAAGTTCGGTCGGTAAGGTCGGTCGGACCTAAACTTGTAAAAAAAAAACAGAAAAGAATGTGACTTATGTAGTTAACCCTAGGGTGTATAATGAAGGTAACCTAGGGTAAGATAGACATTAAAACACGTCATACAATCATGTTAAATACTTAGTAAGTGTGAAGTTAAATAAATAATTAACCGACGTTACTAATGTGTATAGGATTCTCTCAAGGTGGAAACGAAACGAGGCAAGGACCAAGGTATGGTTTTCTTGCAGTCTGTTGTCTACCGGTTTACACCGGCTTGGATGTTGTTTGCTTTTCTGTGTGTTACGACCTTATAAGATTAAGGCATGAAAAGAGTTTACAGTTGTTATACATTAAGATGTTGTAAGGTTGTGACTCCTTTCCCTTGGTTGTCTAACAAGACCTAAATATTTGCTTGTATGTGACTTAACAAAATATTGTGTGATCACTAACAAGTGCTAATCGGGGGGAGTGAGGAGTCCGGTTGTTCCGGCCACGCGTGTGATGGACGGGAGTCGATATCATATCCGGTTCGGCTCTCTTGGTGTATGTATAGGTGGTATTCCAATTTGGTTTCTACCTTCCCTTAGCTTATCCAAAGCTAGTTACTGACTCACGTCGGGCCACAGGGGCATACGTATGTTATTTCGGTGTGCTTGGGATTACTATATCCGACACACCTTGGGTATAAGTTAACCGTTCTATATAACTGGACGGTAACGAGGTTGGTAACGAGCTTAACATGGGATTGGCAATAATCCCTAGGCTCACTATGTATACTAACTATGGTGGAAGGTTCCTTGTGAGAACCGATTTTATGGTGTTATGTATTGTTATGGTGCTATGCAATTTCCCTTGCTATGCTATGGTATATATATATATATATGTTGGATGTTTTAAAATGAATGCCATGTTATCATGACAATTGGTTGCGCGTATCCCGGTAGCCGATGGGCTGCGCGTTAACCATACCAGCAAAGGTTGCTGACCCCCTCGGGGGCTCCATATTTTATTGCAGGATGAGGATAGAAGAAGCAGAGTGGCTCTAGATCCTAGGTCGTTGATGTACTTGGCTATTTTGGATTGTTGAGCCCGGGATGCGCCTGTGCTCCCGAGGCATTTCATTTTGGTACCGTTTGTTAAACAGTGGTGGATGTTTACGGTTGGTAGGTGTGATGTAAATTAAATACTCGGTATGGTTGGTTATGTTTATATATGGATGTTAGGTTCTATGCTCGGGAGTCTGATCATCAGACCGATACACTTGTATTTATTCTGCCTAGTTAACCACGTGGGTGGTTAACGGCGTTGTAACACCAAAGCGTTTAGTTATTATTTGGTTGGTTATTTTCCGCTGCGAATTCGGTAGTTGGTAGAGGCGTTGTAGGGGTGTTACAGTCCAAACATGTGTCCGAACATTGAAGTTCGGACACAGGTTCCGGTAAAATCCCCTTAACGTGGTCCAAACATATGTCCAGACATTGAAGTTCGGACACTGGTCCGGACAGGGTGTGTCCGAACATGTGTCCGAACATATAAGTTCGGACCAATGCCGAGACTTACATATTCGAACTCGTCCTCGCATGCTGTCCGAACATATAAGTTCGGATAGATGCTCGGACACCCCAATTTACAGAAAACCAAATCCAATTCGGGACCTGTCTGAACTTACACGTCCGAACAGACGTTCGGACAGGTCCAAAAGTGCATAATTAGCTTCAAAACTTCCCCGTTAACATACCTCAAACCCAATAATGTCAATTTTAAGACGATTAAGGAACTTCCCACAACAAATCAATGCCAAACTAGTTCATAAAGATCACAGCGGAATCAAAGAAATCCGGGATATTATCGCCACACCCAAACTCTGGGTGCTAAGCCTAAGGCTATCCACTAAGCCAAACCATCCCAAACCATAAGTTCCCAAAATAGACTATATCAGTGGTAAAACGTTCCAAATCATAAGTTCCAAAGCAAGTGATAATGATGGTTAAACCTTACTTGTAATTAACGGTAATGTTTAAAATCCAAATTTCCAGTTGGCATGATTTCAATAATTAAGCCATTCTAACGTCTACTCCTAAGTGGTGTCAAGTTCCCCATCCCCTTGCCTCAGTCATCATCACCTGCGATTAGAAAATTATATATAACACACAAAAGGATTGCACAAATCAGATGATACTGAGTAAACTACTACTTTACAATGTAAAATTCATTTTATTTAAAAAGCACTGATTTTAGTTCCATACCACAATCAACCACATCCAATATCCAGTACACCAACATAATCAATATCACCACATAATCAGAGTATGGGATTATTTCACTGGTAACCAAATTCCCACCAACGAACACCCAAACAAGTGGGGTTGCAAATATATGATTTCCACCAACGAACACCCAAATGAGTGGGGTCGCAAAACTGAATTTCACCTCACTCTAAGTCCTTAAGTGTGCACACCCCCTAGAAGGTACTTCTGACCTAAAGGAGTAGATATAGAGATTAAACTACGATATAGTGGTCACAGTGCAAAATAATAATTCCAATGTACAAATGTGTACGATCCAATCCCAGTGAAGGTTCCAAAAGTCATTACCACCAATCCAGAAGAAATAATCATCCAATTCCACCGAATTCCCAAATATACTCAAATCCCTAATTTCCACATTCATCCATGAGGGGTTTCCCCAAATCGAAACCAATCCTTCACAATTCACAGACGAGTGCACAAATCAATTTAATGAACATAGTAGCTTACCTGGAACCACACCAACCACAAATCAAAATCACATAAAGCACAATCAACCACCGCCGATGAACTCATAACCTAGAATATAATCCATCCACATAATCAATCATCCACCACACAAATAATTTACCAAATCTAAATCTCTTACTACGATAGATAGACTTACCCCTTTTTAATTCCCCTAACCCAGCAAGGAAGAAGACGAAGTTGCGTGAGGGGAGAAGAAGAAGAGGAACAACATCGCGAGGCACAGAGAAGAGGAAGTTGAACATGATTTCTTATCAGGAAAAGAATGAGGGGAAAATAAGAAAGGAAAGGAAAATAAAATATAAGAGATGGAAAGGAATAAGAAAAGGAAGGGAGTAAATTATAATATAATTAAATATTCTTTTATTCTCAATTACTTCTTTATCCTTACTTGAGGAATAAATCCCAAATCCAATGATTCAATCATGAACATTCTCGTATCCACCAATTATCATCACCATATTTAATTCATTATAAAGTATAATATATGCTCATAATTTAATAAAAAATGTATGGGGATTTCATCAAGTATGGGTTTTCACCCCTCATAGGTAACCTGGTCCGCAAATGTATTAGTATAGTCAGCTCCTCTGTGATAGTTAATGGCCACCCAGGTACAACCTTTTATCCACAAAGAGGAATAAGCAGGGAGACCCTTTATCTCCCGTTTTTTTCATTTGTTGTATGAAAGTTTTGACTTCCTCCCTTAACTTGGCTAATGATGTTGGTATTTTTCAAGGATTTCAACTGCGACCATCCACCACTTCTATCAATAGTTTGTTGTTTGCAGATGATTGCATTCTTTTTGTAGTGGCAACGCCTCATAATGCCGAGGTTCTATGTGATACTATTGAAGCTTTTAAACAAGCATCAGGCAGTGCATTAATCTGGATAAACCATGGGTTATGTTCTCCAACAACCTGCTCCCTTCTTTGAAGCATCATCTGGCTAACATTCTAGGTACTCGACAGGTTAACGACTTTGGTCTGTATCTAGGATTCCCTAGCGCAATTGGCAAAAATCGAACATCAATTTTCAGTTACATCAGATATAGAGTCACCAAGCACATACAAAATTGGGGTCATAAAGTCTCTCAGGCTGGTAGGACGCTCCTGACCAAATCAGCGTTACAAGTTATCCCTACTTACATAATGTCTATTTTTCTCTTGCCATGAAGTTTGATCAAGCAGGTCCAACAACTGATGTCAAGATTTTGGTGGGGTGGTTCAACACAAAAGACTAGCATCATTGGAAGGAAGGAATAGACAACTTGTGTAAGTCGACTGAAGCAGGGGGCATGGGTTTTAGGGACTTAAGGAGCTTCAATCGTGCACTTTTAGCAAAGCAGTTGTGGAGGATTAGAACGGAGCCATCTACATTGTTATCCAAATTTTACCATGATAAATATCTATCACAAACTCCTCTAATGCAACTTCAGCAAACTGCACATGCTAGCTCTATATGGAAAGCTTTACTTACCACATGGTACTTGATTGAGCTGGGAGGCAGAAAACAAATTATTTCTAGTGTCACTAAAAAAATCATTAATCGTTGGCTACGGGCAAAACCAGGGGGACAACCATTTATTTGGAAGCTCCCACCAGCAGTTAGACAATATGCTTCTATAGCAACTCTTATTACACCAGATTCCACATGGAATGAGGAACTCATTAACAGTTGGTTTGTCCCAACAGATGCAACCCTTATTTTACAAACCCCAATTGCAATGGAACAGAATCACACAAATGCTATGGAACAGAATCAGACTACTCAACACCCCCTACTGATAAGTGGTTTTGGGGTCTCATCATCAGGGCAATACTTAGTCAAACGGCTTACCATGCATATTTTCAAGCCTTTCAAAGTGTGTCTACATGTAGCTCTCTTCTTCCTTGCTTGGTAACGCATGTAAACGTCTATGGTCAACTTACCTTCCACCTAGAATCAAGCCACTGGGCTGGAAACATCTTCTAGGATTTGTGCCAACCAAAACAGTAATCCATGATAGAATTAAAAGTCATCTGGATGTGTATTGTAAGGTTGTGGACAACCATAGACTATGATACACTGGTCATGTGCCCTGAAGTCCAACCATATTGGCAAATGATGAACCTTCCCTTTCCACATTGGATTCTTATAGACCAAGGTTTCAATGACTGGTATTTCTATACATGCCTTAAGCGCAACAAGCATAAACTCCAATCAATTACAGAACTTATATGGCGGCTATGGTATGCACGATGCCAATTTAATTTCGGACATACAAAGTCTTTGCCCATGGTTGGTGCCAAGCAGATGCTTTTCTTCAACGATCAACTTCTTTGCTCCTTCATCTTCCACTTCTCTTCTAAGGCACCGTCAGCTTCACCCAAATTGGTTGGAAATCACGATAGATGCCAGTGAGGATTAACAGGCGGGTATGGGTTATGGTTATATTGGTCGCAACAGTAACAGTGTAATCAGGTTGGCATACATGGAGACACTTACAATTTTACACCCACCGATGCTTAAGCTATGGCAGTTGAAGCGGGTATTCAAGCAACGGTTACAACAAATTATAGCAAAATACGGGTACTCATGGATTGCAAGGCTATTGCTGATTACTTAAGTACCGGCAGTGCTTCATCGCTTCTTCTAGTCCACTTTGACTATTCTTAATAGTTTATCTTGGAACATTACTCGTTTTAATGAAGTTAGATGGTTTTTTGTTCCTAAAACAGATAATATGTCAGCGCACTCTCTTGCTAACATGTAGTGGCGGACCTATGTTGTAGGCTGTGGGGGCACGTGCCCCCACAGGTTTTTGGAAAAATATAAGTATAATGTGTCTATATAGAGAAAATAAATAATAAATGTTAGACAACTAAATAGTATAACCCAAATATGATGTTTTGACATTCAAATACCGCTTGTTCAAAACTTGGGTTAATTTTATCAGTTATTACAATTATAGTTGAAAAAGCGTCCCCGCTCATGAATATATTAAAATGGAAGATGAACTTGTTGGTGATAGAATCAGATATAATTAAGTCCATCAACAACACTATTATTATTATCATTTTCAAATGATAAAGATACATATAAAGCAATTGTAATTTAAATATTAAATACTATTTTAAAATATTTTGTTTGTCAAATTTTTATTCCATAAAAGTGCCCCCACAGATCTTAAGTTATGGGTCCCGCCACTGTAACCATGCACGCTGTTTTGCTGTTCATGGGGTCCAATGATATTCCGGAATTTGTACTGAAACTCTGTGCTACTTAATATAATCGCTATGTTTAAAAAAAAGGGAAATTCATAAAATACCACTATTTGATACCACGATTTGAGTTTATAATTCACAATATACCACTTTTTGGAAAGTTGTTCATAAAATGCCACGATTTGAGTTTCAAATTCACAAATTGCCACTATTTGGTAACTGACGTTAGTTCTGCCGTTAACTCTCTCTGGTAAATGACCAAAATACCCCTGATGGATTTTTTTTAAAAAGGGAAAATTCACAAAATACCACGATTTGAGTTTATAATTCACAATGTACCACATTTTAGAAAGTTGTTCACAAAATGCCACGATTTGAGTTTCAAATTCACAAAATGCCACTATTTGGTAACTGACGTTAGTTCTGTCGTTAACTCCCTCTGGTTAATGACCAAAATATCCCTCCTGACGGAATTTTTTTTTAAAAAAAATTGAACTATGCTGAGTTGACTATGCAACGACTATTTTTTGAATTTTTTTAAAGTTCACAAATACCATGATTTGAGTTTATAGTTCACAAGATGCCACTATATGGGTTTTTATGTTCACAATATGCCACTATTTGAGTTTCGATGTTCATAAAATGCCCCTGTTTTAGCTGTAACGGCTAGTTTAAGCCCAAAAGATCTTTTTTGGCTTTATAAGGACCTTCTTACCATGTAAACAAAGCACAAACACCATACTAAATCCATGACCATGTTACAACTACAATCAATGAAAATTTTCAAATAATTCATTGCAAATGTGGAGCCCCATCAAACCTTGCCCTCTCCCGCAAAGAAACTTCGGTTGGAAGGGCTTACTATAACTGTTGGCATGTGATTTTTTCAACTGGTGGGCACCGGTGATGCAAGATCGATACTCTCCTCATCCTAGGGTTAGACATGCTGGCTACACCAAATCATACTCAACTATGATAGCCTCTACTTCTAGTGCTGCATCTGCTCGTTCTGAAGCTCCACATCAAGAGAGTATGACAGCTGATGCGATTCTTATCAGTAGCATTAGGGAGGAGATAAAAGAAAGAACTTAAAGAAGAGATGAGGCAAAACATGGAGAACATGTTTTTTTGGGTGTAGTTATATTTGCAACTGTAATCTGTATCCGCAAAATATGAAGTACTTTCATATGTATTAATGCTAAAAAAATCTGTATCCACATTTGCAATGAATTGTTTGAAAATTTGTAGTTGTAAACATGACCATGGCTTTAGTATGGTGTTTGTGCTTTGTTTACATGGTAAGAAGGCCCTTATAAAGGCAAAAAAAGAGTTTTTGGGCTCAAACTAGCCGTTACGCAAAACGCAAATTTAAACTCAAATCGTGGCATATTGTGAACATAAAACCCATATAGTGGCATCTTGTGAACTATAAACTCAAATTGTGGTATTTTGTGAACTTTAAAAAAAATTTAAAAAAATAGTCGTTGCACAGTCGACTCAGCGCAATTCAATTTTTTTTTTAAAAAATAAAAATTCCGTCAAGGGTATTTTGATCATTTACCAGAGGGAGTTAACGGCAGAACTAACGTTAGTTATCAAATAGTGGCATTTTATGAATTTGAAACTCAAATCGTGACATTTTGTGAACAACTTTCCAAAAAGTGGTATAATATGAAGTATAAGAAGAGGTGGTGGCTTCAGAGGAAATAATTGATTTCAGATGGGGGAAATGTGTTGAGCCAAGAATTGAGCTGAATGTGTGGTTGCTTCTTCATGATAGACTCTGTACGAGGGAATTGCTGAGGAGGAGAGGTATTTTACCTCGAGATCAAAGCCTTTGCCCATTGTGCCTTCTGGAGGAAGAATCGAGCTCCCACTTGTTCT
This sequence comes from Limonium bicolor, assembly GCA_023374045.1. Lineage (NCBI taxonomy): Eukaryota > Viridiplantae > Streptophyta > Magnoliopsida > Caryophyllales > Plumbaginaceae > Limonium > Limonium bicolor. The sequence goes on along the minus strand of CM041781.1, from coordinate 42,513,658 downwards.
TAGCTTGTGAGCAAACAGCTACTTTGTGGAGGGGAGTGTGGGATTGGTGGGGGGCTTTGGTGGTATGGCCTGGGGCATCAATGAGGCATGGAGGATGTGGAAGACCCGAGTGAGAGGTAAGAAAGTTAAAAGGGTGTGGTACACTTGCTTCTTCTATGTTGTATGTGTAGGTACCGCTAGAAAAAATAATCCGCTAACAAGAAAGATTCCAAGATGAGGAGCCAAAATGGGAGGAAATGCTGCATAGGATAAAGTGGAAGTGTGGATGTAGGTGAAAAGTTGGTGGAAAGATTTTCCGGTATCTGCTGCTATATTTTATGGGGAGAGAAATATTATTAAGTTGGTGGGTCATAGGCAAGGATGTTGAGGAGATGGCGAGTAGGAGTAGTTGCGGTTTTTCACATCGACGAGGGTGCAGCTGTGGCTGTTTTTTGCAGCGATCGACTAAAAGCTGAATTTTGTTTGGTCTCAGCCAGAGGAGCTGTCAATCGGGGTTGTAGCAGATGAGGTGTGTCGGGAAGAAGCATATCAGATGTGCTCTTCAAAAGGCATGTTCAAGGTGTAGAGTGGGGTGCCTTCATGCGCTTGGTTCGCTCTGGAAGTCACCATCTCACTGATCGGTCCACTACTGTGCATGTGGGAAGGTTTGGAAATGGTTTATAATTTGTATTATTATTATTTTTATTATGTCCAGTTGTTCTCTGCAGGTGGTTTTTTTCTCGTGTGTATCTCTGGTTTGTACTGGATAGTAGTTGTATGTGGTGGTTTTGGTTGTGTGAGGGGGGGGGGGGGGGGCTGTCTCATCTCTAGTGATAAGCTAGGAATGAGGGGTGCAGTTTTTCTTCTCTTGTTGTTATGGTGGAAGGATGCTATGGATTTGTGGTGTCGGTCTGTATGTTTATGGGTGTGGACAGGGTACTCTTTTCCCTCTTTAGATTTTTTTCCCAATGTGGTTTTATCTAGAGAGGTTTTAACGAGACTCTACTTCCACACCCGCCGGCGGAGGAAGGTTCTTAATGAAACCTACTTAATTATAAAAAAAAATATGAAGTATAAACTCAAATGGTATTTTGTGAATTTTAGACCCCGTTTAGCTGGTGTCTCGTAGCGGTCAGTTGGATTGCTCACTTGGCAGATAATGGTTGGTTGAACTTTGTTCCATTGACGTGGAAAGCATTCTGCTCCCGTCTGCCCCTCATTCACGGTTGTAGACTAAACGCGTCGTTTCACTTTTGCAATAGCTCTCTGCATCTCACTCACCTCTATTCGTCCCCCACCTGGGAAACGACCTCTTTTACTTCCTATCTCCCATTTTCGACCCTGTCGACCCCTAGTTTTTCGGACCCCTTTTCATTTCGTTCGCGAAAGTTCGTTTAGATCGTGGTGCCTTAGAATCTTTTGCTTGTAAATTCCCAAATTTCTAATCTTGATTTCTATAATTTTTAATTCTGATATGAGGAAAGTGTATGTAAAAACTAGTTGATATCTAAAGCTTTGCTGTCTGGTAATTGCTCGACATTGTTGCTCCAGAGGCAGGTTGGATCCGTTAAGTATCCTGTTACAATCCTTTTGTAAAATTCGCCCTTTTCTGCTCCCAGCGATGTTCGAAACCCTAGTTCTGGGAAACAGGACATCAAAAGTTGAAAGACCGTTTCTTATTTAGCGGAATCTGCTTTGGTATTTGAGGTCGGTTAAAGGACTTTGTGCATTATGTTGATTGATTTGAAGATTGTGGATTTGCATCGCGTCTCTTTATCATTTCTGTTCGTCTTCTTTAATGAATATTTGGGGTGTCAGCGGTTCCTAGATGACCTATAGCTACTGCGTGGATTCCCATGAGTTGCTGAATTTTCATTCTTAAAATCTCATCATTAAATCGATTTTTCCACTTTGAAATATAGGTCAATGTTCATATACAATGCTCACTTTTGGTGGCTTATCTGTTGTTGCTGATTCTGGCTGCCAATAAGGAAGATATACTTTCTCATATATAATCTGGGGACTTGCTATTGTGGTATCATTTTATAACACTGACAGTTTCTTGGGTTTGATTGACAGTGCTTGTGGAAAAATGATGAGACTTCAAACATATGCTGCCCTGAGTGTCTGCGCGACGGTCGCTATTATTTACCATGCATTTCACAGCAGAGGCCAGTTTTATCCTGCCATGGTCTACCTGTCCACTTCAAAGATCAGCTTGGTGCTCCTTCTAAACATGGGCCTGGTGCTAAAATGTAGTTTATGGCAATTGACCAAAAAAGTTTTCCTTGGCTCACTCCGAGAAGCTGAGGTGGAGAGGTTGAATGAACAGTCGTGGAGAGAAGTTATGGAAATTTTATTTGCAATTACGATATTTAGGCAAGACTTCTCTGTTTCGTTCCTTGCTATGGTAACGGCCCTCCTTTTGATCAAGGCTTTGCATTGGTTGGCCCAGAAGAGAGTGGAATACATAGAAACTACCCCAACTGTGCCCACATTGTCTCACGTGAGGATTGTTTCTTTCATGGCATTCCTTCTTGTCATTGATAGCTTGTTTCTGTACAGTTCTGTGAAGTATTTGATCGAGACAAAGCAGCTTCCGTATCTCTCTTCTTCTCATTTGAGTACGTCTCTTTTCTGATCACCCTATTTTCTTGTCACTGTCATGCTCTAGTGTATTTGTTTTTGTCATTGACTTCATGACCCCGCCATGATCTGTCAGCAAATAGTGGTTGCTTTTAAGGGGACATGGAATTTTTTTTTTGTGTTGTGTCCTGGCTGGTCGGTTAAAATGTATGTAACATTAAGCGCCATGATTGATTAAATCCCTCATAGTTTATCACCAGGGTTGCCCTTTCCCTTTTTAAACAAAGTGCAGTTGCAATAGATGCAGATATCTTACTTAATATTACTTTTCACTCTTGTGTGATGTTTCTGCCTTAATGGTAAATGGCTACAGCGCTTCAAGTTTTGGGTGATATATAGTGTTAAATGGTTAATTTGAGTTCCGTTCCTGTATTTTCTTGGTGGATTTGGTCTTAAATGGTTAATATGAGCCCTCATCCTGTGGTTTGGCCTCTAAATCATTCGGTGAACTTCGCTTAAGTTGATTAAAGACTCCTCCTCCTTTGACCCCCTTGCAGCTTTCAATTGCTTAAATGTTTCCATCATGCCCTTGCAATTGTTTGACTTTATTTTTCAATCTTCAGGTACATGATACTTGCCACCACAACAGTCGCAACCTTTGTGAAATACCTGTTCTATGTGCGTGACATGATTCTGGAAGGTCAATGGGAAATGAAAGCTGTATATACCTTTTACTTGGAACTCATCCGTGATCTGTTGCACTTGTCTATGTACTTGTGCTTCTTCATGGTGATTTTTGTGTAAGTCAGCAATTTTTTTCTCTAAACAAGCATTTCCTATGTAATATATTAAATTTGTAAGTGATGAACATATAAAAGTGTGGTTGAGAACAATTATAATAAACATTTTTGCACTCTATTGTAGGAACTATGGCGTGCCTCTGCACCTCATTAGAGAGCTTTATGAGACATTCCGAAACTTCAAGATTCGTGTGGCTGATTACATCAGATATCGGAAGATCACTTCAAACATGAATGACCGATTTCCAGATGCCACCTCAGAAGAACTGAGTGGGTAAGTAGTTTGAGACATGCCTATTCTACATCTTTTGGCTGTTCTATGTAATATAAGTCTTAATTATATTGAATTCGATTTATTCCCTTTTTTTGGATGAGACTGTCCTTGACCTAGCTTTATGGCAATGTAGGAGTGACGCAACATGCATTATTTGTCGTGAGGAAATGACCACTGCAAAGAAGCTTTTATGTGGGCATCTTTTTCATGTGCAATGTCTACGATCTTGGCTAGAGAGGCAACACACCTGTCCTACTTGTAGAGCTCTTGTTGTACCTCCTGAGAATGGATCAACCACAGTTATGGGACCTCATGGACCACTTCCTCATTCTCGTCAGCCTGCTTCTACTGGCACATCGGCTCAGAGTTCAACTGCAAATCAATCAGCAGATGTTAATCTCAGTAGAAGCGAAGCTAGACTTCTGGCTGCTGCAAGGGCGGCATCTATGTATGAGAAATCATTTGTGTATCCATCTGGAAACAAGCTAGTATGGTATGTATGCTATTGCTAGATACTTCAGTTTTGTCTCGTTGGGAATTTTTATCATCACAAATGATTGTGATAGTCTTCCAGCATAATGGACACAGTATGGACCTTGGGGAGAGTTTGGTTGTTGGGTCAGGTTTCGCTTGTCAATGTAAATTTTTGATCGGGGGAGGTACGGAATAGAGCTTCCTGACATATGTTGATCATCCCTTTCTCTCACCTCAGGTCGACAGGATACTCCTTGCTTCCACACGGTCAGTTTTCTGATAATATTAACAAAGACTCGGATGGAGAACAAGGTTCCACCCAACTGACCGGTCCACTTCTTGGTGGGCAGGCTGGTTGGAACATCAGCGTGTCTCCCCCTCAGTTCCCTCAATCAGCTCTTCCACTCTTCCAAGTCCCTGGTGCGACAATGTCATCAGGAGTGGACTCTAGCCATGAAATGACTGATTCCGAGTTAGAAGGGCAAACAAAGTTCTTAGAGCTTCAAATTGAGGTACTAGATGATCAGTTGATCGAGGGTTATTTTATAGTTGATGCTTCTTGTCTGCCTCATATCCGTTATTGAAGTAATAAATGCTCTGTTAACTATACAGCTTGGTTTGATTAGACACTTAGACGTCCTTATGTGCTTTACTTTTCCTTTCAAAATAGATCTTTCTATTGTCTTCCAGGTAGAATAACTGTGGAAACTACTATTGCAATTTGGGCTTGTTTTCTTGGTAATAACATGCACTAATTATGTTTTAAACTTGTTTATCAAATCTTTATTAACTTCTGTCTTTTGTCTTTGGGTAGATTTTGAAAAAAGCTGCATAGTCTTCAGAAACCAAAGAGGAACAATAATGCATCGGTTGACACCCTGTTAATCAGCTCAGATGAAAAGGGAAAAGGCATTGCTACGGATGCAGATTGTGGCCACCACGGCAAGATTAAAAGAAGTAGCTCATGAAGAGCTCGTGAGAGCTCTCTTGTGCACATCTGTAGATAGTACCAGCATGAGTTGGATACTTGACAGGAAACGTAGCAAACAAATTATTAAACGCCTGTGGTTCCGTTTGGAGCTATGTTGTTGGAAGCCTCTTTCGTTTTTCCTTCCTTCTGTAGAAAAGGAATGTAGGATTTTGTTACATCAGCATGACCTTGTTGGCATAGACTTAAAGCCTTAAAATATACCATAACTCACCTGATTGCAAGGCTTCAAGTGGTTACAATCGGTTAACTCATTCGAGGCTCAAATTATATTCATACGCCGTTGCTTCTGAATAAGCACCATTTGTTTTAACCCTTGAGCGTTGATTTTGCCGCTCAGTTATTTTCCTGGTAGGCTAGCGTTGGGTGTACGAGTAAGAGTTTCACAATGGTCATAAACATGATCGACACCTTGAAGAAACTGGTTGAGTGATATGAGAACTTTTGACGATGTAAGAAAAGCATAAATGAGCTAGAAATTTTACGTTGTTCACTTGTAAATCTAGTGCACGGGTTTCTAACGGAGTTGTGCTATGTTTTTGGCATAAATGAGCGGGGTGTCCGTGGATTTGTACCCAACTACAAAGGTAAGATGCGATGGACCACAAAGATAAAGATGACCAGGTGACTAGTAGAAGAGGGATGATCATCTTGTATTATTAGAATGGAAAGTAAGCGGAGAAGTGAGAACCGTAAGGAATGCACGAATTTGTACAACTGAAGATTAGATACTGAGCTAAACGTCCAAGCATTTTAGCACTTGTAGCATGATTCCCTCCCGAAACCCGGGCTAGTGTGTGAAACGAAAGAAAAAAAACATAACATTTTAGTGTCGATCTATGGGAAAAGAATACCAGGGCATGATATTCCACACATACATAAATTCTTGTTTTGAGCATCATTTACATTATATAACAAAATATTTGAACTTTGGAATATAATTGTAGGTACTTACATTTGAAAGTCAAATAAAAGATATTGAGAACAACAAAGTTTGCGGTTACATAGGATTAGATCTTCAAAGATGACCTAAAGAATGACCTCACACGACTAATAGCTGAAAAAATTAATAAAATCAATTACTAGTTTCAGCAAGAACCAACACAACAGGGTCCGAAAGATCTATAGAAGATTAAACATTGAAGGGAAATACTCCTTGAGAAGAAGAATGTAGAGCTGATGGATTTTAAGCAAAAGAAAGAGGAAACTAACAAGGAACATTAGAAGAGGTTCTACAAGCAAGTAGCTAGAAACTAATGATGAGGATGAGAAGATCTTGATCAAGGCATGCACTAATGGATTTTCCGACGCATAGTTCACTAGCAGAATTGCATGATAGGGCCCAAGACTAAAAAAATCAGATGTAGTAGAAAACAAGGCTAATGACCTCATCGCAAGTTTCAAAACAGGTCTAGCCCTAGAAAAGGAATAGAGCGGCCAGGGAGAAAGCACCTCTGGAGCAAGGTCTTTCGGGCATGCGCCCGAACGTTACAAACCATACAACAGGTCATAACATTTTGGAAATTGAGAAGAGCATGCCCACTCCAAATCCTTGTGAAATACATTTGCAGCAGTAAGGGTGGACTTCGTCCCTACCCCGAAAACCCACAAGTAATGAAGTGCGGGTGGTATTCTGCGAGTATCATGGGAATCACAACCACCGGATGGTTAATTTCTCTACATTGTTCAAAGAACTAACAAAATCAATGAGCGAAAAGGAAAGGCAAACCACTTTCCTATGGACAACCGTGAGCCTCGATTTTTGAACCACTATCCTATATTGATTCGGGTTGATTAGAATCTGATTGGATCCTAAGTCAACTTATAACCTAAGTTTAATAACCATGTCGTAAAACCATAATTATTAAAACTTAAGTTAGCTCACTGAACTAGTTATGAGTCGCCACCAAATTTTAATCTACAGTAAATCAGGAAATGTAAGATTCGGGTTCAGGGGCATGGTATTTCACTTTTCCGGGTTCAAGTTACTTTTACTATCCTTCTAAGTCATTTTCATCTACTTATGTCTTTTACGGCTTATTACGGAGTCGGTTTTACTTAAGTGCGTAAGTTTCTGATTTTTTTTTTGCCATTTTTTTTACTGAAATTTAAAGTTGAAATACCTAAATTAGGGTTTTGGAGGCCGAATTAAGTCAAATTTTAGTTATGCCCGTGGCCACAGACCTAATGTCCGAACCTACGGACCCTGATTAAACTAGTTGTACAGAAAAGTCAAATATTTAGTAAAACGAAAATTTGAAAGTTCAGGGACACAAACAGGCGTCCGTGGGCCCAGACATGTGTTAAAAACCCTAATATTTTAAAAAGTAATATCCCGCCACCGTCCGGGGCATCCAGGCTTACGATAGGGTGTCCAAGACCCTGGACATGGTGTCTGTGCAATGTTCTCAGGATCGCGATCCTACGGTAGGATCGACAGAGACCCCTAGGATCGGATCGTAGGATCGTACCATTCTACAAAAAATGGTTAATATAATCCTATTGTAATCATATGTTTATATAATTTAATTAAATATTATAAGTTCAATTAATAAAAAAATATTTAATTGTTCCAAAAAATATAAACTCTTCAACTATCACAAGTAAGATATTGTGTTTGTGAAATCAAAATAATGTCACCAAAATTTTAAAATTTCATTGTTTAATCCATATACAATATAACATGATAATAAATCAAGTCAAAAATCTTCATCATCTACATAGGAAAAAAAATTCACTCATCACTAAATGATTCAATATTTTAAATAAAATTTATCATCAAAGCATAATATACAAGTTCATCAACAATAAATGATACTTAAAGTAAAAATATAAAAACTACTTTGTAAGATCTTTAACAATCTACAAGTAGAGGAATTAGGTAACAAAATAAAATATTTGTCAACAAATAACATCCAACAAAGTATAATAGGAATTTAAAAACTAAAATAGCACATTACAATTTTTGAAAATAGACATAAATATAAAATAAGTAGTAAAAAGTAAAAAAGTTATCTTGGCAAGGTTTTCCTATGTCATACTAAATATAAAAATGGAATTTTTGAATAAATTAATTTTTTTTAGAATATAAATTATTGTAGACTTATATAGAACTTTTGTTAATATAGTAAGCATATAACATTAATAATCTATTTCCCAAAATTATTGAAATGTATTTATTTTCTAGCCTTTAGATGTATATAAAGTTCAAATATATTACCTATTTTCAAAACCTACCATGAGGTCATGTTGACATCGTTAATGCTATTTATTGACCTTTGGGCATAAATATAAGAATCTTAAACTGAATTAAGTAGATCATATGACATAATATAATGTTTAAACTGTAATTAGGCAATATTTTAAAGGATATACAAGCAAATTTTAATTTAAAAATTAGGTAGGAGTTAGGATCATGGATCGTAGTAGATCGCGATCCCACCGATCCTACACGATTCTACAAATCTTGATCCAATCCCACCCGATTCCGATTCAATATAGCGATCCGGACCGACCTTGTGTAGTTGGATCGTAGAATCGTATGATCCTACAATCCAGATCGTGATTGAAATACCCCTAACTAATTAAACATTGATTAAACATTTAATCAATTAAATTAAGGCCTAAACATGCCTTAAAACCATTTTAAAAACAATAATGGTCAACATAAAGCAAGATTGCACCCTTTGACCATTTAGGGCAAATATATGCCCAAATGAACTCCTTAGGATCCAAAAATAATTCCTAAGCATATTAACTCATAAATTGTAACACCCCTACCGCTAATCCAGTCATTACCTCCTAATCCGTCTCAATTACCAATACCAAAGCAGCGGAAATTCACTACAACGGTGGGTATTACAATGCCGTTAGTCACCCACGTGACTAACAAGGCCAAATCCAATACAATAATTCAAATACAATATCGGTCTGATGTATATTATACCGAGTACTCTATAAAACGATACATTCCATTCCTTAATCAAATCTCAAACGAAATACAAACTTCAATTCCATATTGTACAAATACAACCTCAATTTCGTTCTATACCGAGTATCTACAGTTCTCAAGTCTGTCGATAACCAAACAGACTCACAATTCAACATTACAATAAATACAACATTCCTAACCAACTACCCATGCTTATAAAGCAACCCCGTCTTACACTCTCGGACGGTGATCGACTTCAATGTACCTAGAAAATAAAAACGGTGCCCCTAGGGGCTCAGCAAATTGCTGCATATGAAATTCACATATCCCGCGTGCTAACGGGGGTACGCCGACTACTTTGATTGAGAACATGCGGTTCATTTTAATTCAATAAACATGCTCACATACAAAAGTATTCAAACAAGGAATACAATAATAACCAACACAAACAAGATGGTTAGTTAGCGTTAATTTACTCTTAGACCTTGAGGGTTCTACCTCACTATGCCTTAGTCACCTAGTCATTACCTTACCCATCCTCTTGGGTTACTCTTACTCAAGTTCTCTTGTTCCCATTCTCAACTCAAATCTCTAATCTCAACTCACAATCTAACTTCTCACATTCTTAATCTCAATCTCAATACTCAAGTTCCCAAATCTCAATCTAAATTCTCAAACCCTCAAGTTCAATACTAAATTCTCATATTTCAATACTCAATTCTCAAAGGTATCTTTTAAGTCATTACCCATGACCTCCGGCAGAGTCATACACAAGACTCACCACCGGGCTTTCAAATAGTCTTACTTCCCCGTTTCGACCCTACTCTAGGTCTAGCATGGTGGGAAGGTTTGACTATCAAACGGAACTACATACTTAGCTCCTCAAATTCTCAAAGTCCGTTTCTCTACCGGACTACTCAAATTCCCAAAACTCCTCTCTCGGAGTTATTTCATAATCTCATAGATTAGCCTAGAAGTATCTCTCTCGATATCATCTATTAGCTTATGGAATTTCTTAATGTCTAGTATTCTCAGATTTAAGGTTTTACCCAACTTATCAAATCTTTTATGTTCGGGACATTTTCTCAATTTAGGTCGGATCCTCTTATTGTAGACCGACTATTTTTCTAAGGGAGTTTGATGGTCCCTTATTATTCTTTAACTTCTCTCAAAAGTTCATATCTTTGAACTATACCAATCTCTTATTATAGGTTTCATTACCTACTTCCACTACTATTCGTTTTGTGGATTATTTCAATTCGGTTCTCTAACCGTTATCGGGAGTTTACTAATCCCGTAAAACTCTCTCACGTTCTAGTTAGTTCATAGGTTTGCATTATCGTTATTCTTAATTCGATAGTTTTCATGTGTTTCCACGTTTTCATTATTTTGTGAAACGACTCTTTCTATGAGTCACCAAACAACAAGACTCATCTATGAGTCGGTCTCTAACACTAAGTTAGACCAAGTAATCATTCAAGTATGGTTAGTTCATACATCATGCATCAAGATACATAATCAAGCAATAAATCATTTTCATGTTTTTATCTTGATTAAGCCGGCACACAAGCACACAAATCAGAGTAACCGCGTTAGCATACGGGGCATGAGAAAATCATACCTTCACCATGGATTAACTTTACCGGGTCACCTCACGTTTCTCGGTTTACTCTCGAATCACTGATCATATATCTAGTGGTTCTATTAACATTAAGGTATTAGGGTATGTAAATAACTACTACTTTCGTACTTACCCCGTTATCCCGTGACTCTTCATTTACTCATTTGTATTTAAGTTCACAACTTTCTCATTCACTCCTCTAACTTGTTTACACTTCCAAGGACCTTTATAGGTCACCAAACAAGTCCTAAACATCATCTAAAACCATCCCCAATCAATTCCTTATCATTAGGACACTTTAAAAACACTTCCTGGTGACTTTTTACATTGGTCCGGGTTTGTGTCCGGGTTACAAACCCGGGCCAAACACGGAATTCAGTTTCTGGAAAGTTTTTCATGTGGTCCGGGTTTGTGTCCGGGATTACAAACCCGGACCACCCCCTGGGATGACCTTCTGCCTAGTTTTTGATGTGGTCCGGGTTGTGTACCGGTTTACAACCCGGACCACCCTTGGAACTGTCAAGTTTTACAGTTTTTGAACTCTAAACTCACCTTAATCCTCACCCAATCTTTTCCTAATCATTCCACATGTTTCTAAACATGTTTAAACACCTTAAAACACTCTTAAGAACTCCTTAAATCATTGGTCAAATCATCATCCCATTTTTGTTCAAATCCACCAATTTCATTCTTACATTTTTGCACTTTGCACACTTGTGCACTTCTAACTTCTTCTTGATAATTTACAACCTCTTACCACCTTACCAAATCACTTATTGACCATAACCACTCATTCCTAGTCATTTGCACTTCTTTGCTCAAGTTCAAACCTTCATCTTCAATGTCACATACACTAGGTCTTTTTCTAGAAATTCAAGACACTAAAACATCCATTTGCTACAGATTTTTACATCACCTCAATCCATCCTCCAACTACCATTTCAAGGTGATTACTCTCCTCAACTCAACCCAATAAACACCAAACTCCTCCCATTCATCAAGTCACCTAAAAACACTCCATTTCTACCGAAATTTTGCCATAACTCACCTACAATTCTAACATTGCCCAAATGCATTATCTTCATCATTCATTCACCTATTTCAATTCAAACTATACACACCCATACGGGTCCTACCAGCACACACAACTCCATCCAAAATTCATCATCAACAATATAAGCACTAAACTTAACTGCTTGGCTTTTAGGCCCTTAAATCACAATTCAATCAACAAGTTCACAAATTCTCTCTAACATTTTCCAAACACATTTCTAGCACAAATTTTGGTTTCATTCCTTTTTAATTTCCCATCACAATTCTAAAAATATAGATTAGCATCAATGTAGTTTAATTACCTCAAATTCACAAGCTCCTCTTTTCAATCCTCCTCTTCTCTTCCTCTTCCCATTTTCGGTCAAGTGGGCAATGGGGTTGCCAAACTTCCAGCCCAACATCCAAGGAACACAAATGAATATAATTAAACTCCTAACCCTTGGAATAACTCTAATCCAATGAATGAGCTTAAAACACAAATTCTAGGGTTTTACCTTTGGAGTTCTATGAGGGGTTTTTAACCCTTGAATCAAGAGGAGGGTTTGTTGATTAAAATCTACACATTAATATATATAGATTTATAGCAACTAATAGGCAAGTGCATCTAGTCGAAGTAGTACAACAAGTGTCGTATCCACAGGGAAATTGTTCAATTTTCCTAGTTCCGGTATTTAATAAACAGTAAATAAAAAGGGGGTTTAGCCAGTGGCAATCTTGGTGTTTTTGGGTTGAACAGATAAAAACAATTAAAAGCTTAAATAAGACAGTTGTGTATCAAATGGATGGAAAATGTGCTGAGGAAGGTGAAATCGCCCAAATATACTTCAGACATTAATTATAATCCCAATTTGCTCTTATTTGTCTGTTAAGAAATTTATCTTGTGGCCTTCCTAAATCATAGATAAGGACAACTCTTAATTAATTCAATAGACTTTTTACAATCAGAAAAAGTCTAAAATCATTAATTAGCATTAAGCAAGAATTCTTTTAATAACAGCGATGGATTTTATCTGCTAATCAAGGGGATAATATCTAACGTTTGTCTCTCTTTGTGGTCTATTCTCAGATTTACAAAATCATTGAAATAAGAGAACCGTAAATGCGTAAAAATGATCAGTTCTTAAGCATTTAATAATTTAGAGAGACAAAACAAATATTTAATAAACTCGGTATTATAAATAAGTCTGAATTATTTGGGGTTAAACACCCATCCTAAGCACAATATAAGTTTACTCAGACATTGACAGAAATAAAAATAGAGGAACGATAGAAATAGTCATTATTTCAGAAACTGCTTGAGAAGAACGGGTCTGCACTCGCTCTCACTTCTGCTGCCTCTTTTCTCTCTTTTTAAACTACTGCTTCTACTGAGTACGTGACTGAGTGTGGTGTAGTGGTGAAATAATATAAAATGGAGTGTTATGGTGTTACGGGAGAAAATGAATGGAAGAGAATGGTGGAGTGTGGTGAACGATGGTCTGTGTTTTCTACAATCTCCCGCGTATCTTTTATGGCAGAATGAGCTGGGTTTATATAGAAGCAGAGGATAAGGTTGGAGGCAGAGCTGGGGTGGAGACAGTACTGGAGCACGCGTGAGGAATTTAAGGAGGAGTGAGCCGGCGCCTGATATTGCTGATGGGGTAGATAGATATGTTTGCAAGCGCTGAAGAAAATGGGGAAGACGGTCGGCGTAGTTGCACCTCTATTTGTTGTCTGGTCAAATATCCACGGACACATTTATTTCTTGTCCGGGCAAATATCCACGGACAGCACAGAAACATTTCTTTCTGTCCGAGCAACATCCACTGACACATTCTTCCCGTCCGCCCTCTGTCCGGCCAAATATCATCGGACGTGCCACAGACCTTGTTTAGTGTCCGCCCTTATTTACCCGGACAGGACACGGACGCCCTCTTGTGTCCGGCCTTTCTTCCGCGACAACACATGGACGTGTTGTCCCTTGTCCGCCCTTTGTCCGGCCAAACTTCCACGGACATGGATGTTCCTTGTTACTTAAAATGTTTCGTTTTAGATCCGTTTGCGCCTATGCGTTCGTCTCTTCGTCTACTTTGCTCCTAGCTTGGTTTTCCTCATGTTTAACCAATAAATTTGTGAGATAACCAATAAACATAAACTATAGGAAACTAACAAAAGTGGAGAAATGAGCAAGAAAAGTGTTAATATAATATGAAATACACCTATAAAACATGCTCATTTGGACACTTATCAGGGTTCCACCACCATTGAGGAGTTGAACCAATGCTCAAATCGAGAAAGGAAACAAGGCATTACAAGGGGCAAAAATCGGCCAAGAAGGAAGATGGAGGAAGGTGAGTTTTTCTTTGGAACTTTTTACCTTAAATGAAAGGGGAGACTCCAAGCTTCAAGAAAATGTAGTTTTCTCTTCAAATGGCCAACACCCATGGAGGTCTACTTCCTCCATTTTGAGATTTCGAAAAGATAGAAATGAAGATTTTGGTGAGGGGAGTTCAAATATGTATTTATTTTTGATTTGGAGTAGTAATGTGGCTTAGGTGAGCAAAGGAGTGTGGGCTGCCATGGAAGAAGCTCAAAATCGCTTCCAGTAGAAGGGAGGAAGGAGAATCGGCAGAGAGGAAGAAGAGGGCACGGCTGAGAGGGAAGAAAATGAGGGTGAGAGGAGAGAGAGCATAAAGATAATATGTACTTTTTTACCTTTTCACTTTTGTTTTCTTTTCTTCTCTTTTCTTACTCTTAGCTAATTAAGTGAGTGAGTGAGCTGATTGCTCCTTAAAAAACCAGCCCTATAGTAATTATAAGCTGGAGCGATTTTTTTATCTTTTACAAGAACGCTCATTAAATTACCCGGTTTTACACTATTCACTAACCGGGTCCGTTTTTTCGGATTTTTCTCGTTTCTTTAATTTTAATGGTTCTTAAGCTTCCATTAATATTTAATTATAGTTATATAGTCAACTATAATTTTTACGGGTCCGTTTGACCACTTAAAGTCATGTTTTCGGGTCCTCGAAAAACGTGCTTTAACGCTTTATTAGCGTTTTAACACATATTTGGATCCGTTTTCTTCGGAACTGTTCCACATATTATTTAGGCATTATTAAGCCTTGGAATCCATCTAGGACTCTAACCGAGGTCACATACCTCCTAGGGGTATAACGCTAGTTTTACAATTTAATACGCTTTTAAGTGTTTCCTCTTTTCTTTTGGCTTTATTTTCTTCACCAATATTCTTTAGGCACTATTAGGCCCTTAAATACCATATTAGAATTATTTAATCACCATATTTAAGTTCGGGGTATTTCAATCTACCCCCCTTAAAGAACTTTGCCCTCAAAGTTGGTGAATCTAATATCGTTACTCACATAGGTACTCTATGCTAAGGTCATAACCTCTATATAACCTCACAGACCCAAGGTTTGATTCGATGTATACCACACATCCACACAACATGTCACTGCATGCATAGCAATCAAAAATATTCTTTTTCAAACTCTCCATGGGGTCCATCCGCAGATAAAGAAGGTATCATCCTCTCCCATGTCGAGTGATCCCTCAGGTACCGGTCGCGTTTGAACACTTACGCTCTCTTGTTCACGACCGTCATGACTTTGGGCACTTACGCTCTCTGGCCCTGCGGTCCTTTGGTTCTGATCAAATTCATTTGCACATCTAGATATCCTCAGGCACCCTGGGTACTCTCCCAACACAGAACTACTCATATCCTGCCGCCCTTGGAAAAATACAAAACACACACTATAAACGTCCTACCGGTCACTTAGTACCGTTGCTCGTCCGTTGTAATGGTTTCAAAACTAATCATCACTCCCACCGGCTCACACACTAGCCTTACTTCCCCAGTTTCGACCTGATACCGGGTCTAGCATGGTGGGAAGGTTTAGCTAGCACCAGTGGAAGCGGTTTCAAAACCGGTCCCCATTCTCAAGTTTGAAGAAAATCATTTTTGCCAAAATCAGTTGGAAGTTCATTTTGAAAACTCAATACAACTCCAAATTCCAATTTATGATAATTACATCTATTACTAGCGTTATTACTTGTGACCACTTAAAGGGAGCTTCAAGAGTCATTCAGCCCCAATGTGATCAGCATCGGTGTTGAACTATCCTTCCACCCCATTTGTGTTCGGTTTCCCTTGATCGCTAGCAAATCAAGTTCCACCTCCCACCTCAATTCACACAATCAAATAGTCAACCATTATTTCATTTTCTATCTTCTTAATCTTTCTAGTCATAATCACCCATCAATACATTTTCAATTTCTAAAATTCATTTACTCACTTACTAATCATCTCATCAATTATTACTCAAGTTATCTCCAACTAATTTACCTAAGAAATTCAATATATTACAACTCCAATTAGTTTTCTATCCTCCAATCATTCACAAGTAAAATCAAATCAAGTCACCTAGGGAACTCAATTCCCACTAGGTTCAACATCGGTTTCATACCGATTTATACTCATCAAATACCATGTCCAATCTCAAATCAAATACTATGTCTAATCTCAAATAGACATATACCATCGGGGTTCTCATTCCCCTGGAGTTTCTCTACTCCTTTCCACTTCTAGTCTCACCAATCACCATAATTACACTATGAATGGATACATATGTTTATGTAACATAAGTACCAATCGTCAAAACAAATTCTTTTGCGCTATGCACATTGTAGTTTACGCACTCATTACGTAAAACATACGCTTTGCGGTTTTCTCTCTACCCCCCTTAAAAAGGGATTACGCCCACGTAATCTACCATGTGTCAAAATTGGACATTGGTCTAAGGCGTTCAGCCGTCATGGAGTGGTTCATCTTCCATGCGGTCTATTATACAATTTTCTTTGGCCAAAGGGTCTTAACCAATTTACTGGTTTAGTCCCTGCACCAAGAATTCTCATTGGAGTTTATTTAACTCAAAACCGGTTCGGTTTAGCCTTTTTGGCTTCAAGGCATTAATAGATAGCCATTCGCTCTTATTCAATAGTGTGTTAAACCTTAGAATTCTGGGCCCACTAGCTTCTGCTACGCGACCTGATAATTTAGGGTTTGTTCGCCCTTCTCGTTATTCTTAAGGTGTTATACATCACCTTTTTATCCCTTTTTATCTTGGGAATAAGGTTTATCAATCAACGTGTGGTATTTCTTACTGTACGTGAACTCCATGAGTTACAGGTTTTCTATCCAGCTCTTTGGAAATCTATCGTACATACTGTTGTGTACTTTTCGTAGTCATTCCGTTGATTCCTCCAATGTGCTGTCGGTTGAGGTTGAGCCACTACTTAGTTGTAGTGCTTCCTCTGTTGTTAATGGCTTCCGAATTATGCCCACTTATCTGATTCTGTACAAGTGTTCTTTACTTGTATGACCTTGCATTTTCTATGCATCGGTCTTCTAACTGTTCATGGGTTTCCTACCACTTTTATTCCGGTGGAATTCGCTTCTTATGATTGTTGGTGTGTTCCACACCCTTCGTGCTTCTTTGGTTAGGCCGCACGGTTTCTAAGCTTCCGTTTAATGGGCTTATGCCATGTTCGTTGGAGTTGTACACTTTCCGTATTCAGTACGGTTGTTTATTTATTAATTGGGTACTCCTGTCCCGAAGTTTATTACTTCACTATCAATTTGATCCTCTTAGGATATGCTTCCAGTTCCTTATGCGATTGCATTAGGAATAAACATTGCCTTCTCTAGAGGTGTTTATAATATGGTACAGATTCCGGCTTGTTGCCCGGTCTACCTACCATCTCTTATTTAACATCTCCATGTCATTGTGTGGTTATTTACATACACTGGTCGCTTGCTGTGCACCATTCTTACTGATTCTACAGTGTTGGTTTACATGGTGTCCGCTGTTGCTAGCTTCAGCTCATGCCTTTCCACCATTTATACCATGGTTCACCATTTACATCTCTGAGCTCTTTGAGCGTTATTTACTTTACACTTCACGTTTACAGATACAGTGTTTCTTCTGAACCAGTTACTCCTTAGTTTTCAACAATTGTTATCAAAGCTTCCTTCGTCTTCGGTTTCATTGTCAAGTTATTGTTTGGCGGTAATTAGCTGCTCAAGCTTCACTACATTAGTAGTTCTGAAAGGGATGTACTTTTAGACATTCACTGATGACTTCATCATCTTTGGAATCTATGTGTTCACCGCTCTCACGGTCTCACATTAACGAGTGGTATCCTCGCTTGTTGGTTATTAAGCAATTCACCGGTGCCATTCCTGGCAATTCTCCTTATGGTTCTTAGTGGTTTTGTAACCGTTGGATCTACGTATTGTAGTAGTTTCCTGGCTTACTAGCCACGTTGCCTAGAGTTCTGCTCATCTTAGGCGGTTCACATATATTTGCGTTACTCCGTACACCATAAATTGGTTTGGAGGTAATACTGGGCTCCATGATAAGATCGTCGATCACGCTTCCGTTCATTGGAGGCCCTTTAAGTGTCTTGGTATTGATCAGTACCATTTATTAATTTAGTGTAGGATCGGGTGGCTAACTCAAACCAACCAAAGGTGTGAGACTAAGAGTTGGTTTGACTCAATCAGCCTTTGTAAGTGAGAAACACTCTGTGATGTAGAGGCACTCAATCGAAATGATTAAACTAAGGGCGCGGAAGACTTAAGGTAATTGAAACGAAACGATGCTGAAAAGAAAGAAGGACTCTGTGGAACTCAGCAAGATACACAAATAAGCTATTTCATTTCCTGGTCAAATAAAACAACTTACAAATGTCCACTAAGTAGAAGAGATCTACTTAGCGGTTTTTCACTCACTCACCTAATACACTTTCTGATCAGATCGATGGTAAGCGTAGTGAAACTAGGATCTTCCTAGGCAGAGTCTATCTAAATGTACTAACTAACTTGGTACATATCTTCTCTCTCTCTGGCTTACAAAGCAA
Organism: Limonium bicolor; assembly: GCA_023374045.1. Lineage (NCBI taxonomy): Eukaryota > Viridiplantae > Streptophyta > Magnoliopsida > Caryophyllales > Plumbaginaceae > Limonium > Limonium bicolor. The sequence goes on along the minus strand of CM041781.1, from coordinate 42,495,031 downwards.
TTCTTTCTCTCTCTCTAAGCTCTGAAAATATTCCTCAATGAAAGCACACCGGAAACTGGCTATTACATAACCTATTTATACTAGCATTACAATCGGTAGGTCGAGGGAGTTAGTTCCGAAAATACCAGAACTAACTTAGTGGGCAACGTCTAACGTCTTTGAGTGGTCTTCTTACTTGGGCCGCGAACTTCGGGTGTTAAGGGAGGACTTTATGACCGTTGTAGCGTTAAGGCATTCCCGAGTTGACTCCTTATTGTTCGCAACAGCACGGGAGAGTCTGTGAAGCCTCCTTAGTTTCATGGACTCCATTGAAGTTGCTCACTCTTTGTGTCTAACTAAGGATGATTGACTCTGTCGAGGTGATTGGCTATCTTTGCAACACTCTGATGTCCCAACAGTTTCCCCCTTGTTGCTGATGATAGCAAACCTCCGTGAATCCCGTGATGGAGTCAATCCTGAAACAAAGACACAAAGGACTAGGGGAACCGACCCTGTCAAAGTTCCCCCTTAATAGCAGCAATAGTAATTGAGTACAAAGACTCCATTTAGGTTCCCCCTTAATCGTAGAGGGACTTCAGACAAGCAAACATTCAATAGGCAGTGTAAAAGGCAGGATAGGGCGTAGTAGATAAAGCAGTTAAGATACTAGACCACATGGTCCAGCAGCAAAAATCCAAAAGCAGTTTAAAACAACAACAGAGTCACCCGTACACCAGACGGGATTCACCGCTTCCCCCTTTTGCTTTCATCAGAGGGAAGCCCATAGTCACCAAAAAGTTAGTCCAAAAATTCACACACAAACCAGTAAAAGTGTTTAGAACTTTAAAACAGCCTAAGTTCTAACACTACACACACATACGTCATGGCTAAGGGGTTGGGGTCAGGGAGGCTTGGATATCAAGGAGTTGTTCTTGCAAGGTCGCCACAGTCGTCTCTATCCCAGTGAGTCTGTCCATCATCCGCGTTTGACCCCGAATCAACTCTGCCGCCTGCGCGATGAGGCGCTCCACTTTCTCCAGGAGGGGTAGGAGAAAAGCTTGAGGGACTGCCTCTTGAGAAGTGGAAGTTCCCGTCGTCGTTGGAGTGGATGGTGGGGGCAGCAGCTTGGATTTGTCGATAGATGTCAGCCGATTCAGATAGCGGAGGTTGATGGTGTCTGCCTCTTCGATGGACTCTGGCGTCGATGTCGCCAGGGGTACCTGAAAGAATTTGAGAATCCGAGGCAGCCAGAACACATACCCCAGGGAGTGTTTCGGGGTGTCGACAGACTGGGCTAAGTGATGGAGAACAATGTGGGCCAGATTTATGGAATGACGGTTGACTATGAAATACATTATGGTGAGGTCCAAGCAGTTGACCATGAGATTTCCTTCTTTTTGGGGGACAATGTTTTTGATGACAAGTATGTGCAGGAGTTGGTGTAGAATGGAGAGATCGCCACGGGGTATTGGTGAGCCAACCTTTTTCTTTGAGGAGAAAAAGCGGTAGATTTTATTTTGTGGGACCCCGGGGATTTCAGGAAGGATCTCACCTTTCTCATAGAAAGACAGGCCAGTAGCAGGGACTCCAAGGATTTGGGACAATTTTTCAAGATTGAAGAAGATGGGGGTGGAATTAACAAAAGATTGAGCGACACCGTTTCTGATAACAATATTTTGAAAGAAATCGATAGACTCTTGGGATACCACTCCGTTATCTCACAGAAGAGGTGTTTCCACCCCTGAACCTCTAGCATGGTCACTAACTCCCCCAGGTTTGAAGATAGAGCCCATGAGAAATCGAGGAACTTACCCCTGACGATATTTCGTTCTGAAGCAGGGTCCCCGAGCATGTAGCGCTGGTTGAAGGGGTCTATCTTCGCACATCTCCGGTGCGGCTTGGGAGGTTTATGGTCCATGGTTGAGGTGGCGTCAGTAGATGTATCGTGACTGATGGTGGGCAGTTCTTGTATCGGTGAAGATTCGCCGGAACCAGAGGAGACTGGTTGGGCCTTGACAGAAGAACGGAGAACTCTTTTGGCTGTGGGTCGAGTGGAGGTTTGAGCTTTTCTCTTGCGGGGTTTAGGTTTAGGAGATTTGGGAGGTGTCACGGATTTTGCGGGAGATGCGGGTGGGGTTGGTGTTGGAGATTTATTGGGTGGGGCTTGCGGTTGATCAGTAGTTTGGGTGTCGGCAGGAGGGTTTTGATCTTATGGTGGTGGGGATGGTGGCAGGATTTGTAGCGGGGTGACGTCCTCAACATCCGTTTCAAGAATGTCGGTTTTTGCGGCGGAGGGTGGTGTTTGATGGGGGGATGTATCGCGGGTGGTTGGTGGTGGTGGTGGCGGAGTGTGTTGGGGATGAGGTAACAGTGGTTTTAGTAGGAGAGTGAATGGTGGTGGTGGTGAGTGGAGATGGGTTTGGTGTGGCCATTGATTGGAGGTACGCCTGAAGGCGGATGGGATCTTGGAAGATATCAGCCGGGATATTGATACCATTGAGATTAATGCCTGCCATTTGGAGATTGTAGTATACGTGGGTGTAAAGGAAATGGAAGTGAGAGAGATGGAGTAGACGAGTGATGGATATAAAGGCTGGAAAGTCTGCGGAAGTTGCAGAGATGGCGTGTGTCAGGTGAGATAAATGAGGGAACGGCAAGGGTTAGCGAGATTAACGGCGAGGATTGAGGCGGGGTTGGTTTGGATAGATGATGTGGGTGTGTAGCGTCAGATTTATAGACGTTCTTAGCAGTAAACACATTTCACAGATTCAAGTGCAAACAAAGACAGACTCGATGAGACATGAGGGAGTACCTGCTGAAGATTTGCGATAGGGGCAAGGAGATGCGACCGTCTAGGTATTCGGAGTCAACCGGATTGCTGATCGTAGTGCTTCAAATCGTGTTGTAGACAAGGGTTTAGTAAAGATATCTACAAGTTGATCTTCTGTGGGCACAAAGTCAAGGTGGATGAGTGTTTTCTCGACACAGTCTTTCAAGAAGTGAAAACGAATTTCAATATGTTTGGTTCTTGAGTGTTGGACTGGGTTTTCGGATATTTTGATGGTGCTTTTATTGTCACAGAAAATTGGGATTTGTTCTTGGGTGACATGATAGTCTTGAATTTGTTGTTTCATCCAAAGGAGTTGGGAGTAACAGGTTGCAGTAGAAAAATACTCTGCCTCTGCTGTAGAGAGTGCTACGGAGTTCTGTTTTTTGGAGGACCATGAAACAAGGCAAAGACCCAAGAACTGTGCATTACCTGAAGTACTCTTTCGATCTTGGAGGGAGCCAGCCCAATCAGAGTCACTATATCCAGATAAAGTGAAAGTAGGAGATCGTGGATACCATAGATAGAATGTACTTGTACCTTTTAGATATCTGAAGATACGCTTGACTGCTTTGAGGTGAGACTGCTTCGGTGCTGCTTGGAAGCGAGCACAGAGGCAGACTGCGTGAAGAATGTCGGGACGACTGGCAGTCAGGTACAAGAGGGACCCTATCATTCCTCTATATTCTGTGGCATTGACACCGACTCCGTCATCATCAGGATGAAGTTTGGCAGATGTACAGCTTGGTGTGGACATACTCTTGGCATTTTTGAGGTTGTACTTGTCAAGGAGTTCCTTGATGTACTTTTGTTGATGGATCTTGATCCCTTCCTTTTCTTGTTGAATTTGCAATCCTAAGAAGAACTTGAGCTCACCTAACTCATTCATGGAAAACTCTTGCTTCATGAGGTTAGCGAAATGGTCACAGAGGGTGTTACTTGTAGAGCCATAAATGATATCATCAACATAAATCTGTACTTGAAGTAAGTCATGCGATGAGTGAAGAATGAAGAGCATTTTATCTACGTTACCTCGAGAGAAACCATTTTGCAATAGATATGTAGACAGTCTTTCATACCAGGCGCGCGGAGCCAGTTTCAGTCCGTAAAGGGCCTTACATAGTTTGTAGACGTAGTCGGGATGGACGGAGTCTGTGAACCCTGGAGGTTGCTCGACGTAGACTTCTCTATCAATATAGCCATGGAGGAAGGCTGTCTTGACATCCATTTGATATAATGTGAAACCTTTGAATGCAGCAAACGCAATTAACATGTGAATTGCTTCAAGACGAGCTACGGGTGCGAAGGTTTCATCATAGTCAATCCCTTCTTCTTGATTGTAACCCTGGACGACCAATCGAGCTTTATTCTTGAAAACTTGTCCTGCATCATCAAGTTTATTACGAAAGACCCAACTAGTACCAATTGTTTGTTGATGTGTGGGTCGAGGAACTAACTCCTAGACGGCATGTCTTTGGAGAGAATTTAGTTCCTCCTGCATTGCAATGACCCAATCACTATCAAGGAGTGCTTCTTTGACATTTCGTGGTTTAGTGCTGGAGAGGAAAGCACCAAAGGCACAGAGGTTTTGCATAGCTTGGAGACGTGTTTGAACACCGGAGTTTGGGTCTGTAATGATGTTTTCAGGAGGGTGGGCTGATTTTTGTTGGAACTGTCGTCGTGAAACAGGAGGGGTGTGTCTTTGTCAGAGGAGTCAAAGTTCAAGTTATGTGGTAAGGGTGTCTCCGGGTTATTGTCAGAGTCAGTAGAGTCTGATGTATTGTTTTTGTTTTCCGGAGAATCATTAGGAGTGATAAATTGGGAATCGGGGAGTCTTCCTATGGGGACAGTGATGAAGTGTGGATCATTAAGGAAATCGTCGGGAGCAAAGTCAAGTTGATCAGAAGATGAGCCAACATTGTGGGACTCATCGAACTTGACATGGGGACTCTCTTCTAAACATTGAGTTCTCAGATTGATAACACGATAAGCTTTGCTTTTAGAGGAATAGCCGAGAAAAATACCTTCATCACTTTTAGGAGAGAACTTACCCAAGTTGTCCTTACCATTATTGTGGATAAAACACTGACATCCGAAACGCCTGAGATGAATGAGACTTGGTTTACGTTGACGGAGTAGTTCATAGGGTGTCTTGTGAAGGAATGGATGAATCAGCGCACGATTTAACACATAGCATGCTGTGTAACAGCTTCTACCCAGTATGATGGAGTGAGTTGACTGTCAATGAGCATGGTGCGTGCCATTTCTACCAAAGTTCTATTCTTTCGTTCAACCACTCTGTTTTGTTCCAGAGTGCGTGCGGATGAGATTTGGTGGTCAACTCTGTTGTCCCTGCAAAACTCATCAAACGACTTGTTGCAAAATTCAGTAACCTGGTATGTTCTCAGGGTTTTCAAAGAAAATGAAAATTTGTTGATAAGCATTTTATGGAGTTTGACGAACTCCGTAAAGGTTTCATCCTTAGTAGATAGAAAAATGACCCAAGTCCACCTAGAATAGTCATCGACTATGACCAGAATGTACTTCTTACCACTTCTGCTTTGTGTACGCATGGGACCAACAAGATCCATGTGGAGCAATTCTAACGGAGAGCTAGTAGAGAGAGTCGACTTACTTTTGAAGGAGGACCAGGTGTGTTTACCTTTTACGCATGCTTCACAGACAGAGTCTGTGTCAAAGTTTGTGTCAGGTAAACCAATCACCAAGTCCTTGCTTTTGAGCTTGTTCAACAGCCTGTGATTTGCGTGACCAAGTCTGGAGTGCCACAGCAATGAGTTTTTGGAATGCACGTTGAGACGTTGACTTGATCATCTGGATTAATGGAGTTTAAGCACATTTTGTAGAGATTTCCTTCTCTACGTCCCACAGCTTTTAAGGAACCTGTACGCTCATCATAAACCTTACAATCCGAAGAAGAAAAAAGTACCAAGTTGAATCTATCACAAATTTGAGAAATACTTAGTAAACTATGTGAAGTCCAGTGACCAGATGGACTCCATCAATTTTAAACTTTGAGGGGTTACCTACGGAGCCAACTCCCACGATTTCACCCTAGTTGTTGTTTCCAAAAGTAACCTTACCTCCTTGGTAGAATGAAAGTGAATTGAATTGATTTGGATCTCCAGTCATGTGACGAGAACATCCACTGTCCAAGTACCAGCTGTCTCCATTCGCCTTCACCTACAAAATAACAGATCATTTGTTAGATTTGGGAACCCAGATGTACTTGGGTTCCCTTTTCGAGCCAGATCTTTTCAATTCTTCTCGTGCTTCAAGTATCAACTTAACACGTTTGATGTTAAACGAAATATCTTTATTCAATTTATCACATGCACTGTCTCTATGTCCAAGACTCCCGCAGTAGCCACAAATTTTGGTTGGAGGAAGATTGACGTATTTCTGTTGTCCTTTCCACCAGGAGTCAAACTTCTCCTTTTCTTGATATCGTTTGGCTTTGTTGTCGGACTTGGACATATTCTTTGGGATATCAAACTTACCCTTATGCCACTTGGGCTGGATTGAGTGGATCGAACTCCGGATTGTAGATTCACAATCTCTTGAGAGTTGTTCTACTTTAGAGCGAAGATTATCTCGATCTTGGCTAATTTCTTTGATCTTGGAGTTGGCCCACTCAGGTAGTTCGGAAGAGGTGACTTGTTTGATAAATTTGACTGGCTTGAGAGAGAGGGCATGCTCCTTTCTTTCAGTTTTTGAGTGAGGTTTTTGATAGTGGTATTCAGGGATATGTTTTTGGATTCATAAGCATTTAGATCATTTTGAAGAGAACAACACTTATCAGTAAGATGGTGCGGTCTTGTTTGAGAGAGTCGATCAGGGTGAGAGACTCTTTCTGGTCACCCTGGCTAGATTGAGTTCGCTCTAAGGAATCATGAAGTTCCTTTTGAAGGGAATCAACATGACGCCTTGATTCTTGTAGATCTAACCTGAGAGAGTAAGAGATGGTTTTGTGTTCCTCAGCTTCATCTCTTAGGGCATACATAAGACCTTTTGAGATTTCGAGTTCCTCAGATAGCTCGGTTATTTTGCTGGTAAGACTTGCTTTGGGGGAGTTATTCTCGGAGACAATTTTAGCAATTAAAGTCATAAATCCCATAGGAGTAATACGGTAAAGATCTGTTTCAGGTGAGAACGAGTACCTCATTGTCGGAAATTATGGATCCGTTGTATCGTGTCAGAGACATACCAAGCCGCTGGACTCTGGTCTGGATCGTCGGAGTCTGAATCACCCCACCAATAGCTGCCATCAGTGATCTCCCTTGAGATTTTCCATACTGGTTCTTGAGTAAGGGTGATAAGTGCGAAACTAGGCTTTAAGGGCTTAATTACCTATATCTGCTACAATTTAAGCAATGTTTCCCACTTATTCTAGTTTTTCCTAAGATTGATGTTTGATATGAACTGATGCATTTTTTATGCACTAAATATAGGAAAAAACCCTGAGAAAGGAAGATTTTACATCAAAGGATTGCAACACAACAAACGGGGAACAAATCGAAAAAATAGACAAAGATTGGTCACGTCCGGATCACTTGCTGGACGCAAATCGGACGTACTGTCCGGATCCGGACGCCACCCGGACGGACCTTAAAACCCAGATCGAGAGTTTCTGTCTTGTCCGCTTAGGACAGCGATCGGGAAATATCCGAGTTCGATCTAAAAGTTTTGTGTCACGTCGGATCCGGACACAGATCCGGACGTCACTCCGAGATGAAAAATAAAATGCAATCGCGCTGATAATCAGCCTTTCGGCCAATTAATTCGAGCGCATTATCAGTCGAGCGGTGTCTAACCATAATGCAGTTTTTAATAGACACCAGCTCAATAATCCATTACCAAACTTCCACTAACCTTTGTTCATTCCTAAGCCTATATAACCCAGCTTCAGCCTTCATTACAATTCGTCCCAGACTCTCAGAGTTAAGCATTACAAAATCCTCTCTCCTCCTCTCTACACATCATCCTCTCATCCACGATAATCCACATTACAAATCTTCATCCGTAGCTCTTCACCCTACTTACAGACAGAACCTTGCCCACAGCGCTTCATTCGCGTCCGGAATTAATCCGGATAGCCCAGGAGAACGCGTGATCGCGTCCGACCCAAGACACCGGATTGACCAGACAATTGTGGAAATTGCAGAAAGAACAAGGTTCTAAAAATCAGTTTGCTGTAATCCCTTCTCCTTATGCTGTTATATTGAGCTTGTTATTTTGTCTGAGTAGTCGCTTTAATTTCGGTTACTATTATCCTAGAATAACATTTCTGAACCTTGTGATTTTCTACAGTACAATAGAAAAGTTCTTTCCCTAGAATTCCTAGACTATTTCTGTCAATTAAATGAGTGTTCAGTTTGTTTATAAGGAGTAGCATCAATTGTACAGGAAGAAACAGTTAGTATAGGGATGGCAATTCCTCTAAACGCTAGCTGACCATAATTAGACTACACTTAAAGCAATTCCAGGTGGATTCATAACGAGAGTTAGGATTCAGATCTTTGCTAATGAGAATTGGAGCGGGAGACCGAAATACGAGATCCTTGTCTAGGGTTTTATTCAGAATACTGTGAAATCATTGAAATTGCATCTAGAGAGAAGTTAAACCGGAACCTTTATCAACAAAATCAAACAATTACCAGTGGTTATTGCTTTTGAACTCTTTTACAACATTACCATCCATACAAAACCCCCAACTGTTAGTTGTGTGTGTAAGTAGAATTAAACTAGCCACTGCCTCCTTGGATTCGATACTCAGGGAATACTCCGAGATTTAAACTTGCTATAATCGACCAGTACATTGCAGTTAGGTTAAACCCCCAGCACAACTTACCGTTAGGTTTACACCAACAGTTTTGGCGCCGCTGCACGGGCTTAGTTTAATTTTTAGTTTTGGTATGTCTTATTTTTTGTTGGGTTTGTTATTTTTGTTTTGTTTTATTTATTTTCTTTGCTTATTCTTAGCTTTGTGCAAATTTATTTCTTATTTGTTGGTTCTAGTATTATTTTGATTTTACCCGATGAGTTTCTTTTACAACTACTTTACTGTCAATTATCTGATTTTGGTTTATGATAAAACTCGTTCTGAAGGAACTCCTGAATTTGAGCTGGAACATGAGATAGAACGACTTACAAGAAGAAGTCGTCAAGAATTGGTTACTAGAGACTACAGTTGAACCAGAGGTGTTTCTCAAAGACTCACCAGTGATAACTTTGTTCAAGAGTATCTTATGGACGGTATCAGCGGAGAAAGAAGGATGAATGACTACACTCGTCCGAACGTGGAGGGACTTACATCACCAATAGTAATCCCTGCCTGCCGAAAGGGTAGAATGGCAATTCAAAGACCCATTATGTCACGATGGTCCTCAATGCGCCACAGTTCAGTGGAACAGTTACCAAGGACCAAATGTTCATCTGACATCCTTTCTACGGTTGGTTGGAGCCTGTTCATCCCATGCATCACAGGAGGTAGCAAGGTGACTTTGTTTCCTTCTCCTTGAGGGATAGAGCCGCAGAATGGTTGAATTCCTTGGCACCAAACAGCATCAACTCTTGGGCTGAGCTCGCAAACACATTCCTGGCGAAGTACTTCCCACCATCTCGCATGCTGACCATGAGAGGTGAGATCACCAACTCAAGCAATACAGTGGGGAGACTCTTTCAGAGGCTTGGGAGAGATTCAAGGGAATTGTTCGAAGAGTACCGCACCACGGTCTGGGAGAGGAAGTCGTGCTACAATCTTTCTACAAAGATCTTGATCCCCAGAGCCGTCTTTTGGTGGATACTTGTGCAGGAGGGAGTCTCATGGAGCTTCCAATCACTAGGATAAAGGACTGTTGGAAACTCTTTCCAACTCGGCCAATCAGTGGGGAGGTACTAGGGCATCTATGAGGTCCCCCAAGGAAGACCGCTGGAATCTATGAGGTAGATTCGAACACTCTTTTAGCTGCTAGGATGGACGCATGTCTAAGCAATTTGAGAAGATGTGCGCAATGATGAACCCTCAGTCAAGTGCAGCTGTTGTGACCGATTCTTTCCCACAGTGTGAGTATTGTGGTAGAAGTTCCCACATGTGTCAATGTACTTCTCAGCAAAATGAGAGGTAAGCTATCTGGGAAATAGGCAAGGGAACTTCTACAACAACCAAAAACAATCAAGGATATCAACAGTAGAGGTTCCAGGAAATAACTACAGTCAGAGGCCTCCACAGCAGAACACTCAGCATTTTCAGAGACCTCATCAAAATCAGCAAATGCAGAACCAGCAGGCACAGAAACAGCCAGCTGGTGTGAGTTCAAGCTTGGAGGATATGATGCGAGAGTTTATTCTGTCGGCCAATAGGAAACTCGAACAGCAAGAGAACACAAACCATGAGAACAAGACATTCATCCTGGAGCAGAAAGCTTTCAACAAACATCTTGAGACTCAGATTGCCCAACTGAATGAAAAATTTTCTGATAGACCTGCAAGGGGTCACCTAGCCAGCCAGAGAAGAATCCTCGCGAATATGCTAAAGCAGTGACTTTGAGGAGTGGCATGCAGCTTGATCCTTTGACCCTGAAGCTGAGAACACTCCAGCTGAAAAAGACAAAGTTGTTGGTCAAGAGGTAGAGATCATTGAAGGACCAGTGTCAGAAAATACTCCAGTTGAACAGTGCACATAAAGATAGTGAGCTGACCGGCGAAGCTGTCCAGTCTTCTAGATCATCACGACGGGCGGTCCCTGAGCTCCCAGTGCCATTCCCAATCGATTGAAAAAGAGAGACCTCGACGAGCAGTTTGGTAAGTTCCTTAGCATTTTTAAGAAACTAACAATTAATATTCCCTTTTCAGATGCTTTGACGCAGATGCCTATCTATGCGAAGTTCTTGAAGGACATCCTTTCAAATAGAAGATCATTAGTTGAGAAGGAGTGGTGCAATTGACAGAAAAAGTTTCTGCAGTGCTTAGCAAGAACCTTCCACCAAAGCTCGACGATCCCGCTTACCGATCATTCCATGCTCAATAGGTAATGTCGATTATGGTAAGGGTCTTTGTGATTTGGGAGCTAGCATAATTGATGCCTTTATCCATGTATCTTAAGCTTGGATTAGGAGAGTGTAACCCTACTCGCATTACTTTACAATAGTAGATAGATCCATTATCTTTCCAAAGGGTGTGGTTAGAGATTTGGTTGTTTCTGTTTGGTACTTTTGTTTTTCCGCTGATTTTGTGATTCTAGATATGGAGGAAGACAAGGAAGTACCCTTAATTCTTGGACGCCCTTTCATGCGAACAACTAGGACCCTCATTGATGTTGAGGGTGGTATGATTATTTTGAGAATGCATGATGAGCAGCTAGTTTTTGACATGTCCAAGGTTACTAAACATCCTTCTGACGTGCATGCCTGTTTTAGTCTAGATGCTATTGATTCTTTGATGCAGGAATATATTTTTGGTGTAGCTGAATTAGATGAGTTAGAAAAGTGTTTAATTAATTCTTTTGATGGAGCTCATGAGGATCCAGAGATTGCTGAGGGCATTTCCATTTATCAGCTGGTAGGTCGTTTGCAGGGGTGCTCATATGGAGAAGGAGAGATTAGAGCGAGAACCTAAGGAGTTGATTCCTTCCATCAAAGCCACCACCCACTTAGAGCTGAAACCTCTTCCTAGTCATTTAAAATATGTCTTTTTAGTTGAGCCTCTGGTTTACCTGTAATTAATCTGCAGATCTAACACATTCGCAGGAGGAACAACTTTTGCAGGTACTCAGGAAGAATAGGAAGCAACTGGAGGGTCTGTTCTGAACAAGGGGATATCAGGAAATAATTCTGCACCCCACCGCATTCACTTGGAGGAAAACTGCAAGCCAATGGTTCAACCTCAACGACGTTTGAATCCTAACATGAAAGAAGTAGTGAAGAATGAGGTAATCAAACTGTTGGATGCAGGTATCATCTATGCTATTTCAGATAGTGAATGGGTGAGTCCTACACAGGTTATACCAAAGAAAGGGGGATTTACTGTCATCCCCAATGAAAAAGGTGAACTAGTCCCTCAAAGGACTATTACAGGGCATAGGGTGTGTATCGATTACAGGAAATTAAATGCTGCAACTAGGAAAGATCATTTTCCTTTTCCATTCATTGACCAAATGTTGGAAAGGCTTTCAGGGCATAAGTATTATTGTTTCTTGGATGGATATTCTGGTTATTTTCAAATTCCTATCGCTATAGAGGACCAGGAGAAGACCACGTTTACATGCCCCTATGGAACATATGCCTACCGACGCATGCCTTTTGGATTGTGCAATGCGCCAGCTACCTTCCAGCAATGCATGACTGCTATATTTTCTGATTATCTTGAGAAATGCATCGAGGTATTTATGGATGATTTCTCTGTGTTTGGACTAACGTTTGATTCATGTTTGGAAAATTTAGATCAAATTCTAGCCAGGTGCAGAGAGACTCATCTAGTACTGAACTGGGAGAAGTGCCACTTCATGGGGCAAGAGGGCATTGTGTTGGGTCACAAGATATCAAGCAAAGGTATTGAGGTAGATAAAGCCAAAATTGAGGTCATTGAGAAGTTACCACCACCAGCCTCAGTAAAAGATGTTAGAAGCTTCCTAGGTCATGCAAGGTTCTATAGAAGATTCATAAAAGACTTTTCGAAAATCTCAAAACCTCTGTGTGATTTACTAATGAAAGATGCAAAGTTTGAGTTTACGCAGGTTTGTCTTGACGCATTCAACACAATAAAGGAAAAGTTGGTGACTGCCCCTGTAGTTATTGCTCCTGATTGGTCCTTACCCTTCGAGATCATATGTGATGCGAGCGACTTTGCTGTGGGAGTGGTCCTCGGTCAAAGGCACGAGAAGGTACTGCGAGTTGTTTATTATGCCAGCAAGACACTCAATGACACTCAGAAAAACTATGCCACCACAGAAAAGGAGTTGTTGGCCATTGTTTTTGCTTGTGACAAGTTCAGACCATATATCATCGGGAGCAAAGTCATCATACATACTGATCATTCTGCTTTGAGGTATTTGTTCCAGAAAGCTGATGCTAAGCCCCGGTTGATAAGGATCCTACTCTTACAGGAGTTCGACATTGAGGTGAGAGACAAGCCTAGAGTGCAGAACGGAGTTGCTGATCATTTATCACGGATGCAAGTTCCTGATAACGGTATACCAATTAATGAATATTTTCCTCATGAGCTAGTGTATGCAATTGGTTTTAAGGAGGACCCTTGGTATGCCGATATTGTGAATTACCTTGCTAAGCAGATTTTGCCACAAGAAATGTCGTATCAGCAGCGGAAGAAATTCTTTTCTACTGTTAAGCAGTACCGGTGGGATGATCCATTCTTATTCAAGGTTTGTGGTGATGGAATTATTCGTCGGTGTGTCCCAGAGACTGAGATTCGTGACATCCTCATCCACTGTCATTCAAGAGAAGCTGGAGGACACTTTGGGCCAGCCAAGACAGCAGCTAAGGTATTGGAGGTGTGGAGGGTGATTTTTCGGTATGAGGGGGGTCTGTGTAAATATGGTCTGACTGAGAAGCCTAGATCCTAAAAAATGTCATTCTGTGGAGGGTGAAAACCCGTTATTCTTGGCATCCCTCAAATACCTACTTAATCGTCCGTCTTTCCCAGAAAGCATAAAAGGGAGTGCAAGCGTGCACTACACCCGCTCTCGATGGGCTCCACGCGGACTTATGCCTCTATAAGACGGAATTGACTAGAGTCGCCACCTAGTTTGACCTAAAGAACTAGGAAGGGAGGAGAAGGGTTCTAAGAACCGTTAGTTGACTATGAGATTGTTGCCTATGGATAGGACTTATCTGGTCACTTACAGAGATTCTATGTTGGGTTCGCACTGGGTTACACCCCTCAGAAGTGGCAACGACCACGACTTTGGATTGGTGCCCGAGGAAACCTCGGTCTCCAATTGTCGGGATTGTCTTCTTTCAAAACCTTTTAGAGAGATTCAATTTAAAGCCAAAGGATAGGATTAGGACAGGAAGAGAGAAAGAGAGTGGACGAGGCGAGCTTTTCTGCCAAGCTAGCACCAATGAGAGGAGTTGGGGAATTCAGATGAGTATAGAATGAAGATTTGGAAAAAGTCTGAGGTTGAGTAAATAGACAAGACTTAGAGTCTGATGGTTTGAAGTTTGTGGGAACCGAAGAGGGTTTGAATGTTTTAAGAGGTATGAGAGCCACCTCAGAGGGGGGAAAGGGTTTTTGTTTGGAATGGGGTCGCACCCTAGATGGGCTGCCTACGTACTCAACTCCCTGTTGAGATCAGACCTTACGTAGTTCAGGGTTTCTTTGGAGATTTTAGGGTTTTGAGGGTTTTTGAGATGTTTGAGAGGTTAGTCTGTGAGACGCTCGGGTCTATGAGACATTTGAGGTATTCATATAATGAGAGGTATGGGATATCAAGGTCTGTGAGACGCTCGGGTCTGTGAGACGTCTAAATCTAAAAATGGTGGAGAGATTGTAATGTTCGAGTCTGTGAGGTGCTCGGGCCTATGAGACTTTGGAAGCTTGAGAGAAGCTAGAATTTGCAAGAGGATCTGAGTTTAAGGTGAGTTGGAGTTTGAATGATGACTCGAGTATGTGAGGCAATTGGAATTTGGGAGAGATTCTGAGTTTTTCGGATTTGAGATTATGAAAGGGTCGATGTTTTGGGATATTTTGAATGATGGTGGACTGAATTGTTTGGAGGAATGATTGTCAAAATTGCCTTTTAAAGTTTTTAAAAATCGAAGATTCATTTTTTTGTTGTAAAAGGGCGGATAATCCCGAGGGATTACCCTATGTACCCCCTCGAACACGACACTTAATTAATGGTAAGTGCCGAGGCTCGAAAGATGGGGCAATGAATTTATGTCGAAAATAGGATTTAGAGAGAAACACCATGAATGAGATGTTCTCGGTCAAACCCTAATAACGTCTCTAACTCCCGGGTTTTAAAACGTTAAAAACCGAAAATGTTGAAATCGAGTGGAAGGGAGTTAGACGATTCTGAAATCCCGGCTGCAACTAGGAAGGCGGTCACATCCCTAGCACCCTGCCTCGTAAAAATTTAGGCTGCAATTAGAGGAGGTTTGTCACCCTAATGCCCCGCCTAAAGAAATCCAGACTGCGACAAGGGATGTGGCGACCCCAGTACCCCGCCTCGGATTTTTTATTCGGAAAGGGAGACAAGTGATGTCTAACTAGGAGGAAAGTGTTTTGAAAGTGTTAGACATTGCATGTTCCCCGAAAACGGTTTATTTGAGTTGAAAACTAAGTTAGAAAACTTTTGAAATTGTTCGGAATTCTCGACGAAAAAACACTGATTTTGAGAAATGTTTTTAGGAGAAAACTTTTTGTATATGTGAGAAGAACTTTCTGCATTTGAGAAGAGTTTTCTGTGATGTGAGAATAGTTTTTCCTTTAAAAATCCACAAAATGGTTTCTCTTGAAAACTTGAAGAAATTTGGATGAAATAGTTGTTTGAAATCTAGGAAGATAGATTTTTGGATTTTGGATTTTTAATGGAATTTACAAAGTGAGTTTGAGTTGAAAGGAATCAGTTTTGAAAAATGAGTTGGGTTTGATTTGATTCTTGGTTTGACTTGTATTGGAAGATGAGCTAGGTCAAAGTTCGAGCTGAAGTAGGGTCGGTCAATGTTTGGGTCTACATTTTTGGCCAAGGTCAACGTTTTTTTTTTTGTCAAAGTTAACGTTTTCTGGTCAAGGCCAATGTTTTGTGGTCAAGGTCAACGTTTTCTGGTCAAGGTTTGACATTTGTGGATTTGGTTTGACATTTGTGTGGACTTGGTTTGACTTTTGTGGACTTGGATTGGATGGGTGAGTTTCTTTTGAGATTTGGAGAGGATTTGATTGGGTTGGACTTAAAATGTTGGGCTAAAGGGTTGATTTGTGGACTTGGGTTTATTTGGATTCTGGGCCATGGGCTTTGAGTTTTGGGTTGTGGGCAATGGGCCGATGTGGGTAATGGGCCGAGTGGGCTAAGGCCGAGTGGGCTAATGGGCCGAGTGGGCTAATGGGCCGAGTGGGCTAATGGGCCGAGTGGGCTAATGGGCCGAGTGGGCTAATGGGCGAGTGGGCTAATGGGCCATGGGCTTGGGCCTGGGCCAGGTTTGATTTTCGGGCCTGATCACTAATTTGAGGAGAAAATGCAAGAACTTGGGATTGATTATTCAGTATTTGCCTCTTTTTTGGATCAAACTGATTATTCAATTTTTTATCTTAATTAAGGGGTGGTTTGGAAAGTCTTGTAAAAGAAAGGGTTGTTCTCACCGTCCGGACTCTACGGCCTGTTTGAGTGAGACAAGCCCTTGACCATAAAAGCTTTTCTAGAATGGGCCCCAAGGGTCCACTAAAGGGGTCATCCTAATGGGCTGTCTAAGGCCACCTGTCCTAGCCCGGTTTGGCTAGTTACGGGCTGGGTCCGAAATAAGCTAGATTTGGGCCGAATGTTTATACAAACCCAAACAGAACGAGCCCGTGCAGTTTTACAGTGATACAGGACAAGTAACGAGTCACCAACAATACGTAGGCATAGATTTCAAGAGCCACATAAATGATATGCAAGCAGGCATGGATTTCAAGAGCCGACTAAATCATTCACACACAAGTCCGAAGTTCAGAAGTTATTTAAAATAATATACAGGCAGGGGTGAATCTCGAAATATCCAAGTGACAAGCCAGATTTATTCAATTCTAAAACTTTCAACAAAGAACTAATAAATCATATATGCACAAGACTGGGATACATGCCTTCTCTTTAGTTAATTACCAGAAGGACAACGGATTGATGGTGGGTGCTTAATCAGAACAGGCAGAAGCGGGTACATATATACTCGTATACACTCAGCAAACAGACATATATGTACAGAAGAGTTTACAGAGGGGAACATAGCTAGCAAGCGATCCCACTCAGATTCCAATTCAAGAGTTTAAACATCATGAATTTAAGAGTAGAGTTTGGTTCAGAAGGCAGTACCCGGAGGAAGAGCAATTTTTGTTCTGTAAACAAAAGGAAGATACACCAAAACAAAACCAAAGAAAATGAACCAAGAAGTTAGTCAGGCATTCAACAAACAAGGATTATTGAAATATACAAGGAAGAGAAAGAGAAGAAAGGACAAAGGGTGCTAGCTAACTG
This sequence comes from Limonium bicolor, assembly GCA_023374045.1. Lineage (NCBI taxonomy): Eukaryota > Viridiplantae > Streptophyta > Magnoliopsida > Caryophyllales > Plumbaginaceae > Limonium > Limonium bicolor. The sequence continues at coordinate 42,478,022 of CM041781.1, read as the reverse complement.
TCTGTACAATTCGCAATATCTGCATAAGAGAAGTAAACTGCTTAAGGCCACGTTTTCAGAATGATTAAAACCAGATTAAACGACACAATCTATCACCATGACTGAATGGACCAGGGTGGTATAGTAACACACTCAGAATGCCAGCATTTCTCTACTGATTATAGAATCTCACCAATCTCTCAACAGATGAAGATATAACTTGAGCGAGACAAAATAAAATGTGAATCAGCTCTAAAACACCGATAGACACAATAATAATGGTGATTAGAATCTAAAGCGTCTGGTAAGCAAAAGCGATATTAGCCATCACCACAATCTACCTTTAAATCCGGCTCAAATCAGCACTAAGAGGTATTTGTTTGCACTAAATGTCAGAATAACCACAACCATAGTAGTCAACCTGCTCTGATGAAACACACATCTCAGTATAAGGGTAACATTGAAGGAAATCAACAGAGAACATATTGATCATCGTACTGTTACAGTGGCTTTGAACCTTAAACCTGGCTTGGACTCAACCGACATCAACAAGGGACGTGAATGATGGAACATATGCGGTGCAAAACTGTAGTTTCAAGACCAGTTCTCACGGAGAACGTAGAATATCAAATTCAAAAGACAAAACGAACCTGTAAAACAATTTTCTACACTCTCGATTAGGGTACATATATATAAACGATAAGAATTTAAAGAAACTGAGAGGGGATATTGTCTGACTTTCCCGTCAAATTATGAACCCAGAAACCCATAATGGGCTCCGTGTTCGCCGGTCTCAAACAAATATACTGAAGAAACATGCGAGCGTACCCGACGAGTTTGCGAAATAAAAAAAAACAGAGAGGAAGAAGGAGGAACCGGCGCCAGTTTCGGGATAACCCTTGGGCAGTGGTTTCCTCTCCCTTTACACCATCGCCATTTGCGGTTCATTTGGTTGAACATTCCGACATAAGCAAAAAAGGAAAGGGGAAGGAAGGTAAAACCGAACGAGACATGAACTAAAGAGAAGAGGAGATTCGAAGACCGGGAGAACGGTGAATTCAACTTACTCTGTCGGTACCAAACAAAACCGAGATTGAACGGGAGAAGACGGGCGTATTTCAGGCAAGTTACGAAGGATGAGAGTTCGAGAAAATGGAATAGTCGAGGAGGACGGAAATGAAGATGAGACTTGGTTGAAGAAAAATACTCCGAAGCGTGGATTCGGAGGGATTTGCTGGCGAGTATCGGTGGTGATTTTCAGTTGTAATTCAAAGCGAGAGGGAGGAGGAAGACAAAAAGGATTTCTGGGTTCTTTTGCTTCTCAGTTTCGAAAGCGGAAGAACGAACAACGACAGACAGGGAGAATGGAATGCAAATCAGGATTGGTGTCTACTGATTCGCCCTGTCCCCTACTGTAGGGTTTCTATCAGTTTTATAATGTGAGGGTATAAGGTGTACAGACATGTGGCTCACTAGGGTTTCCCTTATTTGGACTGAACAACAAAAACGGGCTGGCTAGGACATGGGCTGCGTTTGAACACAAAACGAAAACGAAAGGAAAAAAGAAAATGAACTTTGCCCTTACCTGGATTCGAACTTGGGACGCTTGCATGCCTGTTGCAGAGGACCACCGGTTACACCACGACAACATTCAATACATGTATGGGGGATGTTTTATTTAAACCGCAACGTGAGTTAAACATGAGAAAGAACAAAAAGAAAAACATGTTCAAACTGGGATTTGTCACTGGAAACTCATTTTCGAAAAAGTGTTTTTTTTCTAAAATGCTTTGGAAAATTGTTTAAAAACCTTGTAATGAAATGATGGCTTCATTTTGGCAAGCACGTTAATACGTTTTGAAAAGAAAGGCGACGACCTCTCTTATTTCATTTATTATTTTGGAATTTGCTTTATGGGGTGAGAATTTGTGGTGTCTACAGATGGCTCCCCTTGATTCAATTCTGCAAACCTTTGCATAATTGGATCAAGGTTGAGAGGGCGCCAAAAATTCTCACTACGATTTTGTGGTGTATTGGGATGTGACCGCGAGGAAGATAATGTATGAAGGCGACGAGAAATGATATGATAGTTGAATGCACGAGGACTTATTACGAGCCTCAACTGGACCACTTGACATCCAGTCCTAGGGCTTATGACGGGCCTAGAATGCTAGCAATAGATTGGTTTGGGGTGCACGAGGGCTTAGGGGTGCCTCCACTAGACCTCTTGACATCTAGCTATAGGACTTATGACGAGCCTATAATGCAATTGAAAGTACGAGGACTTATGACGAGCCTCAACTAGACCTCTTGACATCTAGCTATAGGACTTATGACGAGCCTATAATACTTTGATCGAGTACCGTACTAGTAGCGCAATAGCTGCCTAGCAGGTGGAAAATGAAGAGGCGACCGCACAAGTAGCGCAATAGCTGTCTAGTGGGTGTAAAATGAAAAGGCGACCGCACAAGTAGCGCAATAGCTGTCTAGTGGGTGTAAAATGAAAAGGCGACCGCACAAGTAGCGCAATAGCTGTCTAGTGGGTGTAAAATGAAAAGGCAACCGCACAAGTAGCGCAATAGCTGTCTAGTGGGTGTAAAATGAAAAGGCGACCGCACAAGTAGCGCAATAGCTGTCTAGTGGTGTGTAAAATGAAAAGGCGACCGCACAAGTAGCGCAATAGTTGTCTAGTGGGTGGTGTAAAATGAAAAGGCGACCGCACAAGTAGCGCAATAGCTGTCTAGTGGGTGTAAAATGAAAAGGCGACCGCACAAGTAGCGCAATAGCTGTCTAGTGGGTGTAAAATGAAAAGGCGACCGGTAGTGGGGGGGTGGGTGTAAAATGAAAGGCACACAAGTAGCGCAATAGCTGTCTAGTGGGTGTAAAATGAAATGAGAATGATGACTTGGTTAACAAATGCATTAATCGAATCAAACTTCCTGTCTGTGCACGAGGGCTTAGGAGGGCCTCAACTGGACCTCTTGATATCCAGTCCTAGGACTTATGACGGGCCTAGAATGCGATTGAAAGTATGAGGACTTAGAAGTGCCTATAATACTTTAACGGAGTTGTATGAAACTCGCTGCTTTGAGTGGTTGATTTGAGGATGATTCTGGTTTTGGATCGGTCCAGGATTGGATGTTTTCGGTTGTTTTTGTGAGGGATGTGATAGTTGAATGTTTTTTCTATTGATGTCGCCCTTGACTTTGTCATTGTGGGGCTTGTGTTTCGGTTTTATTTTGACGGTCTCGCCCGATGTGCACTATAGTCTCGGGATTGGTAGGACTCTTGGCTCCAGAGTTTCGTGATGACTCCAGTATGGCTCTTGAGTTTTTGTTTTGGTTTTTGTGATCTTGTGGTCGGTTTTTGAACGGATGGTTTTTTGTGATTGGGTGACTTTGGGAACTCTGTGGTTTTGATATGGCTGAATGCCTTCGATATGATCCGAGGGCTCCGGTATGATCGGATGGCTCCTGTGCGGTCGGGTGGCTCCAGTGTGGTCGGATGGCTCCGACATGATTCACGACCCCATTGTGAGCAACGACTCTGGGACGGTTGGTGGGTTTTGATTTGTTTTGGATTTTGAGTCGAATGGTGGGCCGATGTGATTTACTGTAGTTGACATTTTGTTTGTGGATGAATGGCTTTAGTACGGTCAGTTTCAGCTTCAGTATCCTCGAGAGGGCTCCGGGATAGTTCGGGATGGCTTCGGGGAGACTACGAGATTGCTCCAAAAGGGGAATCTTCTTTTGAGGTGGTCGCACCCTGGGCGGGCTGCCTACGTACTCAATTTTGTATTGAGATCAGACCATACGTAGTTCGAAATTTTGTAGGCAAGACCTTGGTGATGAAATAGAACTGACGTGGATTTGAGGTGGCTCCCATATTGTTCTCGGACTGTTAGGATGCCCCCGGTGTAGTTCCAATGATGGTTTCAATGTCAGATGATGGTTCCATGGATCCAGTTTGGTTCTGGGTATGGTGTTGAGGAGGCCCGATGACGCTGGATGGCTCTGGGAAGATCGACGTATGGCTCTGGATGGCCTCGGTTTTGATTTCTTTTGATTTTGAGTTGAGCTTCGATAGCGGAAACTGAAGTCGACCTTCCACGAGACTAGGCATGGTTCTTATCAGTCGGATGTTGAAAATGAAGTGGTTATGATGCATGCAAATGCTAACTGCTAGAAGAGATGCAAAATGCATATGCAGTTTTTTTTTTAAGAGAAGGCATGATTCTATCTCTATTACTATGAGGTTTACGAATATAAGGCATCTTCGGTTCGGTCTCGAGTGATTGTTGAACTGGAATGTGTGAATCACTTTCCTCTCATGGAGGGATGCGGGTCAATCTCTCGTGAGTATGGTCGTGTGTGCTAATGTCGTGGTGATACTCTCGATGCTCAGAGCAGTATTTTCCTGAGAATTTCTTTTCGAGGTTATGAACTTTCCGTTCCTCACAAATTCCTCACCTGCAATGGGGTAGGCTGATTATGATTGGGTAGTTTAATCGAAGAGTCACTCGTACTCTAAAGACCTTATGGGATTAGGTCACACTCATTCACTCAAGGTCCCCTATGGGATGACGGGACATGTTGATAACAAGTATGAGCTTATGATTCATGTTTCAGATCTGATACTTTCAGTTAACGCTCATCAACTAACGAGTCAGAGGTTTTATTGGGCTATAACGGGGCTGAGGGGTATGATGTATGTCACATGGGACTGGAGGATTTGTTTGGGAATTGTGGAGCTTTTGTGCAACAGAGGATATGTTTCACCTTTGCCATGGGTGGAATGATTAGACGGGTTATGATAACCTTTTATTGGTTTCTTCGGGACATCATTGGTCCTTTTGCTTATTTTCTCCCTCTTTTGGTGTGTGATTTTTGCTTTCCTGCTTCCTGCTTTTGGAATCGCATGGGCTCATCGACCTTCTTGGGCATTTTCTGCTTACTTTTTTGGCTTTCAGCTTTGCTTTCAGCTTTCGAGTTTTCATTGACTCGCTAATCTTCTCAAATATTTCGGTATTCTTTTTTGGTGTTTGACTTTGGAGTTGCATTGACTCATTGATCTTCTTTGAACATCTTTGTTTGTTGTTTTTGTGAAAGATGGTGGGGGGAGAGACCATGGCTCCGGCTCTTTCGAGATCCTCTATTGCAAGGGCAAGTAAGTATATGTACGTGGATTGGCATGTTGTGGAGTTCACAGAAAAAGGTTTATCGTGAAAGGCTCAGCGGGGCTAACTAAGGGATTATGTATAGGGCAGTCAAAGCTTTTTGGTTTTGTGAAGATTTTTATTCCTAAGTGCCTCGTCATTCCCACTAGTCAATGATTGTTTTCTTACTATTCTCGGATCTTTGCATGAATCACAGTTCGTATCCTGTTTATCGACGTTGATCTCGCTATAAATTGTGCCTTTCCATGTGCCGAAGGAAAGCACAAGTCGCTCGTGGTTTTACCTCGATTGGCTCTCTCTACCTTCCCTCATCGCTCAGTAGATCGTCCAATACACTCAATTGAAATTCCAGGGAAAATACTGCTCTTCGCATGCTACACATTTTGTGTTGTGGGGCTGATTTTGATTAGACTCATGTGTGAGTCGACGGGTCGAGAGTTTAGCGGTTCACGCACTCTGTTCAATCGATCTCTCAAGATTTTCCCAAAGATGTCGTTTCGATATGAGAGTATGCAAATGCGACTATCTACAATGCAATCTATTGTGGTAATATGGAATTACTACGTATAAGATGCATGAAGTATTGACAATGAAAATGATTGAATCTTGGATTTTGGTTGAATGTTTTTGTTTTGGATGCAATGCATGAATGGTGCGATTACACCTAGTCTCGCTTGAGTCAGTTTCAATTGAAGATCCATGAAGTTCCTCTCACCACCAATGGCTCTTTAGACGGTTAGTTGCTGAGTGGGTCCCGGAGAAACGTGGTCCCATATGTATTAGCTGTTAATCGAATCTTGACTACTTAAGGAGTGGTAATTCCTTCACTAGTCAATATGATAAAATCGTCTTGTTCCTCCTGAAATTCCTGGGTAGGTTAAACATAAAGGGGAGAGGGATGGGATGCAACCCTTCACATGCTTTCATTACATTAAAAACATGAGTCAACTATTTTATGTCACTATCGCCACGGATTAGCACATGGTCCTGCATGGCTTGGTGATGCCTCAGGAAAGTGCGCCTTTGTGGTCTAGGATGGACGTCTTAGCTCTAAAGAAGATATGTCTCCTCTGTCTATCAGCTCTTGGATTGCGTTCTTTAGTGTGGTACACTCATCGGTGGTGTGTCCCCAGATTCTGTGATAGTCACAGTATTCATGCAAATGTGGCCCAAGTTTCTTGATTCTTGACCTTGTATTGAAAAGTGCTAGATGACCTCCCTTGACTAATATTTTCAATGCTTCGCTGAGCGACATTCCGAGATTCGAAAGTTGTCCCTGTGAGCTTTGTCCGAGTGGATGTTCCCTTCTTTCCATGATTTCGGGTTGCTCAGTCAATTTGATTTCAGTGTCTTCCAAAGTAATCACGGCCGCCATCAATCGTCTAAAGTCACATATCCCTAGATATTTCAACTGATGTTGGTACACATCTTTCAGTCCGGAAATTACCATTTGCACTTGCTCTTCCTCATTAGGTCGATTATTCATTTGTCCGGCCTTCACCCTCCATCGTTTTATGAACTCTCTCACGGGTTCGTCAGAATTTTGGCATGTGACCTCTAAATCTCTACGTGTAACTTCATGATGAAAGTTGTCGCCGTATTGAGAGAGGAAATCTAAATACAGGTCATGGCTTGACTTTCCGTTTAGATTTATGCTCATAATCCATGAGTAAGCAGGTCCTTGTAGATAGAATCTAAAGCATGCGGCTTTCAGCTCGTCGGAGAGGCCATGGAGATTCATGAGTTTATCATATTTGTCGACATGATGTCTCGGGTCTCCAATTCCCTCATACTTCTCCATCTCAGGCAGACTCGTGCCCTTTTGTAGACGAGCATCCGGATACGGGTTAGTTGGCTCCCAACCTGCAGACTTAAAACGTTGGGCTAGCTCTAGTTCCGCCTTCAGTTCTTTCACTAATTCTTTCATTAGACTCGCTCTGAGATCAAGGTTTTGGATTGAAATGGCTTTCTCAGGGTAGCCGGTGTCAAGCGTTTGAGAGGGCCGTATTGTTCTGGTTGAAGATGTTGGCTTGAATTTGACGAGTGATGAGGTACTTGCCAAGGAATTACATATTTTTGTGTGGGCAAGGAGAGGTTTAAGCCGGAACGCACCATGGGGGAAGATGGGTGTTGGGTCTTTCCCTTATCACAGACCATTTGTGGTTGCCAATTCCCTATGGTGGCGGTTGGGGTTCTCAGAGTTGAACTGTTCATAGGTGAAGAAGGCATGCTTGGTGTGGTTCGGGCTTGGACAGAGAGAGTGTGATGATCCATTGCTTGAAACTCATAGGCATCGTATGCAGAGTAAGTTGGAGAGTCCTTGTAACTGCTATCCGACCCCGCATAGACCCTAGTTATTCTTCTTTGGACAAATTCTTCTATCTTCACGTTTTTCTCCAAGTCATCAGCAAGGTCATGGATCATTCTTTCGTGAACAAATCGACCTTCAACTGTTTGATCATGTCGAGGGGCTCGCTCCATCTTTTCTACCGTTGCTACAGGTAGACTGGTCTTCTTTCTTTCCAGCTGCCGACTGTCACGAACACCTGCACGCACAATGATTAGAATGGAGGAGAAGAGGTAATATCAGTATGTTTGTTAAACAAAAACTTGTTGTATGATGAATGTGAATGATTGTTGGTGCAAAAACGACTTTTATTTATCTTGAAAATGTTGTGAGATAGGCGTCACTTTATTTCGTCAATCTTTTAAAGGGGATGTATCCGTAGACACCACAAATTTCACCCCATAAAGCAAAGTTTTGAGAGTGATAGATAAAACATGAAGGGTCGTCACGTTTGTTCCTTTCTTTAAACAAGACGTGCATGCCAAAAGAAACCGAGTTTGGGAAAACAATTTTGAAAACACGTGTTTTCAAAGTGGTGGATTTTCTCAATATGAATTTTGACGCTCGATCATTCTCAAATAAAATAGGGAGTGGGGAACCCTATATATTTGATCTAAATAAATTCAAAGGGGATGTGTAAACCATACATGTAATCTATTCAGAAATGGACCAGAGAGAAAAGAATGCTAGGGGAAAACCTATACATCAATTCTAAAAGTCATTAAAGGGGGGAATTTTGAGCTAAACTCCTTCTGAACTCTTCCGCTTCGTCTTCGGGCTCTTGCTTCGAAGTGGTATTGTGATCATACAGAACGGGTTGGTGTTCTTCTGACTCTCAACAGTTTGAACTCGAACAGGTGTTCCTAATCTTCATGTCGCTTGATCCGGGTTGGTGCAACTCTAATATTGTATTTGAACGGTTGGTGTTGGTCTTCCTGTCGCTCGGCTAGCTCCACGGGCAGGTGCGCCTCTACCTTTCGGCTCAATCCGCTAGTTGATCTTCATGTTGCTTCACTTGCTCCGTTGAAGGAATGAGGGATATGTTTGAGAAAGGAAAGGTGGATGATCGAGCACAAAATCATTGTGAAAATCCACCACCGTTATGAAAACACGAAATGATTAGTATGCTCCACAATAATAACCGCTGCTCTTAGAAGGTGGGTTGAGCTTCAAAAATAGCAGGCCGCAACATGGGGACTAAATCATTTATTTTGAAATACATTTATGAAAATCAACTTTGAAAACTATTTTCGAAAACCATTAAGAAACAAAGTTGGTGAAGAATGTTGTTTGAAATTCGTTTGTAAAAAGTAGGTTTTTGAAATGAAATTCATGGGAAGTAGTGTTTGAAAATAATTTGTAAACAGTAGATTTTTGAAATTTGTTTTTTGCAAGCTGTTTGATAAAGTTTGTTTTCTGGAAGACTTTGATTGAATCTGGTTTTGAAAACTGTTTTGGAAGTAACAATTTGAAAATCATTGTTTTTTGAAATTATTTGAAATGGATGATTTTGAAGATGTTTCATTAGAGCAATCGACATGATTCATTTTCTGATTTTTGCTAATTTTTGAAACGTGATCACACATAGATATAAGCGCAAAGTGAAAATCGTGGCTGATTTTATGTGGAGCTGAGTGTGAATGATTGGGATAATCACCTTCCAGGTCAATCAATGCTTCCATACCACCGGGGGAACCGTCGTCCCTTCACTGTTCATCTCTCGGGATTTATCTCTGTTATGCCTTGTGGGGCACGTCGTCAAGAAAGTCCGGAGTGCTTAAGTTCGAAAGGTCAGGATACCCGAAGTGATACAGTCACACGCGCCACGGCCGGGGATTATCACAACATACTCACTTTTCAGGAAACTTGGGGAAGTACTGCATGGGGTCCGGTCTCCCTCGTCTGCACGATAAGGCGTGTCTAAAGTCCAAATTATTCGCTGGCTACGCTGTGTCATGTATGGGTATCCGTAAATACGGGATCCTCTATGAATTTGTAGCGCGACATTGGGCTCTAAAGACACCCGTGGTGCAGAGGAATCATGGAGAACTGAGCCCATGCAATCTTCAGGGTAAGGCAAAAGGGTGGTCAGACAGGCGGCATACAAGGGGGCAACTACCCATAAAACCCATCCTAGACACTGGACAAGGCAGCTGGACACTGAAGGCTCATAGCTTACTACATGCTGGCTTTGACTCAAAAGGTGTTTGAAAGGATCCTGAGTTGTTTCAAGGTGTAGACAACTACGGCCATACCACCTCGTGGGTTTACTCCTTAACTACGAAGGACCCTTACTCAGAGGGAATCAATTGTGGACCAATTGTTAATCCCGCCCGCAGATAGTAAAGGTGACACAGAGGAATGCATGTTCCTAAACTACCCGATGCAACAATGGGTTGGCTCCTTTCTACGAAGGCCTCATTTACAAAACCGTAAATAAGTAATTATATCATGAATGAAGGGCAATAAACATAAGACAGTAAACACACAATAGTAAACAAAAGTGAAGCATGCAAAGGTCAAAGCACACATGTGGCACTTAAGGCCAATTTCAAACTCTGAACTTTCATCCTAACTATCCTGTCGTAGCACACTCTAAGTGTGGAGTAGAGTAGTAGTCCTAGTGGCTGTGCAATGAATCTCTTGAAGGTTTTGAAAGAAGTTGGGGAATCCCGACAATTTTGAATGGAGTTCAGTCTTCCTTGACCAAGTTTATGAGAAAAACTTACTCAAGTTTTCCCCAGCAGAGTCGCCATTCTGTGGAGGGTGATTTTTCGGTATGAGGGGGGTCTGTGTAAATATGCTCTGACTGAGAAGCCTAGATCCTAAAAAATGTCATTCTGTGGAGGGTGAAAACCCGTTATTCTTGGCATCCCTCAAATACCTACTTAATCGTCCGTCTTTCCCAGAAAGCATAAAAGGGAGTGCAAGCGTGCACTACACCCGCTCTTGATGGGCTCCACGCAGACTTACCTCTATAAGACGGAATTGACTAGAGTCGCCACCTAGTTTGACCTAAAGAACTAGGAAGGGAGGAGAAGGGTTCTAAGAACCGTTAGTTGACTCTGAGATTGTTGCCTATGGATAGGACTTATCTGGTCACTTACAGAGATTCTATGTTGGGTTCGCACTGGGTTACACCCCTCAGAAGTGGCAACGACCACGACTTTGGATTGGTGCCCGAGGAAACCTCGGTCTCCAATTGTCGGGATTGTCTTCTTTCAAAACCTTTTAGAGAGATTCAATTTAAAGCCAAAGGATAGGATTAGGACAGGAAGAGAGAAAGAGAGTGGATGAGGCGAGCTTTTCTGCCAAGCTAGCACCAATGAGAGGAGTTGGGGAATTCAGATGAGTATAGAATGAAGATTTGGAAAAAGTCTGAGGTTGAGTAAATAGACAAGACTTAGAGTCTGATGGTTTGAAGTTTGTGGGAACCGAAGAGGGTTTGAATGTTTTAAGAGGTATGAGAGCCACCTCAGAGGGGGGAAAGGGTTTTTTGTTTGGAATAGGGTCGCACCCTAGATGGGCTGCCTACGTACTTAACTCCCTGTTGAGATCAGACCTTACGTAGTTCAGGGTTCTTTGGAGATTTTAGGGTTTTGAGGGTTTTTGAGATGTTTGAGAGGTTAGTCTGTGAGACGCTCGGGTCTATGAGACATTTGAGGTATTCATATAATGAGAGGTATGGGATATCAAGGTCTGTGAGACGCTCGGGTCTGTGAGACGTCTAAATCTTAAAATGGTGGAGAGATTGTAATGTTCGAGTCTGTGAGGCGCTCGGGCCTATGAGACTTTGGAAGCTTGAGAGAAGCTAGAATTTGCAAGAGGATCTGAGTTTAAGGTGAGTTGGAGTTTGAATGATGACTCGAGTATGTGAGGCAATTGGAATTTGGGAGAGATTCTGAGTTTTTCGGATTTGAGATTATGAAAGGGTCGATGTTTTGGGATATTTTGAATGATGGTGGACTGAATTGTTTGGAGGAATGATTGTCAAAATTGCCTTTTAAAGTTTTTAAAATCGAAGATTCATTTTTTGTTGTAAAAGGGCGGATAATCCCGAGGGATTACCCTATGTACCCCCTCGAACACGACACTTAATTAATGGTAAGTGCCGAGGCTCGAAAGATGGGGCAATGAATTTATGTCGAAAATAGGATTTAGAGAGAAACACCATGAATGAGATGTTCTCGGTCAAACCCTAATAACGTCTCTAACTCCCGGGTTTTAAAACTTAAAAACCGAAAATGTTGAAATCGAGTGGAAGGGAGTTAGACGATTCTGAAATCCCGGCTGCAACTAGGAAGGCGGTCACATCCCTAGCACCCCGCCTCGTAAAAATCTAGGCTGCAATTAGAGGAGGTTTGTCACCCTAATGCCCCGCCTAAAGAAATCCAGACTGCGACAAGGGATGTGGCGACCCCAGTACCCCGCCTCGGATTTTTATTCGGAAAGGGAGACAAGTGATGTCTAACTAGGAGGAAAGTGTTTTGAAAGTGTTAGACATTGCATGTTCCCCGAAAACGGTTTATTTGAGTTGAAAACTAAGTTAGAAAACTTTTGAAATTGTTCGGAATTCTTGACGAAGAAACACTGATTTTGAGAAATGTTTTTAGGAGAAAACTTTCTGTATATGTGAGAAGAACTTTCTGCATTTGAGAAGAGTTTTCTGTGATGTGAGAAGAGTTTTTCCTTTAAAAATCCACAAAATGGTTTCTCTTGAAAACTTGAAGAAATTTGGATGAAATAGTTGTTTGAAATCTAGGAAGATAGATTTTTGGATTTTGGATTTTTAATGGAATTTACAAAGTGAGTTTGAGTTGAAAGGAATCAGTTTTGAAAAATGAGTTGGGTTTGATTTGATTCTTGGTTTGACTTGTATTGGAAGATGAGCTAGGTCAAAGTTTGAGCTGAAGTAGGGTCGGTCAATGTTTGGGTCAACATTTTTGGCCAAGGTCAACGTTTTTTTTTTGTCAAAGTCAACGTTTCTGGTCAAGGCCAATGTTTTGTGGTCAAGGTCAACGTTTTCTGGTCAAGGTTTGACATTTGTGGATTTGTTTGACATTTGTGTGGACTTGGTTTGACTTTTGTGGACTTGGATTGGATGGGTGAGTTTTTTTGAGATTTGGAGAGGATTTGATTTGGGTTGGACTTAAAATGTTGGGCTAAAGGGTTGATTTGTGGACTTGGGTTTATTTTGGATTCTGGGCCATGGGCTTTGAGTTTTGGGTTGTGGGTAATGGGCCGATGTGGGTAATGGGCCGAGTGGGCTAATGGGCCGAGTGGGCTAATGGGCCGAGTGGGCTAATGGGCCGAGTGGGCTAATGGGCCGAGTGGGCTAATGGGCCGAGTTGGGTCTGGGCCATGGGCTTGGACTTGGGCCAGGTTTGATTTTCGGGCCTGATCACTAATTTGAGGAGAAAATGCAAGAACTTGGGATTGATTATTCAGTATTTGCCTCTTTTTGGATCAAACTGATTATTCAATTTTTTATCTTAATTAAGGGGTGGTTTGGAAAGTCTTGTAAAAGAAAAGAAAGGGTGTTCTCACCGTCCGGACTCTACGGCCCGTTTGAGTGAGACAAGCCCTTGACCATAAAAGCTTTTCTAGAATGGGCCCCAAGGGTCCACTAAAGGGGTCATCCTAATGGGCTGTCTAAGGCCACCTGTCCTAGCCCGGTTTGGCTAGTTACGGGCTGGGTCCGAAATAAGCTAGATTTGGGCCGAATGTTTATACAAACCCAAACAGAACGAGCCGTGCAGTTTTACAGTGATACAGGACAAGTAACGAGTCACCAACAATACGTAGGCATAGATTTCAAGAGCCACATAAACGATATGCAAGCAGGCATGGATTTCAAGAGCCGACTAAATCATTCACACACAAGTCCGAAGTTTAGAAGTTATTTAAAATAATATACAGGCAGGGGTGAATCTCGAAATATCCAAGTGACAAGCCAGATTTATTCAATTCTAAAACTTTCAACAAAGAACTAATAAATCACATATGCACAAGACTGGGATACATGCCTTCTCTTTAGTTAATTACCAGAAGGACAACGGATTGATGGTGGGTGCTTAATCAGAACACAGGCAGAAGCGGGTACATATATACTCGTATACACTCAGCAAACAGACATATATGTACAGAAGAGTTTACAGAGGGGAACATAGCTAGCAAGCGATCCCACTCAGATTCCAATTCAAGAGTTTAAACATCATGAATTTAAGAGCTGTTTGGTTCAGAAGGCAGTACCCGGAGGAAGAGCAATTTTTGTTCTGTAAACAAAAGGAAGATACACCAAAACAAAACCAAAGAAAATGAACCAAGAAGTTAGTCAGGCATTCAACAAACAAGGATTATTGAAATATACAAGGAAGAGAAAGAGAAGAAAGGACAAAGGGTGCTAGCTAACTGCCTGTACAATTCGCAATATCTGCATAAGAGAAGTAAACTGGTTAAGGCCACGTTTTCAGAATGATTAAAACCAGATTAAACGACACAATCTATCACCATGACTGAATGGACCAGGGTGGTATAGTAACACACTCAGAATGCCAGCATTTCTCTACTGATTATAGAATCTCACCAATCTCTCAACAGATGAAGATATAACTTGAGCGAGACAAAATAAAATGTGAATCAGCTCTAAAACACCGATAGACACAATAATAATGGTGATTAGAATCTAAAGCGTCTGGTAAGCAAAAGCGATATTAGCCATCACCACAATCTACCTTTAAATCCGGCTCAAATTAGCACTAAGAGGTATCTGTTTGCACTAAATGTCAGAATGACCACAACCATAGTAGTCAACCTGCTCTGATGAAACACACATCTCAGTATAAGGGTAACATTGAAGGAAATCAACAGAGAACATATTGATCATCGTACTGTTACAGTGGCTTTGAACCTTAAACCTGGCTTGGACTCAACCGACATCAACAAGGGACGTGAATGATGGAACATATGCGGTGCAAAACTGTAGTTTCAAGACCAGTTCTCACGGAGAACGTAGAATATCAAATTCAAAAGACAAAACGAACCTGTAAAACAATTTTCTACACTCTCGATTAGGGTACATATATAAACGATAAGAATGTAAAGAAACTGAGAGGGGAATATTGTCTGACTTTCCCGTCAAATTATGAACCCAGAAACCCATAATGGGCTCCGTGTTCGCCGGTCTCAAACAAAATACTGAAGAAACATGCGAGCGTACCCGACGAGTTTACGAAAAAAAAAAACAGAGAGGAAGAAGGAGGAACCGGCGCCAGTTTCGGGATAACCCTTGGGCAGTGGTTTCCTCTCCCTTTACACCATCGCCATTTGCGGTTCATTTGGTTGAACATTCCGACATAATCAAAAAGGAAAGGGGGGAAGGAAGGTAAAAACGAACGAGACATGAACTAAAGAGAAGAGGAGATTCGAAGACGAGAGAGAACGGTGAATTCAACTTACTCTGTCGGTACCAAACAAAACCGAGATTGAACGGGGAGAAGACGGGCGTATTTCAGGCAAGTTACGAAGGATGATAGTTCGAGAAAAGAAAATGGAATAGTCGAGGAGGACGGAAATGAAGATGAGACTTGGTTGAAGAAAAATACTCCGAAGCGTGGATTCGGAGGGATTTGCTGGCGAGTATCGTGGTGATTTTCAGTTGTAATTCAAAGCGAGAGGGAGGAGGAAGACAAAAAGGATTTCTGGGTTCTTTTGCTTCTCAGTTTCGAAAGCGGAAGAACGAACAACGACAGACAGGGAGAATGGAATGCAAATCGGGATTGGTGTCTACTGATTCGCCCTGTCCCCTACTGTAGGGTTTCTATCAGTTTTATAATGTGAGGGTATAAGGTGTACAGACATGTGGCTCACTAGGGTTTCCCTTATTTGGACTGAACAACAAAAACGGGCTGGCTAGGACATGGGCCGCGTTTGAACACAAAACGAAAACGAAAGGAAAAAAGAAAACGAACTTTGCCCTTACCTGGATTCGAACTTGGGACGCTTGCATGCCTGTTGTAGAGGACCACCGGTTACACCACGACAACATTCAATACATGTATGGGGGATGTTTTATTTAAACCGCAATGTGAGTTAAACATGAGAAAGAAACAAAAAGAAAAACATGTTCAAACTGGGATTTGTCACTGGAAACTCATTTTCGAAAAAGTGTTTTTTTTTCTAAAATGCTTTGGAAAATGGTTTAAAAACCTTGTAATGAAATGATGGCTTCATTTTGGCAAGCACGTTAATACGTTTTGAAAAGAAAGGCGACGACCTCTTATTTCATTTATTATTTTGGAATTTGCTTTATGGGGTGAGAATTTTTGGTGTCTACAGGAGGCAGGTTTTTTGGAAAATGCTACATAAATACTGCCATACATTTGTATCCACATGTGATAGTTGTCAGCGCCAAGGTAACCTTTCACGTAAGCTTGAGATGCCCTTGAATTACATCTTGGAGGTTGAGCCATTTGATTTATGGGGGATTGACTTCATGGGGCCATTTCCTTCTTCATTCGAAACCTCTACATTTTGGTAGCTGTAGATTACATGACTAAATGGGCTGAAGCAGTGGCCACACCGACTAATGATGCAAAGGTTGTGCTGAAGTTTTTGAAGAAAAACATTTTCACTAGGTTTGGGGTACCACGGGCAATCATAAGTGATGGAGGATCTCACTTTTGTAACAAGCAGTTTGAAGCCTTGCTGCAAAAGTATGGAGTGAGACATAAGGTATCCTTACCCTATCATCCACAGACCAATGGGCAAGCTGAGGTGACTAACAGGGAGATTAAGTGGATTCTACAAAAATCTGTTAGTTCATCCCGTAAGGATTGGTCTATGAAATTGGATGATGCCTTGTGGGCTTACCGGACAGCTTATAAGACACCTTTGGGAATGTCTCCTTACAAGTTGGTTTTTGGAAAGGCGTGTCATCTTCAGGTAGAACTGGAACATAAATCTTTTTGGGCACTTAAAGTTCTAAATTGTGATCTTCAGAAGGCCGGTGAGGAAAGGAAACTACAGTTGTGTGAACTTGATGAATTCAGAGAAGAGGCCTATGAAAATGCCAAGATTTACAAGGAACGAACTAAGAGATGGCATGAAAATTGCTTGTGAAACGAGAGTTTCAGATTGGTGACCGAGTGCTTATGTTCAATTCAAGACTGAAACTATTTCCGGGAAAGCTGATGTCTCGCTGGTCCGGTCCATTCACAGTTACAGATGTTTCCCTTATGGAGTCATTGGTGTGGTCAACGAGAAAGGGGAAGCATTCAAGGTTAATGGATCACAGCTGAAATTGTACCAAGGGAGCGATGTTGATATGGTTCATTCAACACTTTGGCTCCGGGATCCTGATTCTTCAAACTGATGCACCAAGGTCTAGCCAAAGACCGAAAAGATGGGCAGCTTGGTGGGAGGCAACCCACCAGTGAAAAATCTCCTCCCTACTTCTTTTTACACTTTTCCTTTGTATATAATATGAAATTCTTCTATTGTTGAGACTTTTTACTATTTTATTGCAAGAGCCACGACTCCCTTATTTCAATAGATAACTCTGCCTGGTTCCACTTGAGTTCTTCTGGTTTTGCAGATTTAATCTTTCAGGTACTTCATTCTAAATGCTAAACTGAACTCAAGTGTGGGGAAATATCATGGCATTGTTCACCACTGATCAGGGAGTCCTTTAACATTCTGGCTATTTCATTTCTGCATTTCTTGTGTTTGTTTTATTTTTGTTTAATTATTTGTGGAAATGTTTTTATTTTAAATGAGGTGTTTTAGATTAATTTTTTTTATTTAATTTAATTTATATGAAAAAAAGAAAAAAAAGAATATTATAACGCGTCCGGCTGGGTTAGCCGGACACAAAACGGACTCCCAAAAACCCTAACGCGTCCGGATCCGGACGCTAAATCCGGTCATCACTAAAACTCGCGCCGATTTTCTTTCTTTCTTCTTTATTTTCTTTTCTTTCTCTGCTACGTTCTTTCTTCTTTTCCTCCCGACAACCTCCGACCCAGAAAATCGACAAACACCTCCACTCTCCCTTCTCCATTTTTCGAATCCACCAAAACACTAGACCACCACCGCCTTGCCCTGTCACCGTTGCGCCGCCCAGACGAATTCAAGCCGCCCAGTCGCCCACCTCTCTCCCTTTCTCACTTGCCACCGAAAACCACAAACAAAAAACAGGTTTTTGTTCGAATGCCTTTCGATTTTCTGTCGATTGCAGTATATAGTAGTAGTAATTAGGTGGTTTTTGCTGTAATTATTGTCATATGCGCAATCGTGAAGTTCTCTATGAAATATTTGAACTCTCTGGTTGGAATTGGTGTTTTTTGAACTGTCTGTCGCGGTGGAAAAAATTTTTTTTTAGGGTACTTAGTCGCGTCCGGATCTGCGTCCGGCTAAGTTGACCGGACGTGGATCCGAACATGTGTAAAATTTGCAATTTTTCTTAAATTGATTCTAGGTTTATGCTGAACTGTTTAAATGCTTTGTTTGCTATGTTTAGATGTTTTAATGCATTGGTAATTGTAGATTAACTATGTGAAAGAATATGTTCAAATAGAACTGGCTGCTCGATCGGTTTGGGGTTGGTTTTGGTGTGACTTTTGCTTCTCTTTTCTTGCTGTTTAGGTTTCTTACTGCATTTGTTTATCGTTTAGATGGCTCGCACTAGAGGAGGTTTTACACGCACGGGTTCTTCTTCGAGGAACCCACGCCCCGACGACCAGTCAGAGCCAGCCCAGACCCACTACGCGATGATGGATTCAGATCTGCTAGAGCCCGGCTTGGTACGAGCAGGGCGGGGCCTCGTCACTGAGAGGCGCATCAGCGATGAGGCATCAGCTGCTGCTGGGGATTACAGACTTATTTGAGGGTATTGGCGCAGCAGCATCTTGCGCATGGCGTGGGGTGTTTTCTCTCCGGAGCTGGTGCGCGAATTCTACGCCAATGTTGTGGCATCAGACACGACACACATCATTACCTCTTACGTACGCCAGTTCCAGGTGGAGGTAACCCCTGACACTTTTGCTGATCTTTTACTCCTCCCGGACAACCATGATAGCCATTAGATTTTCGGAGGACTCGCTTAGGGAGAGTAAGACTAGGTGGTTACAGAGGTCGGGAGTACTATACTCGCCGACGGGGTGAGGAGAATAAGACTGTACTACTGTATGCTATCCTTTCCTTCCCTTCCCAGAGGACCTTAGCAGAGCCCTCAGTCATCAGATCCGGCCTCATGCTGGGTGATGATCGCTTCTGACGAGGATGTGTCCTCCTCGACTACCTCCTGGCCTCACCAAACCAACCAGCTGAGCAGATCAGCTCCCTTTCGTGATGTTTAGGGCAGCTGCATAAGTGGTGACCTATCTGTGGAGAAGAAGAAGAAGATCACCCTCTATCTTTCCCATTTTCATCCAGCAATCTTCTTCTTATCTCTACCCTCCCCGAGGAGATCTTCACTGATATGGCGGTGAGGGAGGGTGAGACACCCATCTCTCTTGGGACCTTCAGGAGATGGGGCTTCTTACGCCTCGATGACGGCAGCTGGGTGAGGGGCAGCTCGGGTCTAGGATCGACCGGCACCTCTGCGAGTTCCAGCTCTACTCCGACGGCCACTGCTACCATGGCACCCCCTACGGCCCCAGTGATGAGCATCCCACCAGAGATGCAGGCCATGCTGGACTCCCTACTTCAGCAGCAGCAGAGGATGGAGCAGCGCTTTTGGGGCATGGAGCAGCAGTTTAGGGATGTCCAGCAGCGCCAGGTGCGCATGGAGGGGCACATAGATGACATCCGCCAGACACAGGGGCACCTCCAGGCAGAGCAGACTTCTATCCGCGACACACAGACTACGCTCGCAGCACGCATAGAGCGCAGTGATGCTTTGCAGAGAGAGACAGCCGCTCATCAGACCCAGACTACCCAGCTCTTACAGATGCTCATGGCCTAGATGGGCGCGAGACCTCCGCCACCACCCCCGCCTCAGTGACAGACATCATATCTTTACTGCTTTCGTTTCTTTTATTTGTTTTTCAGTACTTTTCTAGTTTTTTGCATTGCTTTCCTTTTTGTCTGTTAAAACTAACGGTACATCACGAGACTAATAGGTGAAGTGATGGTGTTTATATTTGGCTGTGATTAAATTCTGAATTGCTAAGTTTCTTGTTTCTCTGAGCAGTAAAGCATTCGTCAATGATTTATTTACATGTCCTATCTACTGCGAAACGAATGGCTTGGGAAACTCGCAACTTTTTCTCTGGATGACACGCATACTGTCTGGACTCATGAGGAATATCTCGACCCCTAAAAACTTCAAGTGTGAGGAAGAACATCTTCCTCAATCTATAACACCAGGGGAGTCTCAGTTCCTAATTTTACTTATTGATGTTCCACCTTTCTTGCGTTGAGGGTTATTTATTGCTTATGCGTCTCTTATGAGTATAACATGTTTTGAAAGATCTTTTCACTGCTTTTTCTATGAACTATGAGGACATTGCTCCTCTTAAGTGTGAGCAAGGAAAGACCTTTCCCTGAAAACATGCTAGTTGTTCTTTAAAGCCACACTTGCTTTTTGTTGCTCTAATGACTATGCACACCAATAAAAAAATAAATTAAGGAGTATTTGAAACTAAACCAAGTGACAACTGTAATAATCGTTTTGCTTGATGAGGTTTGATAAATAATTTTATTTCAAAAAATACTCTATTTTCACTTAAACCCGGTGGATTAGCTAGTTGTGGAAATCAGATTATTTTAGCCTGGGATTTTGGAAATGAAGAGAATGTTTGGAATGAAAAGGGTAAGCAAGGTACTCCGCTGATCAAAACTTTTTCCTAACAATAGCAGGCCTCGTCTATCCGGTTATTAAGTCTTAAGGGTGCTTTAACACCTATCTACCTAAGGTCTCGGGATCTGGGATAGTTGGTCCAACACCATCTCAAGGATAGAGAGAAAAGTCTGGGTTACGGAAGAACTCTGCAAAAAAATTCAATATTAGCTTGCTTTATACATAATTCTTGAAGAAGAATGCTTTTGCTTACAGAAGAGATAATTGCAGTTAAATTTATGCTTTTGATCATGAGTGCGTGGTGTTGAAAGGTATTGCGGAATAAGGCATTACTTCACACCCCTTGTCATCCAAAGGGTAGAGGAATGAAATTGGTGGAAAGTCCCAAGCTAAGTTAACTATTTTCTACAACCTAGTTTCTCTATGCTTTTACAAAATTGTTCTTCTTTCACTGTTTGTAAAAACCTACCTCTAAAGAGCAAGATTATTCTTTCATTTATCACTTTGTTTAATTTCGCCTTGCACCTGTTTAATCTTGAGATTATGTGACGGTTTTAGAGATATTCTTATTCCTTATATTTGCTTGAGGACAAGCAAAAGCTTAAGTGTGAGGAAGTTGATAAGTGCGAAACATATAGGCTTTTTAAGGGCTTAATTACCTTATAATCTGCTACAATTTAAGCAATGTTTCCCACTTATTCTATGTTTTTCCTAAGATTGATGTTTTGATATGAACTGATGCATTTTATATGCTAAATATAGGAAAAACCCTGAGAAAGGAAGATTTTACATCATAAGGATTGCAACACAACAAACGGGGAACAAATCCGGAAAAAGAGACAAAGATTGGTCACGTCCGGATCAACTTGGCCGGACGCAAATCCGGACGTCTCATGTCCGGATCCGGATGCCACCGGACATGACCTAAAACCCAGATCCGAGAGTTCTCTGTCTTGTCCGGATCCGGACAGCGATCCGGACATATTCCGAGTTTCAGATCTAAAAGTTCTGTGTCACGTCCGGATCCGGACATAGATCCGGACGTCAGTCAGAGATGAAAAATAAAAATGCAATCGCGCTGATAATCAGCCTTTCGGCGCAATTATCAGTCGAGCGGCTGTCTAACCCATAATGCAGCACATTTTAATAGACGCCCATGCTCAATTAATCACTCATTCACCAAACTTCCACTAACCTTTGTTTCATTCCTAAGCCTATATAAACCCAGCTTCAGCCTTCATTACAATTCGTCCCAGACTCTCAGAGTCTAAGCATTACACAATCCTCTCACAATCCTCTCTTCCTCCTCTCTACACATCATCCTCTCATCCACGATAATCCATTCACCTCCATTCACAAATCTTCATCCGTAGCTCTTCACCCTCACTTACAGACAGAACCTTGCTCACAGCGCTTCATTTACCCGCGTCCGGATTGACGTCCGGATCCGGACAGCACCAGGAGAACGCGTCCGGATCTGCGTCCGACCCAAGACAGCCGGACGTGACTCAGACAATTATGGAAATTGTAGAATCGACCACGGCTTCTAAAATCAGTTTTTCTGCTAAATCCCTCTATCCTTATACTGTTATATTGAGCATTGTTATTTTGTCTATGGCTGAGTAGTCACTTTTAATTTCGGTTTACTATGTATCTCTAGAATAATTATTTCTGAACCTTTGTGATTTTCTACAGTACAATAGAATAAAATTCTTTTCCTTAGGAATTCCTAGACTTATTAATCTGATCAATTAAATGAGTTTATCAGCTTGTTAGCTTATAAGTGTGAACTGCAGCTATCAATTGACTACAGGGAAAAAACCAGTTAGTATAGAGATGGTAATTCCTCTAAACGCTAGCTGACCATTAATCTAGACTACACTTAAAGCAATTAGTAAACAGTGGATTCATAACGAGAGTTAGGATTCGGTCTTTGCTAATTAGAATTTGTGGAGCGGGAGACCAAATACGAGTTATTTATTCTAGGGTTTTATTCAGAATACTGTAGAAATCACTTAGGTGAAGAAATTACAATCTAGAGAGAAGTAGTGAACCGGAATTTCCTTTATCAAACAAAATCAAAACAATTATTTACCTGTTGTTTATTGCTTTTTGAACTCTTTTACAACATTCACCATCACATACAAAAACCCCCAATTTTATGTTATTTGTTTTGTGTATAAGTAGAAATTAAACTAGCCACTGCCTCCTTGGATTCGAGGGAATACTCCGAGATTTAAAACTTGCTATAATCGACCGGTACACTTGTTGTTAGGTTAAACCCCCAGCTCAATTGTAACACCCCATCCAAACAACAAAACACATAACAACATTCTGCAGCGGAAAATATACTACTTCACATTACTTAACTCGTTGGTGTTTACACGCCGTTAACCACCCACGTGGCTAACAAGGCTATTACATAAACATTGTACCGGTCTAATGGACTAGATTCCCGAGCGACTACACATTACTATCCCTTTCCATTAACAACAAACATACACATACTTTCCAACTGTACCGAGTATTTACAAACTGATGCCGATAAAAATTTCGGTCTTACTACACCTACTGTATATATACAACTTAAATGATTACCCATGTACAACGACTACCCCGTCCTACTCTCGAACGGTTTCCTGCTCTTTGTACCTGAAATAGGAAAAGAAGAGAAAGGGTGGCCCCCAAGGGGCTCAGCACCTTTGCTGTTATGGTAATCCCGCAGCCCACATGCTACGGGCCACGCACAACTAATTGTCGTCTTAGCATGCAGTTGATTATATTTAGATCATGCATGCAACTGTAAACACACAACACATAACATTTCGCCTCGAGGGGCTCAACAAACAGATAACACATCCTCATTTGATAAGTCACTCATGGTATTCATTACCCCTAGAGTGTTCTCCTCTAATGGAGCTACTTCCTTAATAGACGACAACTACCACATTGATCCTTAAACGCCTCTTATCGCAAACTGGGATTCGTATCCATGATCCACATACTACACCTTTTACAACACATAACATCCATCACATAACAACACATAACAACACTTTTCAGTTTCAACGTGCACATAACAATATCGCAATAGAAATTGCATTACATCAACAACACATAACATAACGGGTGCGGTTCTCTTAGGAGCCGACCCAAACATAGTTAATTCACTGGTGAGCCTAGGGAATGATGTCACCCTCATGATAAGCTCGTTATACAACACTCATTACCGTCCTAATAGTCGGACGAGTAACTTAAGTTAAGATGGTTCGGGTTTTGTGACCCGAAACACCACACAAACACATGTTCCCCCTAAACCGATCATAAATCAGAATAGCTAAGCTTGGAGTAAGCTAATGGGAGATCATAACCCGTGAGGGAAACAACCATAACAGAGAGAAGGGTAAGGCTAAGAAGGATACCCACTCCCAAACAACGCGCGACCAGGCCTAACCGGATTCCTCACCACTGTTAGTACATACTTACTTTTAGATATTAGTTAGAACCCCATTATGGAGTCTATCACATCTACACACCATACAGTATTACAACTGGGTTAAACATACAAGGGAGATCCCTACATTTACACACACTATCACACAATTAACACACGCATAGCCGTGGTTAGAACGTCCCATGGTTTGGGTCGTTTAATCCGAATACCGAATCCTCATGTGATCCTAGACTCAGTTAACTAAGGTTAACACTTCCAAGGTTAAAGGGTATCGGAGTTGAACACGCCACATAAATGAATTACTGTAAACTCATTACATGTTTTATCTTACAATGTGGCAAACAAACAGAAAAACACATTGGCATACAAGCCGGTGTAATCCGGTAGGACACAGGTTGCAAGAAAATCATACCTGTCACCGGAGTCCACTTATCATGTCCACTTATGTTCCTCGAGCAATTCTCGAACAATGGTAATATTACAATTACTTTCATTAACATCGGGGTAACATGATTGTTTAAAGTCTAAAGCTCATAGTTAACCCTGTTAACTAGTTAAATAACTTCACATTTTTAAGTTGTTTTACTTTCACATTTTTTCTCCAACTTTCCACCTACTTAATTATCCTTATAACTCACCTAACATGTCTTAAACAACCTTATAACATCATTACTAATCAATCCCCATCATTACACATCATTTTATAACCTTAACATTTAAATCATCGTACTTAACTTAATCTCTCAAGTCCATATATATTTATCTTTCTAACCATCAATACTCTCTTAATGGCATACCACTAATACCACTTAACATTCTAAAATTAAATTTTTTTTAAGGTCCGACCGACCACCGACCGACCCCACCCCTGGGTAGGTCGGCTGCAGAGAGTATCCAAGTTCACAGTTTCAGCCCAACGACCTAGACTGGGGTCGGTCCCCTGGGTAGGTCGGCTGCAGAAACTTCCCATATATTGTCAAACTTTCTCCAAATTTTTCCTCAAGCCTCCTAATGTGTTCTAACATCATTTGGCACATCAAACACACCTTTAGCCATGTACTAAACTCTTTAATCACACACCAAAACCATCTTATCATTCACAAATTCCTTACAAATTCCTAGCACTTGGAATGTTTCTCTTTAAGATTTCTAAGTGGTATTTTACCTATAATGACCACTATACCAAGGTGTTTCCTCTACACCTTAACATCATCCCTCAACTTCTTTTCTTACTAACTAAATCTCCTTTTCACATCTTACCTAAACATCATTTCCTCCTTGTACATCAACATTCTTAAACCTTAAACAAACTTTCCAAGACTTTAATACATTCTCAAAAAACATACATTGGATTCCTAGAACTTCCAAGATAATACCTAAATCCTTGTATCACTCTAAATCACCTTAATACATGCTTCTCTTCCCTAGTAAAGCACTTGTTCACCTTTAACACTTCCTAGTTCACCAAAACTTGTTTAAATCACTTAGAACTTCTTATACATTTTCCAAAATTTGCCATAGCTTCTTTTGTATATTCTCTCATCCAAACACTTAGGTTTTTGCCTTATTCCATTCAAGAACACTTAAGTCCACCAAGAACTTTCTCACACACAAACTTCACCAAACTTACACTACATCACAATATAGTGCATAAACTTAATTGCTTGGCACTTAGGCCCTTAAATAACATGGCTCTTGGGCCCTTAAATTGCATAAACCTTAAACACTGAATTTCCACATATATATTGCCTTTGACCTGCAAATACACCCAAGAATACATATGCCCTTAATAAACTCCTTGAGAGCATTTCACTAGCTCATTTACCATTGGCTCCTTAGGCATTTTACTAAGCATATCAAGCTCATTTTCCTAAGGCATTTAAATACATTGAGATAGCATATTTACCTTTTTCCTCACAAACTTCTTTCTTGTTTCCTTGACTAAATTGGCAAGGCTTTTAGTTGCTTGTCAACTTCTAAACATTATACAAATAATAAATGAGTATACAAGCTTTAAGCTTCATTGAAATACCCCAAACCTTGGTATGTTGTGTAATGTTAAACTATGGTATTAAAGGCTAAAAAGTGCCTTAGAAACATAAATGAACCATTTAAACCATGGTAAAACACCATAAAACACTAAGACAACGGTTGAGCAAAAACATGCTCTAAGCTTGAAGTGAGCTTGGCTAGGACCCAAAGAGCCTACCAAGACTTGATAATGCTGTTTTATGCTTGTATTTAAGGCTAAAATTAAGTCCGTAGGAAACTTTGGTAGACAATGAAACCAAACTACAAAACACAAATAAATACCTTAAGGTCAATATGGGCTAAAATGTGCTCTAAGCTTGGGATAAATGTGTATAAGACCTAATGGTCATAATATACCTTATAAATATGTTAATGAACATATTAAATCAATTACCAAAGAAAACCAGCTTGAAACAAGTTAAAACACAAATGTGCTTTAAGAAGTCTTAAAGCACGTTTTTGAAAATTGTCTTGTAAATGAGTTTGAAGTATTGAATTAAATGTAAATATCATTATATTAACATGTGTGCTATGCTATGTATCACATTTGGGTGGGTGCTATATCAATGGGAAATCAAAAATTTCACTTCTATGTGCCTTGTTATTGGTGAATAGTGATTTTTATAACTAGTTTGTAACATATAATGTTATAAGTGATTAAGTTGGTCTTTGTAACACCCTTCTAACTATATGGGGGCCGGTTTTATCATGTGGTGACTCACCACTCACTTGTTAACTTGTTAAAGAAATAAAGATGACTAAGATAAGTACTATTTGCTTTATAAGTTACAAATATCTTCTAAAAAGCAAATCTATCTTCATTCTTCCTTCTCTTCTCATTTCACACGGTCCCATTCTCCTTCTTCCTCTTTTCTTCTTGTTCTCTCTCGGTAATGCTACTACCACTGGAAGTTCCAACTTTGAACACATGTAAAAATCTTGCTCACTTGTTCAAATCAAAAACAAACACCACCATTCTCTTAGTTAAGCCAAGCTCTACAATCTTGTCTCTTCAAAACTTCAAAACCTCCATTTCGGTGCCAAGAGAAACCACCATGGGAGGAGCTTGAGCTCACCTTTTCACATATTCATGTTCTCTTTTGCTTCAAGGTAAGGAAACTCAAAGAAAATCCATTTTCCTCCATGTTTTCATGTTGTCCGAAAATTCACCTCACAATGGTGTATATTATCTTGCTTGTTTTAGCTTCATTTGAATCTTCCAAGGGCAAGGAGGAGTCCTCTCTCTTGATACTCATTCAAGCTCTCTTTCCATTCAAAGGTAAAACAATTACCTTGATGTGTTAAAACAATATATGTAACTAGGGTTTACAATGATGAGATGAAGCTTAAAGCTTATATACTCATTACAATGTTGGTATATTGTTTAGTTGTTGACAAGGAAGGAAATGCCTTACCGGTTTACAAGGAAACAAGAAACAAGAAAGAAATTGTGAGGAAAAGAGGTGAAAAAGAGGTAAACAAGCTATCTCAATGTGGTTTAATGCCTTAGGAGAAATAAGCTTATAATGCTTGTTAAAACTACCTAAAGAGCAAATGGTAAATGAACTAGTAAAATGCTCTCAAGGAGTTTATTAAAGGAATATGTATTGTTGGGTGTATTTGCAGGTCAAAGGCATTATTATGTGGGAAATTCAGTGTTTAAGGTTTATGCAATTTAAGGGCCTAAGAGCCATGCATTTAAGGGCCTAAGTGCCAAGCAATTTAAGTTATGCACTATATTGTGATGTAGTGCTTAATGTGTGAAGTTTGTGTATAAAATGTGTTTGATGGATTTAGGTGTTCTTGGATGAAATAAGGTAGAAACCTAAGCGTTTGGATGTGGGTATATACTAGAGAAGCTATGGCCAAATTTGGGAAATGTGTAAGAAGTTCTAAGTGTGGTAAGTGAGTTTTGTGAACTAGGAAGGATTAAAGGTGAATGAATGTTTACTTGAGAAGAAAACATGTATTAAGGTGATTTAGAGTGATGCAAGGATTTAGGTGTTGTTTTGGAAGTTCTAGGAATTCAATGGGTGTTTTGTGAATGTATTAAAGTCTTGGAGAAGTTGTTTAAGGTTTAGGTAAGGTTGGTGTTCAAGGAATAAGTGATGTTTAGGTATGATGTGGAAAAGGAGATTTAGTTAGTAAGAAAAGAAGTCGAGAGTGATGATGATAAGGTGTAGAGGAAACACCTTGGTATTGTGGTCATTATAGGTGAAATGCCACCTAGAAATCATAAGGAGAAAACATTGTAAGTGTTAGGAATTTTGTGGAGATATAAGTAAAGGTTTAAGGAATTAGGAAAAATAGTTTTGTGAGTGCTTAAGAATGTCTTAAGGGTGTGTTTGAAGTGCCAAATGATGTTAGAACACATTAAGAGGCCTTAGGAGAAGTTTGGTGAAGATTTGGCAAAGTTTGGGTAAGTTTAGAAGGCGACCGACCCAGGGGTCCGACCCAGTTTTGGGTCGGTCGAGCCTCTGTTAGATGTTAGGAAAGTGTTCGGTAATGGTCCGACCCAAAAGGGTGGGTCGGACATGGGTCGGTCGGTCAAGTCTCAAAGGAAGAAATGTTCGCACATGGTCGACCCAGTCGAGTGGTCGGACGTGGGTCGGACGGGCATGTTTATAAGGAAGTAAAAGGGCTCTGTAATGGACCGACCCAGCTGTGGGTCGGACGGTGGGTCGGTCGGACCAAAAACATGGTTTAAGGTTATGAAATGAAAGGTATTGATGGGGATTGATAGGTAATGATGTTATGAGGTTGATTGAGGACATGTTAGGTGAGTTTAATGACAATAAAGTGGGCTAAAGGTTGTATTAAGATGCGAGAGTAAACGTGTTAAAAATGTAAAGTTATTTAACCAAGTTAACGGGGAAAGTTATAAGCATTAGACTTTAAAAAAACATGTTACCCCAATGTTAATAAAAGAACATGTCATGTCAACAGTTGTTCGAGAATTGCTCGAGGAACATAAGTGGACGTGGTAAAGTGGACCCCGGTGACAGGTATGGTTTTCTTGCAACCTGTGTCCTACCGGATTACACCGGCTTGTATGCCAATATGTTTTTCTGAGTGTTTGCCACCTTGTAAGATAAAACATGTAATGAGTTTATAGTAATTCATTTATGTGGCGAATATGATTCCGATACCGTTTAACCTCGAATGTGTGTGTTAAACTTAACTAACCGACTCTAGGATCATACAAGAGATCGGCAATCGGATTTAACGACCCATACCATGGGATCGTTCTAACCACGGCTATGCGTGAGTTGGTTGTATATTGTTGCTACGTGCAAGTGTGTGAACCTCCTTTGGGTGATTAACTCGGTTATGATACCGTATGGTTGTGGGTGTGATAGGCTCCAATGAGAGCCCTAACTATTAACTTATGAGCATATGTATGTACTAATGGGGGGAGAGGAGTCCGGTCTGTTCCGGCCACGCGTGTGAGGATGGGGGTCGTGCCATTATAGGTTCGACCCTCTGTGTATGTTATGGTTGTTTTCCCATTGGGTTCCAACCTTCCCTTTAGCTTAACCAAAGCTATATTACTGACTCACGTCGGGCCACGGGGGCATACTAATGGTTATGTTATTTCGGTGTGCTTGGGATTACTATATCCGACACACCTTGGGTATAAGTTAACCGTTCTATATAACCGGACGGTAACGAGGATGGTAACGAGCTTAACATGGGATTGGCAAAAATCCCTAGGCTCACATGGTATACTAACTATGGTGGAAGGTTCCTTGTGAGAACCGATTTTTATGGTGTTATGTAATGTTATGGTGCTATGCAAATTCCCTTGCTATGCTATGGTGTATTCATATACTGGATGTTTAAAATGGATGCGATGTCATCATATGTACGTTGAAACAAGAAAGGTGTTGTTATGTTTTTTTATGTGAGAAATGAGATATGTTGTATGATATGGAATGTGTGGATCATGGAAATGAATCCCAGCTTGTGACAAGAGGCATTTAAGGATAACCCGATTGATGGGTACACGTCGTTCGTTAAGGAAGTAGCTCCGTTTAGAGGAGGGCCACTCTAGGGCTTAGAAAACATTGGATGGTTGGTTAAGTGTGGATGTGTTGGTTATTAGTTGAGCCCATTGAGGCGAAATATTATGTGTTGTATGTAATGGTTTGTATGCATGATTTAAATATAATCAACTGCATGCTAAGACGACAATTAGTCGTGCGTGGCCCGGTAGCATGTGGGCTGCGGGATTACCATACCAGCAAAGGTGCTGAGCCCCTTGGGGGCCACCCTTTTCTCCTTTTCTATTTCAGGTACAAGGAGCTGGAAGCCGTTCGAGAGTAGGACGGGGCAGATGTTTATACATGGGTAGCCATTTAAATGGCATGAGTATGATAGGCGTAGTAAGACCGAAGTTGTTATCGGCAGTAGTTGTAAATACTCGGTACAGGGGGAGTGTATGTATATAATAAGTGTTGAAGATGGAATGAGTATTGTATTGTGTAGTTGCTCGGGAATCTAGTCCATCAGACCGATACAAATGTACATGTATTAGCCTTGTTAGCCACGTGGGTGGTTAACGGCGTGTAACACCATTGGAATAATAAGTAATGTGATGAGTTGAGTTTCCGCTGCAGATTGTTATTATGTGTTTGTTGTTGGATGGGGTGTTACAAAAAGTGGTATCAGAGCGAAGTATCGCTCTGATGACTGAATTACCGAGCTTAGGGAATACCGAGTTAGGATTTAAGTACTTTGGGTTAAGGGTTGAGTGATAGCGTGAGAGATACGCTAGTAAGGAACTACCAGTGAATACTGGAAACCTACTATGTCCATCCCACCCTCCACAATCCCTGTTTGATAACTTGGGAAAGACGCCAGAGAGATGGAAGTCCTCTCTTACTCGGGAATACCGATCTGGCTGTTATTAAATACCTTTAGGGTACGGAGAACCTGTCACACGGTAGATCCCGAAAACTGGGAATCCCGGAGACGGTCTCCATCTAAACAATGTTAACCGCATTCCATAGCGAAAATGAAGGATTTGTGTATAGAGGAATAGAATTTCCGGCAACCTGGGTCGACATGCCAAGCAGTCGAGAATAACCAGCTTGCAACGCACCTACCGTGCAACAGGCAAGAAATGGATTAAAGAAACCCGAGACGAGTGTCTACGGGACCACAATTGATGAATAATACACCAACGGTATATCAACAGACAAGGGAACTACAATGTAGTGCCCAAATACGTGGAACGGGCTACAAAGAGAATACAATACTAAGGAAAAGGGGTCTCCCAGAATGGAAACACCCTAGTTGATGATCGTCATGCGAAGACAGTGAGAAGTCGCCTAGAGAAGTATTATCAAGGCTAGTAAAAGTAGTAACATCAGTGAGGGCCAACAAGGCCACTGATGACAGTGGGATAAAAACAATACCACAACCGGTATGTGTTGAACTGATAGCCAGTTAGCATGGCGCACTTGCCGTAGCAAGTGCTGCTATAACAGGGCTATTCGGAAAACTTATAGTCACTACAAAGTACTTGGAAAGGTACAATAAAGTTAAATGTGAATGTCATAACAGTGGAAGGGCCTGTTAGCCTAACCTCTGTAATTGGAAACACACCAGTCAGCAAGAAGCTAGACTTGGCTAAGGTAAGAAGATGTTGTGTAAAACCATGGAAATTTTTCTTCAAACCTAATCTTTCACAAACCCTTTTCTTTTCAAAACCAGATTTTTTCCAAACCAACACTTCTTTCCAACCTTCTTTTAAACCAAACCAAGAAACCAGAGGCAATTGACAAGGATACAACAGTGGATAAACCTTCCCTCGATTAAGTTCGGGAAGCAAGGAATGAATATTGTCACGGGACAATATAAGGGAGTTGACAACAGAATACTTCACCTAGGCGTGTGACGGACACTACGAGTGTACCAACTGTGTTGTGGGACGACCGCACTCCGATAGGAGCATGTGGGCCTGACAGACCTACTTATAGGTTAGTTGGGTAAGTAGCAATGTATCAGTATGATACCCCATATATGTATACCAGTAGAGTCCGAAACACGGGAAGTAGTCGACTCCGTCTACGGTCAACAGTATAAATCAAACGAAAGCTAGAGATTACAAGGAATGCTTGAAGTCAAGGAACTCAGTTGAGTTAACGAGACTAAAGGAATTAGTGAATTCCTTTCAAGGAAATGTTTAAGAGTCAGGAGGCGAAGTGCACTAACTGAATGTAAAGACAGCTTATATGACTTAAGGATCCCCAGGGATAAACATGATAGCTGGAAAGTAGGGAAAGGCAGATGCCTAATGTGGACACATTAATGAGCAATGGACGGGATGAAGATCCCAGAATGAGTACCTGCACTATCAGGAAATATTGATCTTCACAGAAGAAGATAATAACCGGTTAAGAACGCAAACGGCGTGGCTAACTGAATATACAGTAGCAACACCCAGGAGCAATCCTTAAAGGGTGTTCGCATCAATAATTGTTGCACAAAATACATGACAGAAACACAAGGGTTGAAACTAACACCCAGTTCAGACATAAGTTGTCAGGAGACGGACTGACAAACTAAGGGGCATCCCATGAAAGGAAACGGAATGCAACGACCTTGTCATGGAGCCCACTACAACCTCTAAACATGTAATATGTAAGAGAAGTACATGTGTGTGGACAGCCTACAACGAGCCCAGCTCAAGGCCAATAAGGCTTATAAGCCATAAACAAGATATGTTATATAAATTCGATTGATGATGGTAGAAGTTTATGTGGTATAAGTGAATAAAGTGGTAAGCGAACCACTGCATTAAGAGTGGGGATACCTCTCGATATTGCGAGACCGCAGAAGCGGTAGTTATGTGAATCAAGTTCAAGAATATGTGGAGTATAGACCATGTTGTTAATACCCCAGGATGATTGAATAAGAATAATATGAAAGGAAATGTTTGTACCAGTTGTGTAGACAGGAAGTGTAATAAGTCTGATAGCAATCACCATAGGTGTGTGAAGCTAAATGTGTAGCGAACAACGCACAAGAAACTAAAGGTTCAAAATATATATAGTAGTATATACAAAAAAAAATCAGCCAAATAAGTGGCCAGATAAAGCTAGCTGAATAGCAGAAGCTAATATAATAGCGGATACAGTATAAGTTGATGCTATATAATGAGTAAGGATACGGTGCGCAATAAGCGACCGTTGTGTGAGTATTGTTAAATGATAAAATGGGAGTGAGCAGAGTTATGAGTTAAACCCAGTGGAGGTACAACATTAAGCGATAGCAAACGAACCGAGCAGAGTAAGCCGGTGGCAAGTGTTAAATGATAAGGATTTCAGTGAAAATTCCTATCGTAATCGCATAAGAGAGTTGCTGTCAAGGGTTTACGCCTCTGCACTCTGTATGACTGAGTGTTTTGGTATTGCTCTTGCACAGTAATGATCGAGTGGGATAGCTAGGAATCAGAAGCATGTAATGATGGAGGAATAATGTTATAATGGCCGATGCATAGGTAATGCAAGGCCGTAGGAATGAAAGAATACATGTACAAAACCAAGGGGGGAGACATGATTAACAGTAAATAACTACTACAGTAACACTAAATACCAAAGGTCGGTATGAGATATACCCCAGGTGTGGGAAATAACTGAGAGAGCACTACACATTAGGTAGTAGCTCAATCTCAACCGACAGTAAGTCGGTAAAAGTAAGTCAATCATTGCGAATTACATAGTAGTTTATGCTGTAAGCTACTGGAGAAATGGATGGAAAATTGTGAAACTCACCGAATTCGCTCAGGATAAGAGATACCATGCGTCGGTTGAGAACCCATTGTTCCAAGATAAGGGCAATACATTGGAGATGTACAATACAGTAACAGTAACGAATGGAGCAAACTAGCTCTATAATTATCAGGGTTGCGCAACAGAGGCCAGTGAGCCCATGCGTCAGGTACCGGGTATACATTGTGAATACGAATGGATGGCGAGATATCAATTCCTAAAAGCCTCACAGGCCAGGACCGAAAACGGTTATGAGTTACAACTCCAATGCGAATTCTTGGTTTAGGAACTAAACCGATAATATGGTTAAGATCCTCTAATCAGAATCCATTGTGTAATGGACCGCGTGGAAGTTAAAACACTTCACGACGGCAGAACATTTTAAGCCAAGGTTTAGTGATTGATTACGTGGGCGTAATCCTTTTAAAGGGGGGTAGAGCGCAAAACCACTTAGTGTGTTTACCGTACAAGTGTACGCGAACTAGGTGTGCATAGCACAAAATGATTGTTATGATGGTTGGCGCGTGTGTTATATAAACATACGCATTTATTTGTGGGTAAATTGTGGTAATTGCGCACAGAGGATGCGAATACCATTGTGGGAAGTGTGTTTATTTGTGTAAGTGTGTGTGAGAGTACAAGTGGAAGGGAGTAGTAAAGAAACTCCCGGGGAACTAAAACCCCGATGGTGCATAAATGTAAACCATGTATTGTATTTTGATAAAAAAATATGTGTATATATATACAGTGTTGTGATTTATGAAGGGTTATGAGACCGACATAAACCTAGTGAGAATTGAATTCCCTAGGTAACTTGAATTAAGTTGGATTTGGATGATGATTGATAGATGGAGTTCTATCCCTGGAGATGTTATGATTATGACTAGAAGGATTCAAAGATAGAAAATGGGACATGTTTGAACTAGTTGTTGGTTGAAAATGAAGTGGGAGGTGAAACTTGATTATCATGAGATCAAGGGAAGCCGAACACAAATTGGGTGGAAAGATAGTTCAACACTGATGCTGATCACATCAGGGTTGGGTGACTCTTGAAGCTCCCTGTAAGTGGTCACAAACAACCATGTTAAGAAAAATACAAGGAGCATAAACTGGACTTGGAGTTGAGTGGTGTTTTCAAAAGGATTTTCAATTGGTGTTTTCAAACAATCGATTAATATTTTGAATAAAAGATCTTCTTATACTTAACCTAGTAAAGAATATTTTTGTAGTACTTGCTCACGAGCTGAGGACGTATGAGCCTTTGTCTTCGGACCGGTGACATGAGAAGTACATATGTTAAAAAAATTAAGTGAATGTTTTGATCTCCCAAAGGAACGGGGACCAAAAGGTGTCCATCGCGACCGGGTTCTGCGGGATCACAATGTATATGTACTCAACGTGGGATTCGAACCCATGGAGAGATGGAAAAGGTATTTCTGTTTGATATACATGCTATGACATGTTGTTTGGTATGGGTGATAAGGGTTATTTGACTTTGATCTCCTAAAGTGTGTGCTATCAAGACCTATGAGTCTAAATGTGTTGTGTTACATAGACCTATGAGTCTAAATGTGGTTATGTCACCCAGACCTAAGAGTCTGAGGGATATTGTATGGGTGCAAGTGTGGTGAAGGTACCCGGACCATTGAGTCGAGGTTACCATGTGAATATGATATTTTATGTATAAGGTGGATATGTTGCCCGGACCATTAAGTCCGAGGTTGGATGTGTGAAAATGGTTGGTAATGGAAGTTTGTGGCTATAAATAATTCCCGTATTCTAGTCCAATGATGCAAGGAAATGTGAACTTCGAGGACGAAGTTCTTTTAAGGGGGGTAGACTGAAATACCCCAAACCTTGGTATGTTGGTAAATGTTAAACTATGGTATTAAAGGCTAGTGCCTTAGGATATTAAAGGCTAAAACACTAAACATTAGAAACTAAGAAATGAAACATATTAAACCAATGAGATAAACACACAAGAATAGAATAAAAAAAAACTAAAGCTAATATAGAGCTTGAGTGAGCTTGAGTAGGACCCAAAGAGCCTACCAAGACTTGATAATGCTTATTTATGATTTTATAAGGCTAATTAAGTCCTTAGGAAACTTTGGTAGACAATGAAACCAAACAAAACACAAATAAATACCTTAAGGTCAATAGGGCTAAAATGTGCTCTAAGCTTGGGATAATGTGTGTAAGACCTAATGGTCATACTTATACTATAAATATGTTAATGAACATATTAAATCAATTACCAAAGAAAACCAAGCTTGGAAACAAGTTAAAACACAAAATGTGCTTTAAGAAGTCTTAAAGCACGTTTTTGAAAAATTGTTTGTAAATGAGTTTTGAATGGCTAAATGTCCATCATTACTCTTTAATTAACATGTGTACTATATAGTATCACATTTGGGTGGCTATATCAATGGGAAATCAAAAATTTCACTTCTATGTGCCTTGTTATTGGTGAATAGTGATGATTTTTATAACTAGTTTGTAAAATATAATGTTATAAGTGATTAAGTTGGTCTTTGTAACACCCTTCTAACTATATGGGGGGCCGGTTTTATCATGTGGTGACTCACCACTCACTTGTTAACTTGTTAAAGAAATAAAGATGACTAAGATAAGTACTATTTGCTTTATAAGTTACAAATATCTTCTAAAAAGCAAATCTATCTTCATTCTTCCTTCTCTTCTCATTTCACACGGTTCCCCACCCTCTCCTTCTTCCTTTTTCTTCTTGTTCTCTCTCGGTAATGCTACTACCACCATGGAAGTTCCAACTTTGAACACATGTAAATCTTGCTCACTTGTTCAAATCAAAAACAAACACCACCATTCTCTTAGTTAAGCCAAGCTCTACAATCTTGTCTCTTCAAAACTTCAAAAACCTCCATTTCGGTGCCAAGAGAAACCACCATGGGAGGAGCTTGAGCTCACCTTTCACATATTCATGTTCTCTTTGCTTCAAGGTAAGGAAACTCAAAGAAAATCCATGTTTCCTCCATGTTTTCATGTTGTCCGAAAATTCACCTCACAATGGTGGTGTATTTATCTTGCTTGTTTTAGCTTCATTTGAATCTTCCAAGGGCAAGGAGGAGTCCTCTCTTGATACTCATTCAAGCTCTCTTTCCATTCAAAGGTAAAACAATTACCTTGATGTGTTAAAACAATATATGTAACTAGGGTTTACAATGAGATGAAGCTTAAAGCTTATATACTCATTACAATGTTGGTATATTGTTTAGTTGTTGACAAGGAAGGAAATGCCTTACCGGTTTACAAGGAAACAAGAAAGAAATTTGTGAGGAAAAGAGGTAAACAAGCTATCTCAATGTGGTTTAATGCCTTAGGAGAAATAAGCTTATAATGCTTGTTAAAACTACCTAAAGAGCAAATGGTAAATGAACTAGTAAAATGCTCTCAAGGAGTTTATTAAAGGAATATGTATTGTTGGGTGTATTTGCAGGTCAAAGGCATTATTATGTGGGAAATTCAGTGTTTAAGGTTTATGCAATTTAAGGGCCTAAGAGCCATGCATTTAAGGGCCTAAGTGCCAAGCAATTTAAGTTATGCACTATATTGTGATGTAGTGCTTAATGTGTGAAGTTTGTGTATAAAATGTGTTTGATGGATTTTAGGTGTTCTTGGATGAAATAAGGTAGAAACCTAAGCGTTTGGATGTGGGTATATACTAGAGAAGCTATGGCCAAATTTGGGAAATGTGTAAGAAGTTCTAAGTGTGGTAAGTGAGTTTTGGTGAACTAGGAAGGATTAAAGGTGAATGAATGTTTACTTGAGAAGAAAACATGTATTAAGGTGATTTAGAGTGATGCAAGGATTTAGGTGTTGTTTTGGAAGTTCTAGGAATTCAATGGGTGTTTTTGTGAATGTATTAAAGTCTTGGAGAGTTGTTTAAGGTTTAGGTAAGGTTGGTGTTCAAGGAATAAGTGATGTTTAGGTATGATGTGGAAAAGGAGATTTAGTTAGTAAGAAAAGAAGTCGAGAGGTGATGATGAAGGTGTAGAGGAAACACCTTGGTATTGTGGTCATTATAGGTGAAATGCCACCTAGAAATCATAAGGAGAAAACATTGTAAGTGTTAGGAATTTTGTGAGATATAAGTAAAGGTTTAAGGAATTAGGAAACATAGTTTTGTGAGTGCTTAAGAATGTCTTAAGGGTGTGTTTGAAGTGCCAAATGATGTTAGAACACATTAAGAGGCCTTAGGAGAAGTTTGGTGAAGATTTGGCAAAGTTTGGGTAAGTTTAGAAGGCGACCGACCCAGGGGTCCGACCCAGTTTTGGGTCGGTCGAGCCTCTGTTAGATGTTAGGAAAGTGTTCGGTAATGGTCCGACCCAAAAGGGTGGGTCGGACATGGGTCGGTCGGTCAAGTCTCAAAGGAAGAAAATGTTCGCACATGGTCCGACCCACAGTCGAGTGAGTCGGACGTGGGTCGGACGGGCATGTTTATAAGGAAGTAAAAGGGCTCTGTAATGGACCGACCCAGCTGTGGGTCGGACGGTGGGTGGGTCGGGTCGGACCAAAAACATGGTTTAAGGTTATGAAATGAAAGTGTATGATGGGGATTGATAGGTAATGATGTTATGAGGTTGTTGAGGACATGTTAGGTGAGTTTAATGACAATAAAGTGGGCTAAAGGTTGTATTAAGATGCGAGAGAGTAAAACGTGTTAAAATGTAAAGTTATTTAACCAAGTTAACGGGGAAAGTTATAAGCATTAGACTTTAAAACAAACATGTTACCCCAATGTTAATAAAAGAACATGTCATGTCAACAGTTGTTCGAGAATTGCTCGAGGAACATAAGTGGACGTGGTAAAGTGGACCCGGTGACAGGTATGGTTTTCTTGCAAACTGTGTCCTACGGATTACACCGGCTTGTATGCCAATATGTTTTTCTGAGTGTTTGCCACCTTGTAAGATAAAACATGTAATGAGTTTATAGTAATTCATTTTATGTGGCGAATATGATTCCGATACCGTTAACCTCGAATGTGTGTGTTAAACTTAACTAACCGACTCTAGGATCATACAAGAGATCGGCAATCGGATTTAACGACCCATACCATGGGATCGTTCTAACCACGGCTATGCGTGAGTTGGTTGTATATTGTTGCTACGTGCAAGTGTGTGAACCTCCTTTGGGTGATTAACTCGGTTATGATACCGTATGGTTGTGGGTGTGATAGGCTCCAATGAGAGCCCTAACTATTAACTTATGAGCATGTATGTACTAATGGGGGGGGAGAGGAGTCCGTCTGTTCCGGCACGCGTGTGTGAGGATGGGGGTCGTGCCATTATAGGTTCGACCCTCTGTGTATGTTATGGTTGTTTTCCCATTGGGTTTCCAACCTTCCCTTTAGCTTAACCAAAGCTATATTACTGACTCACGTCGGGCCACGGGGGCATACTAATGGTTATGTTATTCGGTGTGCTTGGGATTACTATATCCGACACACCTTGGGTATAAGTTAACCGTTCTATATAACCGGACGGTAACGAGGATGGTAACGAGCTTAACATGGGATTGGCAAAAATCCCTAGGCTCACATGGTATACTAACTATGGTGGAAGGTTCCTTGTGAGAACCGATTTTTATGGTGTGTATGTATGTTATGGTGCTATGCAAATTCCCTTGCTATGCTATGGTGTATTCATATACTGGATGTTTAAAATGGATGCGATGTCATCATATGTACGTTGAAACAAGAAAGGTGTTGTTATGTTTTATTATGTGAGAAATGAGATATGTTGTATGATATGGAATGTGTGGATCATGGAAATGAATCCCAGCTTGTGACAAGAGGCATTTAAGGATAACCGATTGATGGGTACACGTCGTTCGTTAAGGAAGTAGCTCCGTTTAGAGGAGGGCCACTCTAGGGCTTAAGAAAACATTGGATGGTTGGTTAAGTGTGGATGTGGTTATTAGTTGAGCCCATTGAGGCGAAATATTATGTGTGGTATGTTAATGGTTTGTATGCATGATTTAAATATAATCAACTGCATGCTAAGACGACAATTAGTCGTGCGTGGCCCGGTAGCATGTGGGCTGCGGGATTACCATACCAGCAAAGGTGCTGAGCCCCTTGGGGGCCACCCCTTTTCTCTCCTTTTCTATTTCAGGTACAAGGAGCTGGAAGCCGTTCGAGAGTAGGACGGGGCAGATGTTTATACATGGGTAGCCATTTAAATGGCATGAGTATGATAGGCGTAGTAAGACCGAAGTTGTTATCGGCAGTAGTTGTAAATACTCGGTACAGGGGGAGTGTATGTATATAATAAGTGTTGAAGATAGAATGAGTATTGTATTGTGGAGTTGCTCGGGAATCTAGTCCATCAGACCGATACAAATGTACATGTATTAGCCTTGTTAGCCACGTGGGTGGTTAACGGCGTGTAACACCATTGGAATAAGTAATGTGATGAGTTGAGTTTCCGCTGCAGATTGTTATTATGTGTTTGTTGTTGGATGGGGTGTTACATTCATTTCATTGTAAACCCTAGTTACATAATTATCTTAAGGTATTAAAATGATTGTTTTACCTTGGAATGGAAAGAGAGCTTGAATAAGTATCAAGAGAGGACTTCTCCTAGCCCTTGGAAGATTCAAATGAAGCTAAAACAAGCAAGGTAAAGACACCATTGTGAGGTGAATTTTCGGACAACATAGAACATGAAGGAAACATCATTTTTCTTTGAGTTTCCTTACCTTGAAGCAAAGGAGAACAATAATATGTGAAAAGGTGAGCTCAAGCTCCATCAATGGTGAATCTCTTTGGCACCGAAATGAGGCTTTTGAAGATTTGAAAAGATAGAAGTGTAGAGCTTGCTCAACTAGAAGAATGATGGTCTTGAAATTGAATTTGGAGCATGGAATCATAAGTGTACAAGTGAAAGAAGATGAAGAATGAGATGGGGTTGTAGCAAACCGAGAATGGAGCTTGGGAGAAGATGAAGAAACCGTGTGAAATGAAAGGAAAGAAGAGAATGAGGTGAGAGAGTTCACTTTGTCAAGATATT
Source organism: Limonium bicolor (assembly GCA_023374045.1). NCBI lineage: Eukaryota > Viridiplantae > Streptophyta > Magnoliopsida > Caryophyllales > Plumbaginaceae > Limonium > Limonium bicolor. Next base: position 42,437,403 of record CM041781.1, on the reverse strand, counting down.
TATGTATAAAGCAAAATAGTACTTTACTTTATAAGCTTTACTTTCCTTATTAAACTAACAAGGGGGATGACTCATCCCTTGCAAAAACCGGCCCCATTTAATACTAAGGGTATTTAGTCTTTATTTGCCAATTTAATTACTTATAATACATATGTTACAAACTAGCTTATTAAGGTTACTATTCACTAAAACAAGGCACATAGATGTGAAATTTTGATTTCCCATTGATATAGACTTCCAAATGTGATACTATATAGTACACATGTTAATTAAAGAGTAATGATGGACATTTAGCCATTCAAAACTCATTTACAAGACAATTTTTCAAAATGTGCTTTAAGACTCCTTAAAGCACATTTTGTGTTTTAAACTTGTTTTCAAGCTTGTTTTTCTTTGGTAATTGATTTAATATGTTCATTAACATATTTATAAGGTATAGGTATGACCATTATGTCTTATACAAATTTATCCCAAGCTTAGAGCACATTTTTGCTCTTATTGACTTTAAGGTATTTACTTGTGTTTTGTTTGGTTTAACTGTCTACCAAAGTTTCCTAAGACTTAATTAGCCTTATTAAATCATAATTGAATATTATTAAGTCTTGGTAGGCTCTTTGGGTCCTAACCAAGTTCACTCCAAGCTTAGAGCATGTTTTTGCTTAAGCTGTATCTTAGTGCTTTATTGCATTTTACTATGGTTTAAATTGTTCACTAATGTTTCTAAGAAGCACTTTTTAGCCTTTACATACCATAGTTTAATATTTAAACCACATATCAAGGTTTGGGTATTTCACAACAATTTACCGTTAGGTTTTACCCCAACAAAGGGACAGTCCTTCTTGAAGTGACCGGGTTTGTTGCAGTTGAAACAAGTGACGGAATTGAAGACTTGTTTGGAGGTGTTTAAGAACGGCCGACTTTGTCGATTTGGTTGGTTACGCATGAATTTTCGGAAGTTCTTGACTATGAAGACAAAGTCTTCCATAGTCTCAGCCTCACTTTCTTCAACAATATATCCACCAGCTCAGCCTTAGCTTGTCTGATTTGAGTATCAGCGACATAGGCTCCCTTCTTGAGTGTACTGAGTCGAATTAACCTGCAAGGCTTGGTCATTCAAGATAGTAGTCTTACTAGAAGAAGGTGAAGAAGTATTACCACACTTCTTTCGAACATTCTTCTTGTATTTATCTACGGATTGCAGATAGGAACCTAGGTCTTGACAGCTCCATTGGATAAATCCTTGCATGCTTTGGTGGAGATTACCGTCTCTGCCCATTCTTCTCTGAGACTGTCCAGCAGCTTGCGCAAGACACTCTCTCTATTCGGTAAGATGTTAACTTCCTGCATAGTAGTAGTTAGTAAATAGAAACGATCAAGCACTTCTTCCAGAGACTCACCGGGCTTTTACAGAAAATTTTCATAGTCCATTCGAAGTTCTTGAGCTTTGCATTTCTTGAGTTCATTGACTCCTTCGTGGGTAGCTTGAAGGAGTGTCCATATCTCATTTGCGGACTTACAGTGGTTGACTTTCCTTTGTTCTGGGATGGACAGGCAAGTGTATATTGCACGTGATGCTTGTCGATTCAGCTCGTACCTTTTGCGATCTGCAGCAGTCCATGTGGATCGATATGGATTTACTGCAAGATCTCTCCAGTGACTATCCTCCCAAAGCTCAGAGTGTGACAGACTGAATGAGTTGCTCGATCTCATTTTTCCAATGGTCATAGTTGGTGGAGGTGAGTCTGGGGTGCTCGAAGTGCATTTTGTTGTTTTGATTGGCGAAGAGGTCTGCCATTGCTTCGTTGATTGATCGTTAGCCTAAGCAAGGCTCTGATACCACGTGTAGGATCGGGTGGCTAACTCAAACCAACCAAAGGTGTGAGACTAAGAGTTGGTTTGACTCAATCAGCCTTTGTAAGTGAGAAACACTCTGTGATGTAGAGGCACTCAATCGAAATGATTAAACTAAGGGCGCGGAAGACTTAAGGTAATTGAAACGAAACGATGCTGAAAAGAAAGAAGGACTCTGTGGAACTCAGCAAGATACACAAATAAGCTATTTCATTTCCTGGTCAAATAAAACAACTTACAAATGTCCACTAAGTAGAAGAAATCTACTTAGCGGTTTTTCACTCACTCACCTAATACCTTTCTGATCAGATCGATGGTAAGCGTAGTGAAACTAGGATCTTCCTAGGCAGAGTCTATCTAAATGTACTAACTAACTTGGTACATATCTTCTCTCTCTCTCTGGCTTACAAAGCAATTCTTTTCTCTCTCTCTCTAAGCTCTGAAAATATTCCTCAATGAAAGCACACCGGAAACTGGCTATTACATAACCTATTATACTAGCATTACAATCGGTAGGTCGAGGGAGTTAGTTCCGAAAATACCGGAACTAACTTAGGGGCAACGTCCAACGTCTTTGAGTGGTCTTCTTACTTGGGCCGCGAACTTCGGGTGTTAGGGAGGACTTTATGACTGTTGTAGCGTTAAGGCATTCCCGAGTTGACTCCTTATTGTTCACAACAGCACGGGAGAGTCTGTGAAGCCTCCTTAGTTTTGTGGACTCCGTTGAAGTTGATCACTCTTTGTGTCTGACTAAGGATGATTGACTTTGTCAAGGTGATTGCTATCTCTACAACACACTCTGATGTCCCAACATTTAGGGTATCCCCTGGTAAGTGGGATCCTTTCGGTGTTCTAACCGAGTGTTCGTTCTAATTCTTGTGTTCTTATCACGACATTTCGTTCTTCACCCTTCAAGGATTGCTCCTGGGTGTTGTTAAGTTATGCCATTACCTTTGGCTCACACCTTGGGTGTGTTGAGTTTATTACCCCATTTGCGGTTCTGGATTTCAACTTGTCCCGTTTGGGGTTATAACGTCTCCCGTTCTTAGGGTGGACCGTTAAGATTTTCTCCTTTACATTCTTGGTTGGGTTTAATGTCTTCTTCTATGAAGAACAATATTTACCGATAGTCTTGGTGGTTGTCCTGGGAATTCTATCTCATTCGTTGGACATTAGAGTGTCCATGCTAGGCGTTTGCCTTAGGGTGTTTAGGTTGGTATGCATTCCAGCTAATATGCTTTGCTTCAAGATCCTTGAGACATATCCAATGTCTTTACTCATTTGTTAGTGTTCCTCACACTTCTTAACTCTTAATCATCCTTCTGGAGTGAGTCTTGATTCCCTTAGCTTTGCAAGCTTATCTGAGTTCCTTCGATCGTTTGAGGTATTCAACTGTTCTGGTTTGAATTCACTTATGGTCCGTAGAATGGAGTTGACTACTTCCTGTTTCATACACCACTTGTATACATACGTGGGGTACCTTATTGGTATGTTACCACTTACCTGACTAACTCACAAATGGTCTGTCAGGCCCGCAAGCTCCTTCGGAGTGTGATCGTCCCACATCCCGCATTTGGGTACACTCGTAATGCTCGTCACACGCCTAGGTGAAGTATTCTATTGTCAACTCCTCTTGTATCATTCTGTGATAACTTCCCGTAATTCTCTGGTTTGGTTTTAAAATCTGAGGTTTTAAAAAGAAAAGTTTGTGTTGAAAGAAAAATCTGGGTTTGAAAGAAATTTTTCATGGTGTTACTGTGTCTGGGGTCTTGACCAGGTCCAGCTTCTTGCCGACTGGTATGTTTTTAATGCAATGGTCAGGCCATTAGGCCTTTCCAAGGTTTCGTTCTTCAAGTTCTTAGGATTGATGATCCTATATTTGCTTCACTTTCATGGTGGTACTTTAGTAAGTACTTGTTGGTCATTAAAGTTTCCAAAATAGCCTTTTTGTTGCTGCACTTGCCTTGGCAAGTGCGCGGGTAGGTCAGTTTTCAGGGTAGCGCATACCGGTTACGGTATTGTTTCCATCCGTTTTTGGTGGTTTTATTGGATCTTCCTTTGATCTTTTGATCTTAGTGACCAATCTCTTGAGTAGCTTCTTAGTGTTCTTGACAAGGTTGTCGTTAGTTCGGGTGCTTTCCCGATCCTTGTGGTTCTCCTTGTACCTTGCTTCGTTGCTCGTTCCCACACCTTCCCATAGTTGTCTAAACTATGTTATTCGGGTATTACTGCCTTTTGGCGTTGTAGGTTGGAGTTATCCAACCTTGACTAATTCCTTAGTCTGTTGCATACCGTTGACAGTATTATCAAGCGTTTGTAGACCGCAGACTCTCTAGTCTCGGGTCCGTTATTCCGCCTTTTTCGCTTCATTGCGCGGTTGTGCTTTCCTACCTGCTGGCTACATATTTCGCGACTGTGAAGCACATCGCCCCATGATGCCGTAAATCTCATTATCCTTTGGTTAGGATCTTCAATCTCCCGCCATTAAGTCCGGTTATTGTTGTTCAACGGGAACCGTCTTCGGGATTTCCAGTTCTTGGACTCTACCGTATGACAGGTTCTATCTCTTATAAAATTTATTTTACAACTGTCAGATCGGGTTTATCCGAGTATGAGAAGTCTTTCCTTCTCTCTGGCGTTCTTCTCCCAACTTTATAACGTGGGATGCGGTGGGCGGGATTGTTTTGTATGTTTCTGGTTCACACGGAAGTTCCTATCTAGCGTACCTCTCACGCTAACACTCAACCCTTAGCCCTAAGTCTCTAATTCCTAACTCGGTATTTTCCTAAACTTGGTATTTCAACCATCAGAGTGATACTTCGCTCTGATACCACTTTTTGTAACACCCCTACCGCTAATCCAGTCATTACCTCCTAATCCGTCTCAATTACCAATACCAAAGCAGCGGAAATTCACTACAACGGTGGGAATTACAATGCCGTTAGTCACCCACGTGACTAACAAGACCAAATCCAATACAACAATTCAAATACAATATCGGTCTGATGGATTATTATACCGAGTACTCTATACAAACGATACATTCCATTCCTTAATCAAATCTCAAACCAAATACAAACTTCAATTCCATATTGTACAAATACAACCTCAATTCCGTTCTATACCGAGTATCTATAGTTCTCAAGTCTTCCGATAACCAAACGGACTCACAATTCAACATTACAATAAATACAACATTCCTAAGCAACTACCCATGCTTATACAGTAACCCCGTCTTACACTCTCGGACGGTGATCGGCTTCAATGTACCTGGAAAATAAAAATGGTGCCCCTAGGGGCTCAGCAAATTGCTGCATATGAAATTCACATATCCCGCGTGCTAACGGGGTACGCCGACTACTTTGGTTGAGAACATGCGGTTCATTTTAATTCAATAAACATGCTCACATACAAAAGTATTTAAACAAGGAATACAATAATAACCAACACAACAAGATGGCTAGTTAGCGTTAATTTACTCTTAGGCCTTGAGGGTTCTACCTCACTATGCCTAAGTCACCTAGTCATTACCTTACCCATCCTCTTAGGTTAATCTTACTCAAGTTCTCTTGTTCCCATTCTCAACTCAAATCTCTAATCTAAACTCACAATCTAACTTCTCACATTCTTAATCTCAATCTCAATACTCAAGTTCCCAAGTCTCAATCTAAATTCTCAAACCCTCAAGTTCAATACTAAATTCTCAGATTTCAATTCTCAAATTCTCAAAGGTATCTTTTAAGTCATTACCCATGACCTCCGGGCAGAGTCATACACAAGACTCACCACCGGGCTTTCAAATACAAGTCTTACTTCCCCGTTTCGACATTACTCTGGGTCTAGCATGGTGGGAAGGTTCGACTATCAAACGGAACTACATACTTAGCTCCTCAAATTCTCAAAGTACGTTTCTCTACCTACCGACTACTCAAATTCCAAAACTCCTCTCTCGGAGTTATTTCATAATCTCATAGATTAGCCTAGAAGTATCTCTCTCGATATCATCTATTAGCTTAGGGAATTTCTTAATGTCTAGTATTCTCAGATTTAAGGTTTTACCCAACTTATCGAATACTTTTATGTTCGGGACATTTTCTCAATTTAGGTCGGAACCTCATATTGTAGACCGACTATTTTTCTAAGGGAGTTTGATGGTCCCTTATTATTCTTTTACTTCTCTCAAAAGTTCATATCTTGGAACTATACCAATCTCTATTAGAGGTTTCATTACCTACTTCCACTACTATTCATTTTGTGGATTATTTTAATTCGGTTCTCTAATCGTTATCGGGAGTTTACTAATCCCGTACAACTCTCTCACGTTCTACTCAGTTCATAGGTTTTCATTAGCGTTATTCTTAATTCGATAGTTTTCATGTGTTTCCACGTTTTCGTTATTTGTGAAACGACTCTTTCTACGAGTCACCAAACAAACAAGACTCATCTATGAGTCGATCTCTAACATTAAGTTAGACCACGCAATCATTCAAGTATGGTTAGTTCATACATCATGCATCAAGATACACAATCGAGCAATAAATCATTTTCATGTTTTTATCTTGATTAAGCCAGCACACAAGCACACAAATCAGAGTAACCGCGTTAGCATACGGGGCATGAGAAAATCATACCTCTCACCATGGATTACTTTACCGGGTCACCTCACGTTCCTCGGTTTATTCTCGAATCACTGATCATATATCAAGTGGTTCTATTAACATTAAGGTATTACGGTATGTAAGTAACTACTACTCTCGTACTTACCCCGTTATCCCATGACTCTTCGTTTTACTCATGTGTATTTAAGTTCACAACTTTCTCATTCACTCCTCAAACTTGTTTACACTTCCAAGGACCTTTATAGGTCACCAAACAAGTCCTCAACATCATCTAAAACCATCCCCAATCAATTCTCCATCATTAGGACACTTAAAAACACTTCTTGGTGACTTTTACATTGGTCCGGGTTTGTGTCCGGGGTTACAAACCCGGACCAAACACGGAATTCAGTTTCTGGCAAGTTTTTCATGTGGTCCGGGTTTGTGTCCGGGGTTACAAACCCGGACCACCCCCTGGGATGACCTTCTGCCTAGTTTTTGATGTGGTCCGTGTTGTGTACCGGTTTACAAACCCGGACCACCCCTGGAACTGTCAAGTTTTAAGGTTTTTGAACTCTAAACTCACCTAATCCTCACCCAATCTTTTCCTAATCATTCCACATGTTTCTAAACATGTTTAAACACCTTAAAACACTCTTAAGAACTCCTTAAATCATTTGTCAAATTCTTCATCCCATTCTCGTGTCAAATCCACCAATTTCATTCTTACATTTTTGCACTTTGCACACTTGTGCACTACTAACCTCTTCTTGATAATTTACAACCTCTTACCACCTTACCAACAGGGGCGGACCCAAGGGTTCCGGCGGGGTCCCGGACCCCTAGCTTTTTTGACATAAAAAAAATATTTTTTTTAAAGTATAGTTTTAATAACATAAATTGAGTAAAATACTGAAAGTTGATAATAATTTAGTATAGAAACATTCTTATATGTAGGTTTAATACTTAATAAATTTATAACCACAAATTTATATTTAATATATGTTACTGTCGAAATTTTTTTGGGACCCCATAAGATTTAGCTTCTGGGTCCGCCACTGCTTACCAATCACTCACTATTGACCATAACCACTCATTCCTAGTCATTTGAACTTCTTTGCTCAAGTTCAAACCTTCATCTTCAAAGTCACATACACTAGTTCTTTTCTAGAAATTCAAGACACTAAAACATCCATTTGCTACAGATTTTTACATCACCTCAATCCATCCTCCAACTACTATTTCAAGGTGATTACTCTCCTCAACTCAACCCAATAAACACCAAACTCCTCCCATTCATTAAGTCACCTAAAAACACTCCATTTCTACCGAAATTTTGCCATAACTCACCTACAATTCTAACATTGCCCAAATGCATTATCTTCATCATTCATTAACCTATTTCAATTCAAACTATCCACACCCATACGGGTCCTACCAGCACACACAAAATCCATCCAAATTTCATCAATCAACAATATAAGCACTAAACTTAACTGCTTGGCTCTTAGGCCCTTAAATCACAATTCAATCAACAAGTTCACAAATTCTCTCTAACTTTCACGAAACACATTTCTAGCACAAATTTTGGTTTCATTCCTTTTTAATTTCCCATCCCAATTCTAAAATATATAGATTAGCATCAAGGTAGTTTAATTACCTCAAATTCACAAGCTCTCTTTTCAATCCTCCTCTTCTCTTCCTCTTCCCATTTTCTGTCAAGTGAGCAATGGGGTTGCCAAACTTCCAGCCCAACATCCAAGGAACACAAAATGGATATAATTAAACTCCTAACCCTTGGAATAACTCTAATCCAATGAAAGAGCTTAAAACACAAATTTTTTAGGGTTTTACCTTTGGAGTTCTAGGAGGGGTTTTAAACCTTGAATCAAGAGGAGGGTTCCACCACCATTGAGGAGTTAAACCAATGATCAAATCAAGAAAGGAAACAAGGCATTACAAAGGGGCAAAAATCGACCAAGAACGAAGATGGAGGAAGGTGAGTTTTTCTTTGGAACTTTTTACCTTAAATGAAGGGGAGACTCCAAGCTTCAAGAAAATGTAGTTTTCTCTTCAAATGGCCAGCACCCATGGAGGTAAACTTCCTCCATTTGATATTTTGAAAGGATAGAAATGAAGCTCTTGGTGAGGGGAGTTCAAATATGTAATTTATTTTTGATTTGGAGTAGTAATGTGGCTTAGGTGAGCAAAAGAGATGGGCTGCCATGGAAGGAAGCTCAAAATCACTTCTAGTAGAAGGGAGGAAGGAGAAATCGGTAGAGAGGAAGAAGAGGGCATGGCTGAGAGGGAAGAAAACGAGGGTGAGAGGAGAGAGAGAGAGCAAAAGGTAATATGTACTTTTTACCTTTTTCACTTTTGTTTTCTTTTCTTCTTCTTTTCTCTACTCTTAGCTAATTAAGTGAGTGAGTGAGCTGATTGCTCCCTAAAAAACCGGCCCTATAGTAATTATAAGCTGGAGCGGTTTTTCGTCTTTTACAAGAAACGCTCATTAAATTACCCGGTTTTACACTATTCACTAACCGGACCCGTTTTCCAGATTTTTCTCGTTTCTTTATTGTAATGGTTCTTAAGCTTCCATTAAAATTTAATTATAGTTATATAGTTAACTATAATTTTTACGGGTCCGTTTGACCACTTAAAGTCACGTTTTCAGGTTTCCTCGAAAATGTGCTTTAAAGCTTTATTAACGTTTTAATACATTATTTGGATCCGTTTTCTTCGGGAACTGTTCCCACATATTATTTAGGCATTATTAAGCCTTGGAATCCATATAGGACTCTAACCGAGGTCACATACCTCCTATGGTTGCGTAACGCTCGTTTTTACAATTTACGCTTTTAATGTTTCCTCTTTTCTTTTGGCTTTATTTTCTTCACCAATATTCTTTAGGCATTATAGGCCCTTAAATTCCATATTAGAATTTTTAATCACCATATTTAAGTTCGGGGTATTTCATAAATGAATGTGATCAAAACCTATTGGACTACACTCCAACGTCAAGAACTAGCATTAACATGCTTAAAAGTCACTTAGGGCAAAAATGTGCTCTAAGAAGCCTTAAAGGTCTTGTGACCTCCATTAGATTCCAAATTGGACTTCTAAGCTTTATAATCATGTAATGGATGTAATAAAACAATTACCAAAGAAAACCAAGCTCAAAAACAAGCTTTAACACAAAAAGTGCACTAAAACTCCTTAAAGCACATTTTTGAGAAATTGTCTTCCAAATTGGTTTTCGATGGACTTTAGGGTCTTGATTACCCTTAATTATACTAATGTGACATAATGTATCACATTAAAATGTCTAAATCAAAGTTTTTCAAAAAAATCAGAAATATGTGCATTGATTGTGAATAGTACCCAAAATAGCACATAATTACTTAATCTAGTTAGTGGTCACCTTGTTCTTTGACTTTGACCACCCATTGCCGATCAAATAAGAGGTCTCCCTTGACCTTATACAACCTTGAAATATCCAGTAACGAATCATCAAACACTATCCCTTAAATTAAGAGTTTTATTATATTTTTACATTTAATATTGTTAAAGTCAAAGTGGAATTTTCCCATCTTGACCAAGCCTTGCCGCCATCTTGGAAGCTTTCCATCTTCATTAAGAAATATCCAAATAAATATCTAGGCTACCTAATGAGTCACCTTGTTACTATTCACTAAAGTAATATTATATTACTTTATAAGCTAATTGGTCATTCCTTCATTCCTTTCTTATTTCAGCCGTAAGCAGCAATCACCCAGCCCTCCTTGACCTCTTCTTTATCAGCTGCAACATAAATATCTAGTAAATTAATGACTCGTCATTAACTTAACCTTATCCTTACCTTATATACCAAAAGTAGCTTTCCTCCCTCATTTGCCTCCTTCCAGCCGAGAGTTTCAGCTCAAACCCTCCCTTTTCTTCCTCTTCCTCCGTGAGCATCATCCATCTTCAAGGAGGGGGTCATCTTGATTAAGGTAACAACTAAGTACATGGTATAGCTTAAATTCTTCCTCTCTTCTTCCTCTTCCATTTGAGCTAATCTATGCCCACTTCCATGTACTACTCAAGCTCAGTTTGGTGTCTAAAGAGAGTGGTTACCGGCTGGAAAATAAAAAAGAAGGAGAAGTAAAAGTGTAAGTAGTTTATAAGGTAAAATCATACCTTAACTTGTAAATGTTCATCCCACTCATTTCCGATTTCTTTTATTCACTTCTCTAGCTCACTTCACTCTTCTTTATGTACTCTTTTAGTAGATACATAGATCTCTTCAAATGGTGGCTGGTTTCAAGCTCAAACCCCATGTTTAAAGCCATTTTCGGCAAGGTATATTCCAACTTTGTTCTACCTTGTTCCTTTCAGTTTTACACCTTGCTTTGTATGGTGTTTTGAAAACTTTCTTATGCTCCAAAATGTAGGCGTGAACAGCCCCTAATCAGCTCTACATATTAAGGTAAAATAACAACATTCTTAAGCTTAAAAATACCTTGATTAGTTGTTTATACCACATGACTAATACATGTGTTTTCCCCATGTGTAAACATGGCCGAATGGGTGCTGAAAACTTGGAAAAATATTTTGTCCAAAAGGAGGAAGGCTAGCCTAAATCAAACCTAGCAAAGTAAGCTAATTACTACCTTAATTATGTGCTAATTAAATGTGTATGTGAGTTTAATGTCAAAGACTAACTCAAATGTATATACATATGTAGCCGTGGTCAATTGGAAGTGCTTGGCTAATTTATGTGCTTGATAATCAAGTGAGTATACTAAACTTGTATATTATAAAGCTTTTATGTCATTTGTTACTTATACAAATAAATCTGAGAATAAATAAGGTTAAAATGACCAAACTATATATTATAATGTTTTATCACATTTTTGGGTAGGTAACCTAATGTTTATGTGACATATAATGTCATAGAAATTAATTAAATTGTTAAAACATAATTTATAAAATGTTGTTACAACTATATACCAAAGCAGTGAGTTATTATGTCTTTTATGACATTTATATGTAATTTATATTATAAGTTAAGGTTTGTAATAAGGCCATGTACTTTAGGCCATTTAATTTTATGTTTTATTAAGTATAAATCAAGTTTTAAATTAAATTAATAACTACCGAGTACATTTAGGGGTTAGTTTGTAATTAAAATAAATTTAGGGGCTAAATAATGAATATAGCCGAAAGTCACACTTTAAAAGCTAATAAAATGAATTTTATAAAGTTTTATTAAAATTTGGGGTCAAAATGTAATTTCTAAAATTATGGGTCAAAACCGTAATTTAGATGAGTTGTGGTCAAACCAGTATTACTTAGGTCAACATTGACCATGTTAGGAGCCTTGACCAATTTTAATAACATAAGTGATTAAATTAGGAACTTATAATAACATTATAAGTTAAATATCAAATTTACAAAACTATGGGGGTATAGATGCAATTACCGAAAGATTGTGGGTTCATATGGAAAATATAACAGTTTATAACATTTGTATAAAGTTTGGTGATTTTTTAGAACAATATAAAGGTTGTATTAAGGAAAGTGTATAATATATAGTTTTATGTGATATTAAAAGTATAGATTATAAAACTGTGGTCAAATTGTAAAATAAGAGAAGTTATGGGCGGAAAAAGAAATTGAAATAGACCAAGGGTCTGTTCGCAAATAATGAAGCCTAAACTATGGTTATACAAATTATGAGTATTAATATGATATAATATAAGCTATATGTGACATATTATAATAATTGTGGTAAAAGTGTAAATATAGAAAATATGGTGGGCTGGAAAAATAAACCAAACAGACCTAAGGTCTGTTCGGTAATTTAAATAAATAAAAATCATGGGTTACATCTTATTATAAGATTTAAATGTTATAACATATTGTATATGTAACATATTATGAAATAAGTGGTGAGAATGTAAATATAAGAAGTTGTAATGTGCTGGAAAATAAATAAGAATAGCCCTAGGGGTTGTTCAAAATTTTGATAAATATACATAGGTTATATTAATCAAAGGTTATATAATATAAAGTATATGTTACATTATATAATATGTGTGGTATATTTGGAATAAATGAAAAGTAGTGGTATGGAGAAAAATGAAATAGAAATATATGTGCCAAACCGGCAAAATGAATAGTTTAAAATAAAACTATAAGTTACATTTATTACAAAGTTAAAATGTTATAACATATGATATGCATAACATTATATTAAGTATGTGGCAATATTGTAATAATGGAAAAATATTAAGAGTTGATAAAAATCAGAATTTCAATACATATGCCTTTCGGCAATGTAAAATAGTTTTATTAAAACTATAGGTTATAATATTTAATGAGATAAAAAATATCATATTATATGGTATAATGATATTAATGTAACATTGTATAAGATTATGTGGTCAAAACATAATTAATAAGATTTAAGGGCCTTGGCGCAAATAATAAGAGTTGGAAAATGAATTTTAAGCTATGGTTTACAATGATATAAATGTTATAGCTATTATATAGTATTAATGTGATTAAATGAAACAATTATCATTAATAACATTCACATAAAAAATGTGACAATTAATGAGAAAATTGGAAATTATAAACTAAGGTTAGTAGTAACTAAACCTTAGGAAATTATAAAGACATGTCATGAAATGTCACATAATATTAAGATGAAGTTCTTAATATAAATTGCATAAGATAATGCAACAAATGAAAATAATCATCTTACATAAGGTGATAATAATGTGACATATAATATAAGAGTACAATTCATGAAATATAAATGAATAAGTATATATATGTAATGTGCAAGCATATGTGAGAATATATAAATAATGAGTATATGTTATAGTTGGAAACTATATAATATAGTGCATGTATACATGCAACCATATATTATATAATTAAGATCAAATAATAGCAACATATATATACATATATATATATATATAAACCGAGAGCATATACATAAGTGTATATAATATGGTTTTAAATGTCATGTAATAATAAATGACAAGTATTATGACATTAGTATAACTATATACTACAAGTCATAAAACTACAACTTAAAGCATAGCTTGTTAAGATGAATAATGAGATGTATAATACATGGTACAATAAGGGATGGTGAGATTATAAGTAACATGAACCAATGTTGCATGCATACATGCAATCATAGGTCATAAACATGTGGATATACGTGTGACCGATTCGATTTAATTATATACTAAGGTATAAGAACATAAGTATAAGTGTTACACTTGTAAATATTATAGGTTGGAATAATATAACTCCAACGTTCGAAAACGCTAACCAAAACGTTTTACAAGAACCGACCCTTTTTGTTAAGGCCGAATATTAATACGTACTACGAATAACAAGTTTCGTACAACGATACCTTAACAATTAATTGTTGAAATCCGGGGATGAAAGGTCGGGATTACTAGTGCTAGTCGGATTTACCGAGTTTAATTAAGTCATGTGGATTGACTTATAGTGTTGTGATTATTTAGATCGTCCTACCGACGGAGGCGCTTGACGAGCTAGGGTTTTGCGCATCCTTGGTCTGTGGTGAACGGTATGTAAAGGGATTGATCTGAGATGTCCTGAGGGCTTCCTCGGGCTCAGATATGTTTGATATATAATGTTGTGTGATGTATGTATGTATGTACGTATGTGTAAAACGTGATGTGATGTTAGTTGTTCTTTCCCGCATTATTTAATTATGCGCGAACGTCCTTTGGGACTAATACTACGTCGACTATAGATCGACTTATATAAATATACATATACGAGCAATGTGATGTGATTGTGGATGCTTTATATAATACATCTAGTATTATGAGTACGTATATTAAATAACCTAAGTAAAACACTTAGGTACGAGACACGACATTGTCGGTCTCTATAGCATGGTTCTCGAACATGAATATGACCTAGATTACTTCTAGGTGTGCGTAAGACCCACAGGGCGGCTAAGTGATAAGTATAATCTAATAATCTCAAGACCTAAAACTATACCTTGGGTAACTGATTAACTTTTAATCAAGTGTGGAGAGTGTATGAGTGTGATGATATATATATATAAACCCAGATAGCCACCGGCTACTGGTTGCGCATAGAGGTCTCTAGAGTTAACGCCCGGATCGGGTTTACTCTTGTTAAATCCTGATCGAGCCTATATAGATCGTCAGGCAGAGTGTGCTACTGTTGGCACCAGGGCCTTGGCCATTTGTGGACGCCTTTAAAAAGGCAAAGTGAAAAGACCCGGGATCTCCTGATCCTCTGGGCATTGAGCACCTCGTGTGTATGTGGGACCACCGTCCATGTGAGTTATTTCGGGATGTCCTAACTTGACTCCCGACAGTGCTAACAAAAAAAATGTAAAGTTATGTGAGGGCCCGGGGGGCCGTATGTGAAGATTGAATACAAGACCGTTACATAACGGCTATATGTTATCGTTTGTTATGGTTAAAATGAATTATGTATGTACTGTTGTGTGTGAAATGTAGTGACTCTCTTAACTGTTTTACTTTACCGCCTCTCATGTATTTACTGCTTTAATATACCTGTACACCGGTAAAAGCATGTAATGAATCTAATACAAGGAGACCATGACTATTAAGTGACCAATAGGGTCCAAACTTGGCATACTCAGCGTTTATCGCTGAGCCTTTATGGCATTTAGGCAGGTGACGATTATCGTTGAAGCCGAAGTGCGGGACCCGGGTAGTTAGGGTTTATTTTGAATACCGCACGAGAGTTCCTATTGTACTAGGATGGATATTAGTTTACTTGTTTAGTGAAGTTGTATACAATCGGGTAAGTTTAGACGCTCACTTGTCTTTGAGAATACTTTTGGTTTTAGAATGATGTATAGGTTAGCATCTCGTTATCACTGCGGTTATGTATATATTACCAGCGTTGTTTCAGTATTATTTTGTTTCTGCTCTTTTACTCGCATGGGCGTGTAATGGCATGTAACACCCGAGTGAAATTTATTGCTGTGTGACTTCCATTGTGAGACGTTTTTAATTATTGCTACGAGAGTGATTATTACGTGATTACGAGAGGGGTGTTACAGTGATCCTGTGAACACTGTGTCCGTGGGTGCGGACTGCCCTCGGACGACGGCGTTCGGGCGGTTCGTGATGGTGCTTTTTGGCTCAAATTTTTATGGGTATTAGCCTGAAAGATTCTAACCCGTTAGTACTTGAAAGACTTCAATTTCATGTCTAAATAATGGTGTAACTTAATGAACAAGTTATTGATCGGAAACGCAAGAAAACATTAATTCGGGAGCTGGAAAAGGTCGGTTCAATCTTGAATTTTGACAAAAGGTATATTGAGTTAAAAGGGGACCTGTTTTGCCCTCGGAACCAAAGAGTTCTTTCACAACGGGAATCTCTAGAAGCCTCGTTAATGTCGGTTCCGGATTTAGTACGACCCGAGCTTCTAACGTTTGGTAATTGGTGGTGTTCTTGACGTTTTGATGGTGTTTGATGATTGTTTGATGATTATTATGGCAATAAAAGTTAGAAAACTTGTTTTGGATATGATTTGGATGGAATTTCGGTTTTCGAACGGGGCTGAGAAGTTCAAAACGCGAGAGCTTTGAGACGGCTTGGAGTTCTGATGGCTAAAGGTTCTTCATGATCTGATTAAGTCAAGAGAAAAGATCTTTTTTAAAGGAAACACTACAGATATAGTAAACTCAGTAAAAGAGCCAGATTTACCAGGATTTGGTCGGGTAACTTCCAAAAAGAACCTGACAATGAATTTTTTTGCCAGCATGTAAAGGAAGATATTTGTGATTTTTTTCTAATGAAGAATTGGAATTTTTGGATAAAGGAATATTTTTTAAATAAATTTTTCATCAAATTTGTTCAGAAATTAATAGGAAATTATTGGAAATTCAAAATTCAAATTAAAAGCCATTATGCTCTAAATGTCATTCTTTATCATGTGGTAAAATTTTCAAAGCATTTTGTGTTGATTTAGGTCATTTTCGGAGGAGAGAGAAAGTTTACGAGATGGCTTAGGAGCCCCGAAAATATGAAAATGCCCCTCGTAGTGACTAGCCTGTCACCATTATCTTGGGAAGTCCTAATCAACTCGGAATTTCACATCCTTTGACCGTATTACCCTTTGTAGCACTTGTGTCTTAAGAGTCCCTTTTCCAGGGGTCAAAATTTTGGGTATAACATATTACCCCCCCCCCCCCCTCCCCCGTCAACTAGACTTTGTAGTGATGATGAAAAGACTAGTTGATTCTTGAGTGATACCCCAAAAATTTTCCCAATCTTGAAGAATTTTCCCCTGTCTCGAGTTTCCGCCGAAAATCCGTTGGTTGTGCCGAGCTATTCTGAGGCACTGGCTACCTAAAAAAGAAGACCATCTAAGGTGTCAGGAACCTAAAGTGAATGAATTACATCGAGCATCTAAGGTGTCGGGAAACTAACGCTCCCGTTGGTATACTACAGGGACTTATTGCCATTGCCCACCAACTAGGGTGCAGGGACTGTAATACCTCAAATCTCAATTAAACCATAGACAGAAACCCTAGGCACAAGAAAACCTTAACCAGTCGGGAAACCTTAAGCAGTCACCACATCTGACTGAATTCATTGGAGGATTTGGTTAAACCCTAGGAAACCCTAAATCCTGAGGAAATTTGGGGAACCCTAATGGTTGGAAGTGCTTAGGAAGCACTAGAAACCTTAATCAGTGGAATTTTTGAAAATCCTGAAACTGCCGGAAGTTATGTAATTCTAAGGAACCATAGGTAGCCAGTAACCTTAGAAGATGTTTTTGAGTTCCTTGAGGATTTTTGTGGTAGAAATCAACTAGAATCTTTTTATTTCAAATTGTGGTAATGTAGTTACAATCTTCCACATTTGGTGTTTTGGCCAAACAAAGCACTAGGAGGGTGATGAGGGTAATCTTAGAGAACTTATTTAACTAGACTATCCATGATTGTATTAATCTAGTTACATTTATAGCCTTAAATACTAAAAGAAAATCAAGCCAAACAAGGCCTAATGGAGGCGCCTTATATTAGCCTCCTCCTGGTTGCGCATTGTGATCGCGAGGGGATGACTGACAACTGGTCCGCTCAGGAAACTTTTCAAGTATCGTATGGTTACTTGGTCAGAGACACCGTTGTTGGTGGAACGGGCAATTGGGCCCCGGTAACATTATATCCTACAACCTCAAGTTGTGGATTTCTAACAAACACAAACTTTGTTGGGGATGCACTGCCACTGGTGTAGGGGCATTTGGGCTCAGAATTTGTAAACTAAGTAAGGGCATTTGGGCCCAGATTTTGTAAACTAGGCGAGAGTGTGATGGTAAAGTTGAAAAGTTAAGAAGTGGAATGAAACAAGGACTAAGTTGAGAATTCAACTACATGTAAGGAACGAACAACGGCTCTAGAGGCCCTGACACAAGAAATCATAAGACTAACTCTCGCTGCGTTACTTTACTTTCTTATGTGTTGAACGTTTATATGCTTGTTTTTGGATGGAATGAACTGTGTGATTATTGGATGAACTGTTGTTTGCTTTAATATTGC
Source organism: Limonium bicolor (assembly GCA_023374045.1). Taxonomy (NCBI): domain Eukaryota; kingdom Viridiplantae; phylum Streptophyta; class Magnoliopsida; order Caryophyllales; family Plumbaginaceae; genus Limonium; species Limonium bicolor. Next base: position 42,419,358 of record CM041781.1, on the reverse strand, counting down.
ATTTTACAGTTGTTATATTGTAAAACGGAATAGCATGAAACCGGAACTGCATGTTAACAATTGGGCTAATTAATCTGAGTAGTTCAAAGGTCCAAGAGATCATATAGTAGCATGCTCAGCGTTTATGCTGAGCCTTTAAGGCCACCAATTACAGGTACTTGATTGAAGACCGATGCGCGAGTGCGGGACTTATGGGGATTGTTAGACTTTTGTTTAAACTCCACCCAAACTTATGATATTGGTTTAGTTAGACAGCTCACTACTCTTTTGGATTATTGTAAACTTCGGATTGTATTATGTCTCTGTCATCACTGCGGAGTTTGGGGATTGTATTATTGGTAACGCTTCATTGCTCATATGGGTGAGTAATGGCGAGTAACACCCGAGTTAAGTCTATTATTAGTTTTATTTCCGCTGCGACTCGACTAATTATTTCTGTTAGGCGCGTTAGATTATTCGGATTTCAGAGTAGGGGTGTTACATCAAGAGGGAGTTCTATGCCTTAGGAGATGGAGGAAAATAGGTGGGAATGATGCCCATGGAAAACCATAAGTATAAAAGAGAGAAAGGGATGGAGTTTACGTTGTTTCATTCACCATTAATGGTGCTGCTAGAGTTCGAAAATGAGGAGGAAGGAAGAAGAACTACTGCTGTCGTAAGGATGGAAAGGAAGCTGCTGTCGTAAGGATGGAGGAAAGGATGGGTCTGATTGCAAGAGTGTAAGAGAAGGATGAGAAAGGAATGGGTATTAGAAAAGGTAAGTCATAAGTAGCTAGGTAGCTAGTTGTACTAGCTGCTTTGTTTATTTCTAATGTTGCTTTTGTTTCTTCTTTTTCCAGCATGTTGCCGAGTGTGAGAGGGGAGGTTGGGATGAGATCAGCCGTATATGTAAGGGGAAGATGGGAGGGAAATGGGTGTTAGTACTAGTAGTCTTTATTTTATGCAACTAGGTGTACTTGTTCATTTTTCCCCATTTTTTTTGCTTTTCAAACTTTCCTTCTTCTTCTCTTGTATGTGTGCCGACTGTATAATGAATGGAGGGGATGATTTTTATTTGTACATTAATGATACACATTAATGGTGCATAGTTGACTTGTTTATGTGTTAGGTTTTAACCTATGGTATCTCCTTATTCTAATGTGTATATATAAGTGTCTATTGCACTTATAATTTGTTTTGGCTATATAAAATATTTTATACAATTTAATGAGTGATATTTGTGATATTTAATACATGGACTAATATGTTACATGTGGTATTAATTTTAGGAGTTGATTTCTCCTTAATAATTTTCTCTATTTGATTAGAGATTTAATGTATAGTTTAGTGTCCACTTTGGACTATATATTTATATAATAATATTTATAATGAGTATTACTCATTAGGTAAATAATTATTTGTTATTCTTTTTATTTAAATTAATTCCTTACTTGTTAAGGTAATTAATGCTTGGGGTATTTCAGTCTACCCCTTAAAAAAGACTTTGTCCCGAAGTCATCTAAATCGAATAGGTAACGTAACTACCCAATGTAGCCTCAATGATATCTATCAATCTGGCCTATCAATTCTAAGGTCTTGACACTTCCCGAAGTGTTCATCAATTCCATTCATCACAACAAGTCTTTTTCAATCCAAACCAACATATATATAACACAAGTCACGAAGGGTAAAAGTACATAATCATTCAAGTGCTTAAAGCACACACATACAAAAACACATCACAAGTGCTTAAAGCACAAACATACAACAACACATCACAAGTGCTTAAAGCACATACATACAACAAAACAACACAAACAACAAGTATGCCCAGAGGCTCTACTCCCCTTAAAAAGGGTTACGCCCCGTGACCCCAAAGTATCTAACAACCGCTATGAAAGGAAGAAAAGAGCGTTGTATTGACAACAAAAAGTCTAACCCGTTTTTTTTTCATTAAAACGAAAAAAAAAAAAAACAAAAAAATGTGTGTAATAATTAATAAATATTACTGATGAAGCTTTAGAAACCAATACATCAATATGGAAATGAGAATTAGTAAAAAAACTGTCAAAAAAGGGAAGTTGTGGGGTAGAAAACATCAATAACAAAATTGAAAATGTGATCAACTTTTAAAATAAAAAGGAAGTTTGTGTGTGTGTTGCTGGGTGCAGCCGACCCCATCCTCTCCCCTCTCTACACACTCACTTACTCCCTCTTATTACAAAAACAACAAAAACAATTAAAAATAAAAAGTAAACTAATCTACTTTACCCCACTCTCTCTCACTCTCCTCCTACTCTATCTCTTCACTCACGTACACAGCCTCCCACACTCACTCTCTATTCTCTTCTCCTTCCTCCAACCGGTAGCCATGGTGATTTGAGCAACCAACACAAAACTCCATCTTCTCTCCTCTTATTACCCTCTTGAATATTCTCCAAAAATTGTAAAAATTACACCATTGTCATCCTCTCATCAAGAGCAACACTTCTATCTTTCCAAAATTCGAAAACAAGAACTTTCATCCCCATGGGTATGGAGCACTTGGAGCTTCAAGACCACCACTAGAACCACCTTCCTCTCCTTGTTCTTTTGAGGTAAAAACCTTCTTGAAACTCCCTTGTTTTCTAGCCTTAAGGGCAAAACGAAATTTGAGCTAAAACTTTTGCTTGCTCCTTTTGTACCCAGCCGATTTTGGCATTCTTTGAAAGAGTGGAAAGATTATTCTTGAGCTGTTCCAAGCATTACATAAACCTTGGAAGGTAACATATCTCTAAACCCTAAAACTTACATTAAAAGCTTAAATAATGTTTAGGGTTAGTTTTTAGTGTTGAAATGGCTTGTATGTATGGGTTGTAATGTTAGATTTGTTGAAGTGCTATAACCGGTAGAGAGAGAGAAGGGAGAAGGGAGAAGGAAGAAAGCAAGAGAAGAAAAGAAAACTAGAAGAGAAACAAGGTAATGATACTCACCTTTGTGTAGCCTATATATATATGTATGTAACAGATTTTAGAAACGAAAATATGTATTGTAAGATGGTAGTGTAATGGTGGTGCAATGTGTAGGAGAAAACAAAGGTTTTAAACCTTTAAAAGACATGTAAAACTTGTTGAAACCTAAATGAGAATAAATGTTGAGTGCAGGAATTTAATGTTGTTTTAGTGTGGTATTGTGCATGAGAGATGGGTATATTGATATTGGTTATGAACAGGTGGTGTGGATCATTTATGTGAGTGAAACATTGTGGTGAGAGTGTAAAAATATAGGGGAGGTTATGGCAAATTTTACCTAGGAATAGAACACTTAGTGGGCTAGAAACTAGGTGAAAGTATAGGGTTGTAACAGATTTTAATTGAGTTAGTTTAGGGGGTAAGTTAGGAGAAGTGTATAATGCATTAGAAACTCTAGAAATGACATAGAAGAGGGAGTTATAGATGGAGAGAGTTAGAGTAGAAATCTGTAGCAAAATGCAGCTAGAGAAGAAACTATGTGAGTGTTGGAATGGAATTTGGGAAGAACAAGAGTGTAAGCTAGTATAGGATTTGTGTAATGAATTAAGGAATGAAACAACATGATTTAGAGTGTGTAATTAGTGATAAAACATGTGGGAATAAGTGTAGGAACAATGGGGAAGTAATGGGTGAAAGATAGAACTGAAAACAGAAATAAAAATGCAAATACTGGGCCGGACCGACCTTGGGACCGGACTTGCAAGGTCGGTCGAGCCCAGATTTACAAAGGGCGGAAAGCTTCTGGAATGGACCGACCTTGGGGATCGAACTTGCAAGGTCGGTCGGCCAGAAAATTCCCGTCTTAAAACCTTCTGGAATGGACCGACCTTGGAGACCGGACTTGCAAGGTCGGTCGGGCTAAAATTCGCCTGTAATGAAACTTACTGGAATGGACCGACCTTGGGACCGGACATGCAAGGTCGGTCGACTCCAGAATTTCGAAACCAAAACTCACTGGAATGGACCGACCTTGGGACCGGACTTGGCAAGGTCGGTCGGCCCTGTAATTTTCCAGCGTAGTACCTTACTGACTTCGACCGACTTGGGTCCGACCCTGGGTAAGGTCGGTCGAGTCATACATTAAAATAAATAACAAAAATAAAATTAAATATATAATATATATATATATATATATATATATGTGTGTATGCCCACATATATAAATGTACATATATCAATGAACCAATGTTAAGTAAGGAAATAAGCTTAAAGTAAAGAGAGTAAGTAAGTAATGTGTAAGTGTAAGAATGGAAAGGACTTAGCAAGTATGTCTTAGGAAACGCAAGAGTAATCGAATTAAGTTGATAGTTAAATTAATCACTCGAACATATGCATGTTATAGGACTTGATTTGTGAGCACCGAAGGAAAGTTGGGATACAAGTACAACGGTGAACGGTATGAATTCCTCATGCCCCGTATGCTATCTTGGTTACTCTGATTGTGTGTTGTGTGCTAATTGATCACCAAATAAGATAAATGCACGAATCGGAGTTATCATGATTACTTGTGAATATGTAGTGTTGTATGTTGTGTATATTTTCTCTAATTCTTAGTTTGTATAATTCATGAAATGTGTGGATGAATATGAATGTGTGTATGTATGTTGTATTGTACTGTGACCGATTGTGATTGCTATTGGACTTCTAACTAATTCCTAACAAGCTAACCAATCTAACTTAAATTGGTAATTAAATTGGAATGAGTAGAAGTCCGATATAGTTTCGGCCACGCGTGAGGATGCGGAGTCACGAGAGGTTGGCTCCAATTCCTGACTCTTAAACTGGTCCGCGGCCCAAATCCCTTAAGTGGGTAGCATCCCGGATTGGTGAGTCAAGTAAATCCCGGTGGTGGGACGGTGTAGTCCCCGGGCCGGAGGTCATACCGACTTAACTTGAGTATGAGTAAGTAAGTAAGAATGAGTAAGTAAAGCAAATGGTAGTAAGTAAGTAAAGTAAGAGCAAGTAACATGTAATGAGTAAAAGAGTAATAAGCATTCCGATTAACCCGGATGCGTAATTTGACTAACACGGTGAAGGTAAGTAAGTGTGTGTGCCACTGTATTGCTATCTTGAATTGTATAATGTATTGTATATGCATGTATGTTGTATGTAAAGCATGTATGTATGAAATTAATGAATCGCATGTTTAGTGGATGTCAAATAGTCGGCGTGCCCTAGCTAGCACGCGGTATATGCGGAGTTCATGCGCAGCTTTTGCTGAGCCCCTTGGGGCGATGTTTTTACTACACGCAGGTACAAGAGAAGGATGAAGACTGTGAAGAGATGTAGCTTATTTCTTTTGTCTTCTTTTGATTGTAATTGATGAATTATGAATGGTGTACTAAGTAGTACACGGCTTTAGCTTTTGATAGCCGGTGTACCATGGGGTACACCTTTTGGATAGTGAAAGCATTGGAGGTTGGGTACAGATGAGTAGTTGGTAGGAACTCATTCTTTTGAAAGGATTGGTAAAGGGATGTAATTAAATACTTTAAAATACTCGGTGATCCAAGATTGTAAGTATGTTATATTTTTCGGAACTAGTAAGTAATTGTAGTAGCTCGGTATACTTTGATCATCAGACCGTTACTGGAAGTAAGGTAAGCCTAGCTAGCCGTATGGGCGGTTAGCGGCGTTGTACCACCCGCCGTAGTAAGTAGTAGTATTCCGTTGGAACTGATAGAATTAAGGGATGATTGGACGGTAAGCACAGGATTAGCGGTAGGGGATTACCGAGTTAGGATTTCAACTGTCTTAAGACGGATACTTAGAAACCTAACTAGGAACTACCGTTGTTAACAACGGATACCCTTGACGTTCTTATGAGCGATACCCTTGCTTAAATTCCAAGACCTTTAGGTCATATCTTGCGAAGCCTAATGTAAATGCTAAATGTTCAGATGTCAGGACGAGGTCGAGGCCGACCTAGGGGAGAGACATCTGACGGACCCGGCGCGCAGACGATAGCAGAGATCGTCGCCGCCACGGTAGCGCAGATGCTACCTCAAGTAATTACCGCGCAACAAAACCAACAAAACCAACAGAACCAAGCGGGGCCAATCCCTCCCCCTCTACCCAGGGAAGCTAACTGGGTAAAAGCTGTAGCGGAACTCCGCCCTCCTTGCTTCAGGGGCGAGAGTGATCCGGCTAAGCTCGAAGCCTATATCTCCGAGATGGAGACGGCGTTTGAAACCCTCGAAGCTCCTGCTGGAGTTCGAGTTAGAGTTGCTGCCTACTACCTGAAAGATGCAGCCATGGATTGGTGGAAGCTAGTCAAGCACGAGCATGTCAATGACCCCACATTCGACTGGGAGTCCTTTGCATCCCTCCTCCGATCAAAATACTATCCGGAGCATGTGAAAACAAAGAAAAGGCTAGAGCTGGACGCCTTGAAGATGACAGAGAAGATGTCTGTCGATGAGTACTACAGAACCTTCACCTCCATCCTCCGTCTTCTACCCGACTTAGTATACACCGGCCAGGTGTTGGTCGATCGCTTCTATGGCGGTCTGAGCCATCGCCTGCGGTACGGTATGGGCTACACTAGATTTACCTCCCTTCAGGTAAATATCGGTTAACCCTTAGTACCATTTCCATTCCTTAAATTCATTGTAATTCCTTAAATCTTTTCCTTATCTCATTTAATAAGAATCCCGGCTAATACCTGAAACTTCAGGAGTGCTATCACGCGGCTTCTCGCGTTGAGATCACTTGCCAATTAAGGGATGAAGAAACCGCGCTGAAGCGCAAAGCCAACAACAAGAACACCAATGGCGAGGAGCAGAACCAGGGTAAAAGCTGGAAAAAGAAGAAGGGAAATTTCTTTCAGCAATCCCAAAAGAAATTCCCAAGTGAGAGCAGTGCCCATGCTGAGAAGGGCAACCCGGTTGAGATTCTTCAGCTAGGGTCATCTGCACCGGTGGCTGCGAAGCCACTGAGATCACACCCACCTAAGGGTAAACTTCTATTCCTAATTCGTATTAGTACAAGTATAATATCTAGTATATCCACGCACACATGTGCTAAACCTTAGGTTCTGGCTCCGGTTTCACCAAAACCTTCTCCGACCCGCCGCCGCACCTATGTGTGCAGGAAGTGCAACCAAGACCATCCCGGCAAGGACTGTTATGGGAGAGAAATCAAGTGCTATAATTGCCAGAAACCGGGTCATACAGCCAATAGATGCCCAGAGAATGCCAAGCCAAAAGGGAACTTCCAAAGCTACAAGCAAAGGGAAGGCAAGGAGGTTGCATCTGGCGATGCACCGACCCAGCAGGCACCACAGGGACAGGGATCCCGGGGACCTCCGAGGGGCGCACCCAGAGGCAGCCTGTCTTGCATGTCATAGACCGTGACGGGTCCGGTTCTAAGTCCGGCCCAGGTAATTATCTGAACCTTGAATCCTTGAGAAGCATGACTAAGTATTGAAGTAACTGTTTGAGTGAATGCATGAGTAAATGGATTGAAGTATGTAATGAGCATGAAATGAATTAGTTGGAACTAGTACTCACCGTAGATAAAATTTGTAACCATAGGAAACTTTAGTATCTATTATCCGATACCAGTAAACTTGAATCAAGAAGAGATCGACATCACCAACCACGACTACACCAGCGAACAGTGTCAGGTCATCCGACCAGGTATGATTCTATTAAGGGAATACCTGACACCCGAAGCCCAAATTTCAATCATTCGACGATGCAACGAGCTAGGAACGGGTCAAGGTGGATTTATACACCCGAATTCCCCGGTGGAGCGAAGATGAAGCTGAAAATGATGTGCTTGGGAAAGGACTGGAATCCTTATACCAAGACATACCAGGAGACACGAACACAAGATGGAGCAACGCCACCGACAATACCTCCAGAATTTCAGACACTTGTCACACAAGCAGTAGAACTTGCACAACAATGCGAACATGATCCGATCCCCGCACTTGAAGCGGACCTCTGTATCGTCAACTTCTATGAGAAAGAAGGACGACTTGGGTTACACCAAGACAAGGACGAGATGGCGGAATCTCTTGAACAAGGAGCGCCCGTAGTGTCTTGGTCCATTGGTGATGACACCGTATTTATGTATAGCGAGCAGAAGTGTGTGGACCTCGCTCAGAAATTGGTATTGAGATCAGGAGATGTCCTAATCATGGGTGGAAACTCTAGGATGCTGTATCATGGGATCAACAAGATCAAACTGAATACGGCACCACCGGCAATAATCAATGCCACACACATGAAACCAGGACGCCTGAACCTTACCTTTAGAAAGTATTAACCTTAAAGTATTATGTAATGTATTAGTAACGTGTATTAGAGACACGATATGTATGATGGTTGGTTATCAATAAAGAGCAGTGTTGATTTAATTCACTTGTGTCCACCATCAATACTTATCCAATTGTGAATCCAATAGGTTGTGGACTCGGTACCGAAGGTAACCTGAGTATCCTCACCGAAGCACAAGCCGGCAGAAGTGGCACCATCTTAACGGGAACCTTCCCAGTGAACGGCATTGATGCCAATGTTATTCGACTCCGGCGCCTCTCACACTTTCGTATCACCATCTTTTGTGAAGAGGTTGAAGCTAGATGCGGATGAGCTACCGAATTTTGTGGTTACTCTCCCATCGAAGGAGCGAGTAAAGTGTACCAAATACTACCAATCAGCCACCATCGAAATCAAAAACGAAACGTTTCCCATCTCCTTCATCGAATTCAATGGATTGGGATTCGACTTAATCATCAGAATGAATTGGTTGGAGCGGCACAAGGGTAGAATCCTCTGCGCCGAGCATCGATTGCTGCTCAAGAGTCCTTCTGGGGTTACCGTATCTTACCGCCAGAGACCGAGAGAGCCTTCGACCACACTCATATCTGCTATGGCTATGTACCGGGAGCTCAGAAATGGCCATGAAGTGTATCTATGTTATGTACAAGACCTGGAGAGAGATCCAGAGTTCAATGGAGATGTACCGGTTGTATCCGAATTCCTGATGTATTCCCTAAGGAGCTACCCGGCATGCCACCACCGAGAGCAGTGGAATTTGAAATTGATCTTTTGCCAGGTACCGGTCCCATTGCTAGGGCACCGTACCGCATGGCACCTGCAGAAATGACAGAATGAAAGAATTGAAAGAACAACTACGAGACCTTCTAGACAAAGGGTTCATACGCCCGAGCGTATCACCCTGGGGAGCACCGGTTCTCTTCGTGAAGAAGAAGGACGGTAGCCTCCGACTTTGCATTGACTACCGCGAGCTGAATGCGGTCACAGTCAAAAATAAATACCCATTGCCACGCATCGACGACCTATTGATCAGCTGAAAGGAGCATCAGTCTTCTCCAAGATTGACCTCCGTTCTGGGTATCATCAAATTGCTATCAAAGAGCAGGATATCGAAGAAGAGGAAACGGCATTCCGTACCAGATATGGCCACTACGAATTCACAGTGATGCCATTTGGTTTGTCAAATGCACCAGCAAAATTCATGGACCTCATGAATCGTCTATTCAGTGAGCAGTTGGACACTTCAGTTGTGGTATTTATTGATGACATCCTTGTATACTCAAAATCAGCAGAAGAACATGAAATTCATTTGAGGAAAGTGCTTGAGACACTGCGCGAGAGCCAGTTGTATGCGAAGTTCTCCAAATGCGAGTTCTGGCTTGATCAGGTATCATTCCTCGGTCATGTCATCTCGAGCGCAGGTATCTCAGTTGACCCTTCTAAGATTGAAGTTGTACGATCATGGCCTAGACCTAAGACTGTTACCGACATTCGGAGCTTTCTTGGTCTAGCCGGTTACTACCGGAGATTTGTAAAGGACTTCTCGAAAATCGCTAAGCCCATGACTACATTGATGAAGAAAGATGCACCGTTTGTATGGACAGACGAGTGCGAAGTATCATTTCAGAGCCTTAAAGACTCATTGACCTCAGCGCCCATCCTTACTCTTCCAGAGGGCACAGAGTGATTTGAGGTATATTGTGATGCATCAGGCAAAGGAATGGGATGCGTACTCATGCAGCATGGCAAGGTTGTAGCTTATGCCTCCCGCCAGCTGAAAAAGCATGAGGAGAATTACCCGACACATGATTTAGAGTTAGGAGCCATTGTCTTCGCCTTGAAGATATGACGACACTATCTCTATGGGGTAAGCATCACCATCTACTCCGACCACAAGAGCTTACAGTATGTATTCACACAGAAAGAATTGAACTTAAGACAGAGAAGGTGGATGGAGTTTCTCTCAGACTACGACATCGACCTACAGTATAAGGAAGGGAAGGCAAACATTGTAGCCGACGCCCTGAGCCGTCGAGCACACTCGCTCTATTCGCTACTCGCTTCTTCTAGCTTGGATGATGAGGTGCGAGACGCTCAGTTGAGTGACCCTTACCTAACCGAAATCAGACAAAAGATCGAAAATGGTACATTTAAGAAGAAAAAGTATGACTTCAAGCTACATGAAGATGGTTTGATTCGGTTGAATGGCAGGCTATGCGTCCCCCGAAGCAATGCTGAGCTAAGGGATCGCATCCTACGAGAGTCACACAGTTCCACATTATCAGTCCATCCAGGAGCCTCCAAGATGTACAAAGACATGAAGAGGTACTTCTGGTGGTCTGGAATGAAGTCGGATGTGACAGAATTCGTATTGAGATGCTTAACATGCCAAAAAGTAAAATTCAAACATCGTAAGAGCGGACGGGCGGAATGGTACAATCTATGCCAGTTCCGGAGTGGAAATTTCATGATATCTTCATGGATTTTGTTGTTGACTCCCACCTGCCAGGGGAGGACTCAACATGATCTGGGTTGTAGTCGATCGCCTTACCAAGGTTGCCAGATTTATACCGATGAAGGACACCTGGAAGGTAGTGAAGCTCGCAGAGCTGTTCGACAAGGAGATTATCAGACATCACGGAGTCCCTAAAACCATAGTATCTGACTGCGACACCAGATTTCTTTCGAGATACTGGAGAGCCACACGGGAAGCGTTGGGTACAGAATTGAAGTTGAGTACCGCCTTCCATCCTCAGACCGACGGTCAGACAGAAAGGGCCATCCAGACACTAGAGGACATGCTTCGGGCATGTGCCTTAGACTTTCAGGGGAGCTGGTTAGATAAGCTTCATCTTATCGAATTTTCATACAATAATAGTTATCATGCCTCAATTAAGATGTCGCCTTTCCAAGCTCTATATGGTAGACCTTGCCGTACACCCTTGTGTTGGGATGAGTCAAGTGAAGCGGTCATCATAGGACCAGAGTACCTTGAGCAAGTACAAGCTGAAGTCCAGCAGATTCGAGCCAATATGAAGGCAGCCCAAGATAGACAGAAATCCTATGCGGATGTGCGACGACGCGACCTTGAGTTCGCCGTGGGCGAGCAAGTGTTCTTGCGCGTTTCACCTATGAAGGGGTGTCTTCCGTTTTGGTCAGAAGGGCAAGCTAAGCCCAAAGTTTGTAGGGCCGTACACTATCACCGAAAGAGTTGGATCCGTAGCCTACAGGTTAGCATTACCTGAGGACTTAGGGCGTGTCCATGATGTATTTCATGTGTCACAACTCAAGAAGTACATTGCTGATCCCTCTCATGTCTTAGAGCCCGAGAGACTTTCCATTGAGCCGACTATGCGATATGTTGAAACCCCGGTAAGAATCCTTGATAGGAAGACCAGAGACACTCGCCATAAGTCTATACGAATGGTGAAGGTCCTATGGTCAAACCATGATGTCGAAGAAGCGACATGGGAGTTGGAAGATGCCATGAAGGCTAAGTACCCACAGTTGTTCATAGACTAGAGCGTCTAGTATTTAGTAATATGGGTACGGGTCGTACCCCTTTTAAGGGGGGGTAGAGCCCTTTTGCTTTTGCATTGCTTCGGGTGGGTAAGCATTGCATAGTGTGTAGGTATTGTAATAGATTTTTGTATGGCACATGTAGTGCAAGTGAATTTGGTATGTGAATGTATGTATGTGTAATGTGTAGCGTATTGATGTGTATGTAAGATGGATGAGATGTATGTGTAATGTGTAATGTGAATTGCATCGATGTATTGTGTGATGGTACGTATGGAAATGGTGTATGTGTATGTGAATTCGTATTGTGTGTGAATGCGTATTGTGCTTGAATAGTGTATGCTTGCAATGTGGAATGAAGCAAACACCTTATAGGTGGTAGAAAGACACATTAAGGCAATTGGTTGCCTAATGAGTAGAATTACTTAAACTATTAACCTTGAGCAACTTTGAGGGCAAAGTTTCTTAAGGGGGTAGATTGAAATACCCCGTAATTAAAAATAGTGATTAATTAGGCTAATGAGCAATTTAGAAGCTTAATTAAGTGTAAATAATCATGAGGGAACAAATCCTGAAGAAAACGGATCCTTAAAACGGATTAAAAACGCTAACGAACCTCAAAGCACGTTTTTCGAGGAAACCGGGAAAACGTGACTTTAAGCGGGTCAAATAGACTCGTAACAATTTTGGTCAACTAAATAATCATTAATAAATATTAGTGAAGCTTTAGAACCAATAAAATCAATAAAATGAGAGATTAGTAAAAACTGTCAAAAACGAGAAGTTGTGGGGGTAGAAACATAAATAACCAAAACTTATGTGTCCACTTTTAAAATAAAAAGTGAAGTTTGTGTGGGTGCTGGGTGCAGCCGACCCCATCCTATCCCCCTCTCACACACTCACTTACTCCCTCTTATTTACAAAACAACAAAAACAATTAAAAACAATAAAGTAAACTAATCTACTTTACCCACTCTCTCTCACTCTCTCTCCTACTCTATTCTCTTCACTCACGTACACAGCCTCCCTCACTCACTCTCTATTCTCTTCTCCTTCCTCCAACCGGTGGCCATGGTGATTTGAGCAACCAACACAAAAACTCCATCTTCTCTCTCTTATTACCCTCTTGAATATTCTCCAAAAATTGTAAAAATTACACCATTGTCATCCTTTCATCAAGAGCAACACTTCTATCTTTCCAAAATTCGAAAACAAGAACTTTCATCCCCATGGGTATGGAGAACTTGGAGCTTCAAGACCACCACTAGAACCACCTTCCTCTCCTTGTTCTTTTGAGGTAAAAACCTTCTTGAAACTCCCTGTTTTCTAGCCTTAAGGGCAAAACGAAATTTGAGCTAAAACTTTTGCTTGCTCCTTTTGTACCCAGCCGATTTTGGCATTCTTGAAAGAGTGGAAAGATTATTCTTGAGCTGTTCCAAGCATTAAAAACCCTTGGAAGGTAACATATCTCTAAACCCTAAAACTTACATTAAAAGCTTAAATAATGTTTAGGGTTAGTTTTTAGTAATGAAATGGCTTGTATGCATGGGTTGTAATGTTAGATTTGTGAAGTGCTATAAACCGGAGAGAGAGAGAAGGAGAAGGAGAAGGGAGAAGGAAGAAGCAAGAGGAAGAAAAGAAAACTAGAAGAGAAACAAGGTAATGATACTCACCTTTGTGTAGCCTATAGATATATATATATGTATGTAAACAGATTTTAGAAACGAAAATATGTATTGTAAGATGGTAGTGTAATGGTGGTGCAATGTGTAGGAGGAAACAAAGGTTTTAAACCTTTAAAAGACATGTAAAACTTGTTGAAACCTAAATGAGAATAAATGTTGAGTGCAGGAATTTAATGTTGTTTTAGTGTGGTATTGTGCATGAGAGATGGGTATATTGATATTGGTTATGAACAGGTGGTATGGATCATTTATGTGAGTGAAACATTGTGGTGAGAGTGTAAAAATATAGGGGAGGTTATGGCAAAATTTACCTAGGAATAGAACACTTAGTGGGCTAGAAACTAGGTGAAAGTATATGGTTGTAACAGATTTTAATTGAGTTAGTTTATTGGGGGTAAGTTAGGAGAAGTGTATAATGCATTAGAAACTCTTAGAAATGACAATAGAATAGGGAGTTATAGATGGAGAGAGTTAGAGTAGAAATCTGTAGCAAAATGCAGCTAGAGAAGAAACTATGTGAGTGTTGGAATGGAATTTGGGAAGAACAAGAGTGTAAGCTAGTATAGGATTTGTGTAATGAATTAAGGAATGAAACAACATGATTTAGAGTGTGTAATTAGTGATAAAACATGTGGGAATAAGTGTAGGAACAATGGGGAAGTAATGGGTGAAAGATAGAACTGAAAACAGAAATAAAAATGCAAATACTGGGCCGGACCGACCTTGGGACCAGACTTGCAAGGTCGGTCGAGCCCAGATTTACAAAGGGCGGAAAGCTTCTGGAATGGACCGACCTTGGGGACCGAACTTGCAAGGTCGGTCGGCCAGAAAATTCCCGTCTTAAAACCTTCTAGAATGGACCGACCTTGGAGATCGGACTTGCAAGGTCGGTCGGGCTAAAATTCGCCTGTAATGAAACTTACTGGAATGGACCGACCTTGGGACCGGACATGCAAGGTCGGTCGACTCCAGAATTTCGAAACCAAAACTCACTGGAATGGACCGACCTTGGGACCGGACTTGGCAAGGTCGGTCGGCCCTGTAATTTTCCAGCGTAGTACCTTACTGACTTCGACCGACCTTGGGTCCGACCCTGGGTAAGGTCGGTCGAGTCATACAAAAAAAAATTAAAATTTATAAATAATAATAATATATATATATATATATATGTATGCCCACATATATAAATGTACATATATCAATGAACCAATGTTAAGTAAGGAAATAAGCTTAAAGTAAAGAAGAGTAAGTAAGTAATGTGTAAGTGTAAGAATGGAAAGGACTTAGCAAGTATGACTTAGGAAACGCAAGAGTAATCGAATTAAGTTAATGATAGTTAAATTAATCACTCGAACATATGGATGTTATAGGACTTGATTTGTGAGCACCGAAGGAAAGTTGGGATACAAGTACAACGGTGAACGGTATGAATTCCTCATGCCCTGTATGCTATCTTTGTTACTCTGATTTGTGTGTTGTGTGCTAATTGATCACCAAATAAGATAAATGCACGAATCGGAGTTATCATGATTACTTGTGAATATGTAGTGTTGTATGTTGTGTATATTTTCTCTAATTCTTAGTTTGTATAATTCATGAAATGTGTGGATGAATATGAATGTGTGTATGTATGTTGTTGTACTGTGACCGATTGTGATTGCTATTGGACTTCTAACTAATTCCTAACAAGCTAACCAATCTAACTTAAAAATTAAATTGGAATGAGTAGAAGTCCGATATAGTTTCGGCCACGCGTGAGGATGCGGAGTCACGAGAAGCTGGCTCCAATTCCTGACTCTTAAACTGGTCCGCGGCCCAAATCCCTTA
The DNA here is from genome assembly GCA_023374045.1 of Limonium bicolor. Taxonomy (NCBI): domain Eukaryota; kingdom Viridiplantae; phylum Streptophyta; class Magnoliopsida; order Caryophyllales; family Plumbaginaceae; genus Limonium; species Limonium bicolor. Next base: position 42,404,052 of record CM041781.1, on the reverse strand, counting down.
AGTGGGTAGCATCCCGGATTGGTGAGTCAAGTAAATCCCGGTGGTGGGATGGTGTAGTCCCGGGCGGCGGAGGTCATACCGACTTAACTTGAGTATGAGTAAGTAAGTAAGAAGAGTAAGTAAAGCAAATGGTAGTTGTAAGAAGTAAGTAAGAGCAAGTAAAGTAAATGTAATGAGTAAAAGAGTAATAAGCATTCCGATTAACCCGGATGCATAATTTGACTAACACGGTGAAGTAAGTAAGTGTGTGTGCACTGTATTGCTATCTTGAATTGTAAATGTATTGTATATGCATGTATGTTGTATGTAAAGCATGTATGTATGAAATTATGAATCGCATGTTTAGTGGACGTCAAATAGTCGGCGTGCCCTAGCTAGCACGCGGTATATGCGGAGTTCATGCGCAGCTTTTGCTGAGCCCCTTGGGGGGATGTTTTTACTACACGCAAGGTACAAGAGAAGGATGAAGACTGTGAAGAGATGTAGCTTGTTTCTTTTATCTTCTTTTGATTGTAATGATGAATTATGAATGGTGTACTAAGTAGTACACAGCTTTAGCTTTTGATAGCCGGTACCATGGGGTACACCTTTTGGATAGTGAAAGCATTGGAGGTTGGGTACAGATGAGTAGTTGGTAGGAACTCATTCTTTTGAAAGGATTGGTAAAGGGATGTAATTAAATACTTTAAAATACTCGGTGATCCAGGATTGTAAGTATGTTATATTTTTCGGAACTAGTAAGTAATTGTAGTAGCTCGGTATACTTTGATCATCAGACCGTTACTGGAAGTAAGGTAAGCCTAGCTAGTCGTATGGGCGGTTAGCGGTGTTGTACACCCGCCGTAGTAAGTAGTAGTATTCCGTTGCGAACTGATAGAATTAAGGGATGATTGGACGGTAAGCACAAGATTAGCGGTAACGGTGTTACACGATTGATCCTACTTTTTATTATTATTATTATCTCTTTTGATTTTCTCATTGTTTTATCATCAATGTTTTTATATTTCATGTCTTTTTTTTACTACTATTTATTTATTTTATGCGCTTCATCTCCGTTCACGGCATTATTTTCCATACTTCATGTACATGTGCATTCTTTTTAATCTATTACATTACGTTTTGAATCTTAGTTTAGTTATTCCTAATTCATTAGTCAGTAGATTAATCTTCTCACTTTATGGTATGCTTTCTTTTATAATTGTAGCATTTTTTTAAGGGTTATTCCAGTCAAATTAGAGCTCTTGTATTATTTTTTCGTGTATATACTGGAATTCCCCTCATGCATAATGGTTAAAAGTACTCGATTGCAATCCTTGGTCCCGAGTTTGATTCCTAGCAATGAGCAACAAATGTTTCATTTTGTTCAGCTCGCAACGAGCTTCTATTTTATTGGTTGCTGTTACATATTGAATTTTGTTTCACAGTTCAAATCCGGTTTAGAACACGCGAAGAGTGGAGCACAGGTTCTGGTACGAACCTTGCAAGGAGCATTCTGTGAGCCTTATTTTCTGCCAGCCTTAACCAAATGCGGCACACACCTCAAATCTAGCCCTTTTCTTGTCTCAACGGTCCAGGTTAAGGACCCATTCCTTTTTAAGAAAACCTCAACTAAAAGACCAGTTTATGTCCAAAAACCCTAGCTCCCTTATAAAACCAGAAACAGTAGCCAGACTTAGACACGTGTTTTTTACTGGAGCAGCATTCTTTCTGACTTTGTCGATTGAAATCCCGATACCCATTTCCCTGGTCTGTTGGGTTTTATTCCTCGAGCCTCTCCAACATCTTCGACTCCAACCACCACACCCCAAAACTCGCCATCACCATGTCACTCCGCTGAGAAACACCGCCAACATCACCCCTACTGCATCGTCCTTCTGTCGGAAACCTACCCGCGATCAATCCACTCTGCAGCTCCGATCACCACCTTCATCGTAATCCACTTAAAAATCCGCAACCTCCCCGTCTTCTTTTTCCCACCTGAAGTTGTCGTTGTATCCTGACCCCGAAAGAGTAAGTAGCACTGATTTTGCTACGCCGATGATTCTCGTCTCACTTCATTTCATTTTTCTGTACATTACCGATTCCCTTGCTAGTTTTCTTTTTCAAGCATTCTCTTCCGTGCTTCCTTTCTGTTGTTTATTTCGACTTGTTATCAGTCTACACCATTCTGTGTTTTGTTAAAATCCTAGACCTAGAACTACAAATGTCGATTTTGCACGTCTCTGGTTTGAAGGATTACGTATAATCTGTTTATCTTATCTACGGTTGTGCTCTACTTTCGACTGAGCGAGAACATGCATGGTTGCTTTCGTGACGGTTCTGAACATAAATCCTTGATTTCCCTTCTGCATTTATATTTGGTACCATTACCCGTGCTCAAAAACCTGGTATGGACCTTGAAGTCCACGAACAGGGGTAAAGAGACGCGCATGATCGAAGTCCTTTGTTTTCGGTGATGTTGCACTTCATTCTCACTGTTGTAACACCCTAACCACCAATCGCAATAACAAAATTAATAACGCCCAACTCAAAAGAATTCGCAGCGGAAAAATAAATTCAACTCCCCGGTGTTACCGTCGTTAGTCACCCACGTGACTAACTAGGCCTTTCCAACTCCTCTGTAACGGTCTGACAAACTGAATACGCTACCGACAACTCTAACAAGTAAATACGGATTTAAAACGATTACATACCGAGTTTCCAAAGTTATGGAAGTATACCAGTTTAAACGAAGTTCATCTACAAAACAGGTATAACCTATTAAGGTATAAACAAAATCAGAAGTATACCCTAATACCCTAAGTCTACCCGCCTACTCTCGGTCGGGTCTCTTCAGCATCCGGTACCTGAAATGGGGGTGCCAAAACGGGCTCAGCAAACTACGTTGGTATGAAAATGTGCAGCCCGCAAGCTACCGGGCCACACGACTAATTGGTCGTTAACATGCAATCCATTTACATTATATAAATAAATTGTAAAACACAAACATGCAAGCATACAAATAATCAATCCACCAAGGTAATAGTACACTGAACAGAGATGAGACATAATGAGTCAGTCGGTGTTTCGTGATAATAATGACCCTAAGAATATTGAGGTCTCGTATAGGCCTTATTCGCTTATTGAGGACACTCCACACAGTGGGATGTCAACTCCTGAATCAATATGGTTATACAACGCATGTGTAGTCAATCGAATTAGATGGGTATGTAAACCCTAATAATTCACCGTCTCGAATACGCTTATTAGGTCGGGTATGAATAAACCCTTCAGACGAGATTGGGACTCTCGCGGTTAAAATGGGTAGTTAGCCCCGCAGAAGGATGTAGTCTCCTTCTGGCCACAATAATATTGGGTAGTTAGCCCCGCAGGGGATAGTAGTCATCCACCTGGCCAAATTACGAATGGGTAGTTAGCCCCGCAGGAGAAAGTAGTCTTCTCCTGGCCTCGTCGTGACGTATATATATTTTTGGAAGTCGACCTCATGCAGGTACGGCCTCCGGAAATTGCATGCATGGCCAGAAATCTGGGCTCCTCGCTTCCCGTATATTGAACATGTTAGTAGTCTCATATGGACATTCATCCTAACTCTAGGGTGATTAGTCAAATATCGCATGCGAATTGACTTGTATTATAAGGGAAGTTAGTGAGAACTTGAGTGCAAGTTCTCAATACGTAAGTCCGTCATTCGTAATCCACTTGTTATCGTATGTATTGTACGTGTGATTTATTTGTTTCGAAAGTATAGTCGGTGACAGGAAAATTAAACACAATAATAATACGAAACACACACATTCACCATATTACATTCATTAATCTTGGTCGTTATTCACAGAGCAACTAGCACACAAGCCGGTATAATCCGGTAGCAAACAGTCTGCAAGAATCCATACCTTACACCGAAGTGGGTACTCGCCTAGTCACGGGCAGATGTCCCATCTATCACACTCCTATAATTTGATTAATCACGTGTGTTAATTCACTAACTACTCTCGTATCATCTAGATTGCATCTATGAAACGTTTTGAGTGTTACGTCTTCGTTATTTCATGTGAGTTACAAGATCCCTCTTAATCTTGGTTAAACTCTTTTATTTCATGACTAAAGTGTTATTTTATGTACCTTAACTCATGAATTTAGTATTCTTGAGTTATATCTTATATTCTAAGAATACTTTTAAAAAAAAAAAACTTTTGTATATTTTTATACGTATATATAAATCTAGTTACATACATATCCACCTTTACAAAATAATCTTTGGATCATTGTATGCTATTAATAATTCTTTTCATATGTAGCATTACTATCTTTTGTTCATGTATTATATACACATGTGTTGTGATATATAGTTGTAGGCTTATATAATGCCTATTACCACCGTATATTATTTTATGATCTCATTATGTAATTTACTCCATATATATATGTAATATAATCCTTATATATATAAATATGCATATACTTACAACATTTATATTATATGCTTTCATTTCTCTTAATGTCTTAATAACCTTGCTATGTTCTTTCTAATCTCTATTTGTCACGCATAACATCGTCTAATTTCCACATACGCTTGTTTGTTACAAGCCAACCCCGAATGTAATAAATTATTTAGAATTAAGTTCTTTATGCTTATATAACCTATAGTTTCCAACCCTTTATTTATTTATACCAAAGTTTCATTTTCTGATTTTTCTTCCAATACTTCCATACAACTCTATAATTTTTTTTATTTACGCATTTAGCCCATAATTTTTGGTTATTATATTATAACCCCTTTAATTTCATAATCTTCACATTTTACCCCTTGTTATATTATATTTTATAGTTTTAATCCTACTTTCTAAAATTATAATCTTTCACTCAGTTTTTCGGAATTCGCTATATAGCCATAACTAATTTTCAGCTTTATCCCAACTTATCATTAATCATATTTTGAACCCACAATTTATAATAATTATATTTTTATCACTATCCTTATTAAACCTATAGTTTTTAACTCATTTTTTTAATTAATTCCAACTTATAACTTAACACTTAAATATTTACAAAACAGACCCATTAATTCGGTTTTCACCTATAATTTCCCTTTAATTATAATTTTGCCACAAATTCTATAATCTTTATATTTCATGTTATATTTCACATTTAATCCTAAGTTTTATATTCAATCCCAAGCATTGGTCAACCCTTTGACCGACATTATATCTATTACTTATTACTCTTATACACCCAAACTTAGTAGTATTTACGGTTTCCCCCATTTACTTTCCATAAATTACAATTTGGCCCCCACAATTTCCTTAACTTATATTCTCTCATTCCTAACCAAACTAACCTTATTTTTGACTTAATTACAACCTAACATCCATACTATAATTTCCTCCACATATTATAATTATTTAATAACCCATAATATACTTAATACTCATATTAACTTATAATTCATTTTAATGTAATTTTACACTTAATCTTTCTCCAAATAACTTCTAACCACTTAATTATTTCTCCTAAGCCTTATAATTATTCCAAATTACGCATTGGCCCCATTAGGCAACATATTTTCTCACTCACACTTCTAATTCCATAAATTACATTTTTGCCACCAATTTTTATAAACTTGACATTTTAAGGCTTAGTCATTAACTTAACTTAATCAAAAGTAATAACATCAACTTATACACATATTAATCATTATAGACCCTCTCACACAGCACACTCACGGTTGTTTTTATTTTCTTAAGATTCCAAGATCTTTATAATTATTTTAAAGTCTTATTTTAATCCTAAATTTTCAACTTGAAAATTCTTAATTTGGTAGGTATATTTCCTACAGATTTTGCGTTATTTTCCACCAACTTATAACTCAATAACAGCCCTAAAATATAGCTAACCTCATACCACAAGGTATTTAACGTTGAAAAGCCTTAAAACACAAAAAAAAACTTAGTAAATTAATGTGATTTTTTTGGCTAAAATTACCAGCCATAAATCAAGGCTTTCCTACGCTTAAAACAACCGTAATAACACAACAATTTCTCTGCACAAATAAACCAAATTGTCCCATGTGAAATAAGAATATTTAGACTTCACAAAAATGAGCATTAAGCTCTTAAATGATCACTTAACTCATTTAAGTGTTAAAATATAATTTTAAGCACATTATTAGGCCAATATTAACCATTTTTTTCTCTAGTTCTCGGCCTTTAAGCACAATAACTTAAAAAAATTAACATTAAAACTTAAATCAAAGGATTTACCTCTTAATGCCAAAGGTTTTTTTTTCTCAAGGCTTCAATTCTCGACCCTATTGTACAACAAGGTAAACCATTTTATTTTTTGGTGCAAGCTTAAGGGTAATTTAGAGTTTTAAGGCATTAAAACTTGAATTAGTAGCTTACCACTCTAAAGGTATATTTTTTTTTCACTTCTTTCTTCCCACTTGATTCACGGTCACCTATGGAGTATAATGAAGCTCCTTCCATGTGTTCAAAGATGAAGAAAATGGTGTTAAGACATGGTCATTTTCGGACTTAAATAAACCATGGGAGAAAGGGGAGTTTTAAGGTATATTTTTACCTTGTCTTGTAGATCTTGTATAGCACTTCTTCCCCATTGTTTTGTGCAGTATTTTTGACCTCAAAACCTTAAGATTTTTGAACATAACAAGATGGAAATGAGTGGTTGACGTTATAACCTTCATAATGGAAAAATGGAAGAGTTTTAACACTTTTGCTTACCTTGACTTCAGTTTGGTTCTTTCTCCTTGTGACTTGCGAATTTAATGGCCCATGTCTTATATTTTCAGCATTGCAAGAGTGTAGAAGAGATGTGTGGAAGTTTGGAGGAGTTTGGAGAAAAAATAATGGAGTTTGGAGGTATAATGAGTGAGAAAGGCTTAAGTCACCATTAATGAAACTTGAGAGCTCAAGGTTGAAGACAATGGAGGAAAAAGATGGGGAGTCTCGATTTGGGAGAATGGAGGGGGTCTGATTCGTAAGACATGGGCAAATGGGAAGGATGGAAAGAGAATGGTATATGTAATATTAGTGTATTAGGTGTATAGACTTGTAAGACTACATTGTACTTCCCTTGACTTTTATGTCTACTTTTTCCTTTATCTCCTCTTTTCCCTCTTATTGCCGAAAGTATTCAACATGGGTGGGTTTTGAATTTTTTGTTTGATTGTAATGAGTGAAGAGAGGTAAGGTAGGTGTATTAGGTAGATGTACTTATTTTCCTTCTTTTCCCCCTTTCCTTCTCTTCTGTTTTATGGTAGCAATAGAAGCAACTCTCTTTTTTTTTCTTTCTTTGTTTTACATAAATGAGTCCTTTTCTTTTCTTTTTTCTTTTCTTTTTTTCCCTTGTAATATTATACAATTATAGTTTATGATATGTAAGTACAAGTCCTCCTTATTTTCCTCCTTGATTTACTCCTCTCTTGCTTTCTTATTCTTCTTGTTTGTTGTCTTACGGCTGAACAAAAGCATTGGTTGTTTTACATTTTTTTTGTAACATTGTAGACTTATATATATAACATTATGTATTTAGGTGTGTTAGTCTTAACACATGTTATTGTGTTGTCTTAAGGCATACTTCTTATGCATGCTTTTGTATGAATGGTATACTTTATTATTTATTATGTTTATGTGAAGTATACTTAATGTTCTTAGTTCATGCTTAAGGTGTAACATGTTATATTAACTTTAATGGTTGATCTCACCTTATAGTTATTCCTTCTTTAGTCCATGGTTTTGTGTGAAGTTTAATGACCTTCATGGACTATATAATTATGTGCATAAATGCCTTAGTGTATGTTGTGATCCTTCACCAATTTAAGTTCATTAGTCTTAATAACTTAATGACCAATCCTTGTTGAAGTTCTCCTTTAATTTAATTTACTTTTAATTAGGTATTTAAGGTTTGGGGTATTTCAACTGTAGTGGTATGTAATTCTACTACCCTTCAACTCTTACTGTCCCTCAACCCTAGACGCTTACTTTTCTGTTTAAAGCTTATGTTGTACATCCCTTCTACTTATGGTCATGTTGTCGACGCCTGATAAGAAATTGGTCGGAACATTGCTGGGTTTATACTCCCTTCTCTGCTTCATAACATTGTGAAACTGGTCATTTCCAGTCCTAATACCCTTCTCCTTGTCAGTTACCCTAGCTCCTAATGGTTAAATTGTTGTTTGCTCTTGGTTTATGTAAGTTTGAGTTACCATCTGATTTTTGTCCACTAACCCTTTTGATTCTAACTAACCCTTTTGTTGTCAATTTCGTGAGGATGCTGTATTCAATGCACATCGTGTTCCTGGCTTGTAGAACTGATTCAGCAGGGTTCTTCTTTGTCCATTAGACATTTTGGCGAGATCCATATCAGACATGGGTTAAACCGGTTTCTGTCTAATCTTATTATTTACCAGACTCTGCCCATTTGTTCCATATTTTCAGAATTAATAAACTGTTGTACATCTGATCTTCTTTGTTGTTTGCTTTGAGTTTTATTGTGTTGTTTGCAGGAAATTTCTATGCTCCCTCCCGGTACTAAACTCTAACCCTTGTTATCTGTTGAGCTCACCAGTACAACATTGTCTATCTCATGCCTGTTTCTTGATGCTTGTGCCTAGTCTAAAATGTTTGTTTTGCCTCTGGAAATGCTTGGTCTGTTTGTTTAACTGCTGATGTTTGTTCCTTCGGTATGTAATGGCAACTTTGAATCTTTTACACCTTCTGTTTCCTTTAGCAATTCGGTTAATAGACCAGTGTATCAATGGCAAACAGAAAATGATTCGGAGCTTGTTTTGGCTGTTAAGTCCACATTTCTCACTGTTAGTGGTTAATTCATTAAGAAACTAGGGCTCTGGTATGGTTGTATGCAGTTAGTTTAGGATATTCTCTGTGCTGTTATGAAGCATGTTTGTTAATCTCTGCTGAAAATCTGGGTTAGGCTTTGAACTAGTTTTAGACTACTCAACTTTTTCACATAATCTGGTAGGTTCTTAGACAACGCAACATTGGATTTTAAGGAGCATTGAGCAGGAATGAACTAAAAACTGATCCAATTGATTTAGGTCTCTGTTTGTTTTTGCTTAAAATAATCAATGGACTTCTCTGTACTCGAGTTTCGATTTGTTTTGCTTATCGGTAATTTATGTGCATAATCTGTTTACGGTTTCCAGCTTTGATCCATGTTCCTTGCCCTGCGCTTTATTTGTACATGTTTTACCCTTTAAGTTACTGCAGTGTTTGATTCTTGTATGCTAATCTATTTACTAAGCCTTAGTTATTAGACCTTAGGACCAAGCCTAGGATAAAGGGTGAACCCTAAGATTTAGGTGAGCCATGGTCCCACCTAATAAATTGGGTGATCCCTAGACCCAAACCACATCTTATTATAATATGTATTAATAAAAGCACTTTCTCAAATATCATCCTAGTTTGATTCATCATTCCTTCCAAAATTTTCCAAAGCCCAAACCAAGCCTCATTTGTCTCTCGAAAGTTTTTATTACATTCGGTTTATGAAACTCATTTCGAAAATCCTTTTCTTCAAAAAAAAACAACACAAAACTAACTCCAAAACCAATTCCAAAGTCCAATTCAGAATCATTGCAAATTCAAATGAGGCCCACCAGCCCAATATCCAGCCCGGCCCAAAAGCGCACAGCCCCGGCCCAAAAACCCACGGATCCGGCCCAAGAGCCCACAGCCCCAGCCCAAAAACCCACAGATCCGGCCCAAATACCCAATCCTGCCCAACCCGGCCCAAAAGCCCACTGATCCGGCCTAAATACCCAATCCTGCCCAACCCAGCCCAAAAGCCCACAAACCGGCCCAAAAGCCCACAAAACCCCACAAATCCGGCCCAAATACCCAATCGTGCCCAACCCGGCCCAAAAGCCCACAAACCGGCCCAAACGCCCAAAGATCTGACCCAATATCCAGTCCGGCCCAAGCCTACAAACTAGCCCAATACCCAGTCCGGCCCAACTCATCAGCTCGGCCCAAACCACCAATCCAGCCCAATTCATCAGCCTGGTCCAAATTCCATATTCAAACAAACCCAAAACCGAAAAGATCAATCTAAGTCCAAAAAGATCAATCCAAATCCACAACCAAAACTCAAGCTCACAAAAATCAGCCAAGTCCACAAAATCAGCCCAAGTACGAAATCAGCCCAAAGCCCAATTCGGATCAGCCCAAATCCCAATTTGGATTGACCCAAAGCCCGTGAGATTGCCCCATTTCCCACATACCTAAATCAAGGCCCAAAGTCCACAAACCCAAACTTTGACCAATCCAAACTTTGACCAACCCAAACTTTGACCAAACCAAACTCTGACCAACCCAAACTTTGACCAACCAAACTTTGACCAAACCAAACTTTGACCAATCCAAACTTTGACCAACCCAAACTTTGACCAAACCAAACTCTAACCAACCCAAACTTTGACCAACCCAAACTTTGACTTGACCAGAACTTTGACTTTGACCCAAAAACTTTGACCAAACCCATGTTCTTACCCAGAGCTTTGACTCGATCCAAAGTTGACCATCACTTCCAAGTGACCCACCTCGGGTTTACTTCCACCTAGAAAACCCAAACCACATTCAAATCAAGTCCAAAATCCAAAATCCCTAAAACTTCATCTTTCTTTCTCGAATTTCAAACATTCTTCAAGCTTTCAAAAGGAACCATTTTGTGAAATTTTAAAGGAAAAACTCTTCTCACGTCACAGAAAACTCTTCTTAAAACGTAGAAAGTTCTTCTCACATATACAGAAATTTTTCTCCTAAAAACATTTCTCAAAATCAGTGTTTTTTCATCGAGAATTCTGAACAACTTTAAAGATTTTCTAACTCAGTTTTCGAACTCAAAACTAAACCATTTTCGGGGAACATTGGATGTCTGACCCCTTCAAAATATTTCCTTTCTGGTTAGAGCATCACTTGTTTCCCTTTCCAAAATAAAAATCTGAGGCGGGGCACTGGGGTCGTAATCTCCCTTGTCGCAGTCTGGATCTCTTCAGGCGAGCCATTAGGGTGACAAACATCCCTAATTGCAGCCTAGATTTTTACAAGGCAGGGTGTTAGGGAAGTAACGACCTTCCTAGCTGCAGCCGGGATTTTAGAATCGTCTAACTCCCTTCCACTCGATTTCAGTATTTTTGGTTTTTGATGTTTTAAAACCCGGGAGTTAGAGACATTATTAGGGTTTGACCGAGAACATCTTATTCATGGTGTTTCTCTCTAAATCCTATTTTTCGACATAAATTCATTGCCCCATCTTTCGAGCCTCGACACTTACCATTAATTAAGTGTCGTGTTCGAGGGGGGTACATAGGATAATCCCTCGGGATTATCCGCCCTTTTACAACAAAAGTGATTTTTCAGTTTTTAAAACTTTAAGAGAGACAATTTTGAATAAGCCAATCCAACCCTCCCATCAAAGCTTTAAGCCGCATAAACATTTCTTAATCTTTTTCCTAACATATTCAAAATCACCTTAGTCATATAGGACCTCCAATTCCTGAATGCTCCCGAACAACATTAGCCGTCTTAAACCTGAAACACCTTCAAAACCCGAACACCGGTAAACCAAATGTCCTTTTTCATACTCCATCATCCTGAAAACTCGAACTCCTTTTCAACACCTTCCGACTTTCCAAAACACCTTAAAAATTTGACCATTCCAAAATCTGAACTTCACAAACCCAGAAAACTCCTCAGAATAACCCGAATACCCTTTGACCTCTCAAAATGACCCGAAAAACTCCTCAAAATAACCTGAATACCCTTTAACTCCATCAAATGACTCAAGTATCCTTCAACTTCACAAAATGTCCCGAAAAAACTCCTCAACTTCACCACATGATCTGAACACCCCTTAACTTCACAAAAATGACTAAAATGTTCTTTTACTCCTTAAAACTTCCACCATCCTCTTAGCTCCGCGAAAGCCGAAACAACCTCAAACCCCTCAAAACAATCGAATCCTCTCAACCCTCAAATAAACCTCGCCGACCAATATTTCAAGACCAGCCTATTCCTTCAAACTCTTCCAAATCATCTATTCCTCAGTCCACACTCAATCCTATCCTTTGGCTTCATTTGAATCTCTCTAATAAGGTTTTGAAAGAGGGTAATCCCGACAATTGGAGACCGAGGTTTCCTCGGGCACCAATCTGAAGTTGTGGTCATTACCACTTCCAAGCGGTGTAACCCAGTGTGAACCCACATCAGAATCTCTACAAATAACCAGATAAGCCCCATCCATAGGCAATAATTCAGAGTCAATCAACGGTTCTTAGAACCCTTCTCCTCCCTTCCTAGTTCCTTAGGTCAAACTAGGTGACGACTCTAGTCAATTTCCGTCGTTAGGGCATGAGTCCGCGTGGAGCCCATCGAGAGCGGGTGTAGTGCACACTTGCACTCCCCTTTAGGCTTTCTGGGAAAGACGGACAATTTAGTAGGTATTTGAGGGATGCCAGAATAACGGGTTTTCACCCTCCACAGAATGGCAAATTTAGGATCTAGACTTTTCAGTCAAGAACCATTTAGATAGACCCCCTCATACCGAAAAATCACCCTCCACAGAATGGCGACTCCGCTGGGGAAAACTTGAGTAAGTTTTTATCACACTCAAGGAAGACTGAACTCCATTCAAAATTGTCGGGACTTCCCCACTTCTTTCAAAACCTTCAAAATATTCTTTTCAAAGCCTCTAGGATTACTCTACTTCACACTCAGAGTGTGTATCTGATGAGGACATTTAGGACTTGATAGATCCTCAACAAACATGACAACAATTGGGTTAATGATTAGCTCACGATTAGAAAAAGACACTTAGGATTGAATGAAGCTAACTTCCCTTTAGGTTAATAAGCAACCAATTTGGAATCATCACCTTCAAGATAAAACTCTTAGCAAATAGGTTGGTACTAACTTCATCGCTTTTATATTTATGTTGTGATTGTGGGGTGCATTGGGTGGGTAGCTTAGGCCATGCATTCCTCTGTGTCACCCGATTTATCCATGAGTCACGGGATCCCAACCGGTCCACGGTTGATTCCCCATGAGTTGGGTCATTTATATAAATGGCTAAACCCACGGGACAAGATGGTCATCGACCTACGCCCTGTGGGCTCATGATCCGAAAATACCTTCCATTATCCGAGTCCAAGCCAGTATATAGTGAACCATGAGCCTTCAGTGTCCAGCTGTCTGGTCCGGTGTCTAGGTCGGGTTTTATAGGTAGTCACCCCCTTTGTATGTCGTCTGTCTGACCACCCTTTGCCTTACCCTGAAGATTGCATGGGCTCAGTTCTCCAAGTGTCCTTTGCACCACGGGTGTCTTTAAAGCCCAATGTCACACTACAAATCCATAGAGGATCCCGTATTTACCGGATACCTATACATGGCACAACGTAGTTAGTGAATAATTTGGACTTTAGACACACCTTATCGTGCAGACGACAGGAGACCCGACCCCATGCAGTACTTCCCCGAGTTTCCCGAAAAGTGAGCGTGTTGTCAGATCATCACTGGCCATGGCGTATGTTTCCTTATCGCTTCGGATATCCTGACCTTTCAAACTTACTCACTCGATGAGGGGCCTTCTTTATAACGTGCTCCGCAAGGGGCATAGCAGAGAAAAACCCTGAGAGATGATAGTGAAGGGACGATGGTTCCCCCGGTGAGACAGAGTCATAATTGATCTAGAAAGTGATTATCCCAACATTAACACTTACATAAAACTAACGAACCAAGAAACGATAACGCAAACCTATGAACACACTAGTATGTGAGAGAGTGTACGGGATTAGTAAACTCCCGACAACGCTTAGAGAACCGAATCGATTTAATCCACCAAACAATAAATTGTGGGAGTATATAAGCAACCTCTATCAGAGGAATTGATGATGGTGCAAGACATGAATCTTGAGAAAAGTAAAGTACGGTAAGGGATCACCAAACCCCTTAGAACAATAGTCGACCCACAAAGAGAGGACCCGACTAGTATAAACAATGTCCCGAACATGAGAGTAATCGATACGTTGGGGGAACCCTTAAATCTGAGATTACTAGAAATTTGTAAATCCCTGATCTAATAGAGGATATCGAGAGAGATACTTCTAGGCTAATCCATGAGATTGTAAAATAACTCCAAGAGGGGAGTATTGGGAATTTGAGTAGTCCGGTAGAAACGGACATTTGAGTATTTGAGGAGCTAAGCGTATAGCTCCGCTTGTATTTGTAAGCCCGGTGGCGAGTCTTGTGTATGACTATGCCCGGAGGCTGTAAGTAATGAGTATTGAGTAATGAGTATGTACAAGTAAAGTAATGAGTATTGAGTAACGAGTATGTACGAGTAAAGTAAGGAGTTAGTACGAGTAAGGTACTGAGTATTGAGTAATGAGTAAGTACGAGTAATACAATGAGTATTGAGTAATGAGTAAGTACTAGTAAAGTAATTAGTATCAAGCAAAACATGAGTAAGGTAATGAGTAAGGAAACGAGTGAAGTAATGAGTGAAGTATGAGTAAAGCAACAAGTAAGTAAGAGTATGATTGGTGTAAGCCCTATGAACCCAAGCGAGGAGAAAGAGAGCATCCGATTAAACCGGATGAATGAGTAACTAATATAAACGGTTGACTGATGAATGGTCTTCCCTCATAGGTATTGAAACTTGTGTATGTATGTAAGTATTGTTGCTAGTGTATAATGTTGTAGTATTAGTATGTATGTATGCATGAAAATGAACTCCATGTATTCGACCAAAGTAGTCGGCGTACCCCGGTTAGCACGCGGGGTATGCGAATTTCATATGCAGCAATTTGCTGAGCCCCTAGGGGCACCGTTTTTATTTACAGGTACTTCGAAGCTAACCACCGTTCGAGAGTGTAGGACGGGATTGCTGTATAAGCATGGGTAGCTGAGTAATAGGAATTGTATTTGTATTGTAATGCGAAATTGTAAGTCCAAATTGTAACGGTAGTTTGAGGATTGTAGTAGACTCGGTATAGTATTGAATTGGAGTTTGTATTTGGATTATGATTTGAGTATGGAATGGAAATTAATGTATTGTGTAGAGTACTCGGTATATTCAAGTCATCAGACTGATAGTATGTAGTATTGTAACTGGCCTTGTTAGTCACGTGGGTGACTAACGGCATTGTACACCCGCCGTTGTGTATGTAATATCCACTGCGAAGGTAAGTAATTGTAAGAAAATGACGGGATTAGCGGTAGGGGTGTTACACTCAGCCGTATCCCCACCTCTCTCTCTGGTGATTTTTCCTCTCTTCTTCTTCTTCCTCCAGGCGATTTCTTCAACCCTCCATGGCAGCTCACACCTCCAAGCTTGCCCAAGCCACATTACTACTCCAAATCAAGAAAAAATACATATTTGAACTCCCCTCATCAAGGGCTATCATCCCCTCTTTTTGGAATTTCGAAATGATGAAGTTCATCTCCATGGGTTTTGGCCATTTGAAGAGAAAACCACATTTTCTTGAAGCTTGGAGTCTCTTCTTCCATTCAAGGTAAAAAGATTCATGAAAAAACTCATTTTCCTCCACCTCCTTGTTGGCCGATTTTCCCCCTTTACCATGCCTTGTTTTCTCTCTTTGTTTGAGCATTGTTTCAACCCTACAATGGTGGTGGAACCATCCTCATGATTCAAGGGTTAAAACCCCTCATAAAACTCTAAAGGTAAAACCCTAGCTTTTTGTGCTTTAAGCCTTTTCATTGAATTAGTGTTATTTCAAGTGTTTAGAAGTTTAATTATATCCATTTTGTGTTCCTTGGATGTTGGGATGGAGTTTGGCAACTCCATTGCCCACTTGACCGAAAATGGCAAAAGGAAGAGAAGAGGAAAAATGGAAATAGGAGCTTGTGAATTTGAGGTAATTAAACTACTTTAATGCTAATCTTGTATGTGTTTGAATATGGGATGGGTAAATTAATTGAATGAACCAAAATTTGTGCTAGTAATGGGTTTGGTGAAAGTTTGAGAGAATGTGTGAACTTGTTGTTGAATTGAGGGCCTTGGAGCCAAGTGACTTGGGATTTGTGTTTATGTTGTTGTTTGGTGGATTTTGAATTGAGATTGTGTGCTGGTAGGACCCTTTATGGGTGTGGCTAGTTTTGAAATGATTTAGGTGAAAATTGGTGAATTTGGACAAGTTAGGTTTATGGGGAAGTTATGGCAAAATTTTAGTAGAAATTGAGTGTTTTAGGTGACCTTATGAATTGGAGAACCTAGGTGTTTATATGGTTGAGTTGAGTAGATTAATAACCATGGAATGGTAGTTGGAGAAGGGAGATTTGGGTATGCAAAATCTGTAGCAAAAGGTGGTCGGAAAGTCTTGAAATTTCTTAAGAAGAGTTAGTGTGCTTAACCTTGGTAATGGAGGATGGACTTGGGTATAGATAATGCAAGTTTCTAGGAAGGTGTGGTGATGGTCAATAAGTGATGTGGTAAGGTGGTATAAGGTTGTAAACTATCAAGAAGAGGTAGAAATGCACAAGTGTGCAAAGTGCAAAAATGTAAACATGAAATTGGTGGATTTGAACAAGAATGGGATGATGGATTGGACCAATGATTTAGGAAGGTTTAAGGAGTGTTTTAGGGTGTTTAAGCATGTATAAAACATGTGGAAAGATTAGGAAATGATTAGGTGTGAATTAGGGGTTGAAAAGAGTTCAAAACTGTAAAATTTGACAGTTCCAGGGGTGGTCCGAGTTTGTAAATCGGTAACCCGGACCACATCAAAAACTAGGCAGAAAGAAGGTTGGTCCGGGTTTATAGCCCCGGACACAAACCCGAACCACATGAAAAAAATAGGCAGAATGTGTTTTCCGGGATTGGTCCGGGTTTACAAACCAGGACACAAACCCGGACCAATGTAAAATGCATCAAAGAGTGTTTTTAAGTGTCCTAAGGATGGGGGATTGATTGGGGATGGTTTTTAGATGATGTTTAGGATTTTTTGGTGACCAATAAAGGTCCTTGGATGTATAAACAAGTTGGAGAAGTGATTGAGAAATTTGAAGACTTAAGTAAACCTAAGGTAACGGGATACGGGGTTAATTACGGGAGTATTAGTTTTACATAACGTAACTGAAATACCCCGTAATTAAAAACAGTGATTAATTAGGCTAATTATAATTTTAAAGGCTTAATTACACTTCAATAAACATGAGGGAACAAATCCCGAAGAAAACGGACCTTTAAAATGGGTTAAAAGCATAAACGAACCTTAAAGCGCGTTTTTCGAGGAAACCGGGAAAACGCGACTTTAAGCGGGTCAAATAGACTCGTAACGATTTTGGTCAACCAAATGGTCGTTAATAAACAGTAATAAAGGTTGGGAACCAATAAAATTAATTAAACGAGAAAATTCCGGAAAACGGGTTCCGGTTAGTAAAAACTGTAACAACCGAAAAGTTGTGGGGTGAGAATGCAAATAAGCAAAGTTAGTGTGTCCACTTTGGCAAATAAAAAGCAAAAATCTGTAGAGGGGTGTGTGTGTAGCCGATTGAGCCTCCCCCTCTCACACTCTCTTCAATTCTCCTTATTTGCTAAAAGACAAAGAAGATAAGTAAAAAGCAAAAAGAACCCTCTCTCTCCTATCCCCACTCCTCTATCACGTTTTCTCTCACCTTCTCTATTCCTCTCCTTCTTCCTCCTGCGACAGCCATGGAGAAGTGAAGCCCCCCACTCAACTCTCTCATTCTCTCCTCTTGTCCAAGCTCAATCCTTGTCCAAATGCAACAAAAATTGTACCATTGAAATCCCCTCACCAAGGAGAACATCTTTCTCCTTTCAAAAATTGAAAACAACCAACTTCATCTCCATGGGTGTGCTGCATTTGGAGCTTGAGTACCACCATTAGAAGCACCTTCACCTCCTTGTCATTTTGAGGTAAAAATATTCTTGAAAACCAATCTTTTTTCTAGCCCTTGTTGGCAAAACGAAAATTCAAACTAAACCCTTGTTTGGTGCTTTGTATTCTAGCTGATTTTGGCTTTCTCATTGGTGTTGGAATCTTGCTTTGGTTGTTGTCCACCACTCCATCTATCCATTGGAAGGTAATGCTTCATTCTAAACCTTAAACAAGCATAAACCCTAGATTGGTAAAGATAGTTTTCTAAGTAGTTGTGTGTATTGATATGGGTTGTAGCATTGGTGTGTGAACCCCAATGGAACCGAGAACAAGAGAGAAAGAAACAAGGAAGAGGAAAGGAAAGGAAAGAAGGAAAAACTAGCAAGACAAGGTAAATACTCTTACCTTGAGTTAGTTTTGTGTATTGTATTGTAACAGAATTTAAGTATTAAAATGAGTAATGTATGTGCTATGAGTAGTAAGTGTGTTTGTAGCATAATGAGGAATGGTAATGTAACGTTTTGAAACTTTTAAATGATGTTTAAAAGCTTGGAAAACATGGGGTATGGATGTGTATGTGCAGGAATTTTTGATTGTAGTGAAGTGGAAATATGAGTATAAGCATTGGATAAATAGTTGTGTGAATGAGCAAATTGTGAGCTGAAGTATGTGTGGGCAAAGTGAAAATTATAGGGGAGACTATGTCAATTTTACCTAGGAATGAAAAGGACTTAAATATTTAAGAAGAATGAATAACCTAGGTAGTAACTAGTGTATTTTAGAGAGTGTAAAGGGGTAGTTTAGTGTCTTGAAACAGATTTGAAAAGGATTTAGGTAATGAGAAGAACTAGAGTGCAAAGTAATGTATTTTGAATGCTAGGAGTGGCATTAGTTGAGGAAGTGGTTGGAGGATAGAAGTTAAGGTGAAAATTTGAACAATGTAGCAGTAGTGTAAGAAAACTAGTATAAGAGTGGAAAGAAGTGAGGAAAATTGTGTAAGTGGATGTAGGAATTGAGTAGTAAGTTTGGTGGATGAGCTAGGTGATTTAGAGGGTTTAATGAGTGTTAAACATGTGGGGAATGTATTGGTAAAGGTTAGGGAAGCAATGGGAAAGTAAAACACCAAAAACTGATTTTAAAACTGAAGTACTGGGCCGGACCAACCCTGGGACCGAACTTGCAAGGTCGGTCGAGCCCTGAATTACAAAGACGGGAACTTACTGGAATGGACCGACCTTGGGACGGACTTACAAGGTCGGTCGGGTCTTAAATTTTCGAAACCAGAACTTTCTGACTTGGACCGACCGTGGGGACCGGACTTGCAAGGTCGGTCGGGTCTGAATTTTTCTGCGATGAAACTTACTGACTTCGACCGACCTTGGGTCTGACCCTGTAAGGTCGGTCGGGTCAAAACAAAAAAAAAATAATTTTAATTATATGATTATAGTAATCATATGTATATATATGTCTATACACATATATATATATATATATATATGTAAGTAATACACCATTAATGAAGTAGTAATGGTGAGAAAGTAAGTAAATGAGTAAGAAAGCAAGTTTAAGAAGTAATAAGGAAAAGAATGGTTTTCATAATCAAGTATGGATGTAAAGAAGTAGTAAGTACACCTTGGAAGTATTAATGAAGGAAATGAGTTGGATTAATAATAGATCATTGATCATACAACTTCATGTATGTATAGGAATCGAATAGTTGAACACCGAAGGAACCCGGTAGTACGAATACGAAGGTGTACGGTATGATTTCTTCATGCCTTGTATCCTAACTTGGTTACCCCGATTTGCGTGCTTATGTGATCACTCAAAAGATAAATGCACGAATCGGACTTATATTGCACTTAATTGTGTTTGAACTATATTGTTCTTGTTGTATCTTCTTGAACATTTAGTTTGTATAATTCATGAAATGTATGAATGAGAATGAAGAGTATGTGTAGGTAATGTGTACTTGAGTAGTGTATTGATGTATGGTATGGAAGTACTGACTTCTACTAATTCCTAACCATCTAACTCCTAACATGAGTAATGAATAAAATGGAATGAGTAGAAGTCCGATATAGTTTCGGCCACGCGCGAGGATAAGGAAACACAAGAGGTTGGATCTGAATCCTGGCTGTAATCTTTTCCATGGACCAATCCCCTTGAATGGGTAGCATGCTGGATTAGTGGGCCACCCTAAAGCCCGGTGGTGGGATGTAGTAATCCCTGCCCGAAGGTCATACCGACTTGACTTGAGTAAAGTAAGTAAGAAGTAAAGTATTGCATGTGTATTGGTCTTGACTATTGTAAGTCATTGACCTTGAGTAAAAGAGTATCGAACACCCGATTAACCCGGGTGTGTAATGAAGCTAACAAGACTTATGTATGAATTGGAGAAGTGTATCTCCGTATTGCGGTGAGTATTCGGTAAGTATGAATGGTTGACTTGTAATGTCTTCCTTGCATGTATTGAATGTATGTATGCCTTGTGAAATGAATGTATCGAATTGTATTGTATAAAGCATGTATGTATGTATGAATGGAACGAGCCGCATGTATTCGACCAAATAGTTGGCGTACCCTCGCTAGTACGCAGGGTATGCGTTTATCATATGCAGCGTAAGCTGAGCCCCTTGGGGCGATGTTTTTATTCTACAGGTACCGCGAGGCGTGATGGTCGAGTAAGGACCGGAATGAATTCTTTTTGGGGTAGTTAGTAGATTGGAACGGTGTACCGAGTTATACACGGCTAAGGCCTTTTTTAGTAGCCGGTGTACCATGTGGTACACCTTTTTGGATAATGAATTATGATTGGATAGAAAGGAGTAGATGTACTAACTCTTAATTTTTGGGAATAGTCTTGGAATGTAATTCATATATTTTGAATACTCGGTAATCAAAGTGTAAGTAAGTATTTGGTATTGTAAGGTAATTTAATATGTATTCGGTATATTCTAATCGTCAGACCGTCACTGTAAGTAGTAGTAGCCTTGTTAGTCTTGGATGGCTAACGGCGTTGTATCACCCGCCGGGAGTAAGTAAGTATTCCGCTGCGAGTAAGGTAATTATGGGAATGATTAGAGGATAATGCGGTGAAGGACACCTGGAAGGTGGTGAAGCTCGCGGAGCTATTCGACAAGGAGATCATCCGACACCACGGAGTCCTGAAAACCATAGTATCTGACCGCGACACCAAATTTCTTTCGAGATACTGGAGAGCAACACGGGAAGCGCTAGGTACTGAGTTGAAGCTTAGCACCGCCTTCCATCCACAGACCGACGGTCAGACAGAAAGGACCATCCAGACACTAGAGGATATGCTTAGGGCATGTGCCTTAGACTTCCAGGGGAGCTGGATCGATAAGCTTCATCTTATCGAGTTTTCGTATAACTATAGCTATCACGCTTCGATTAAGATGTCGCCTTTCCAAGCTTTGTATGGTAGACCTTGCCGTACCCCGTTGTGTTGGGATGAGTCAAGTGAAGCGGTTATCATAGGACCGGAGTATCTAGAACAAGTACAAGCTGAAGTTCAGCAAATCCGAGCAAATATGAAAGCAGCCCAAGATAGACAGAAATCCTATGCGGATGTGCGACGATGCGACCTTGAGTTCGCCGTGGGCGACCAAGTGTTCTTGTGTGTCTCACTTATGAAGGGCGTCTTTCGATTTGGCCAGAAGGGAAAGTTGAGCCCGAAATTTGTAGGCCCGTACACGATCACCGAGAGGATTAAAGCCGTAGCTTATAGGCTAGCATTGCCTGAAGAATTGGGGTGTGTTCATGATGTCTTTCATGTATCACAACTCAAGAAATACTTAGCCGATCCCTCTCATGTATTAGAACCCGAGCAACTATCCCTAGAGCCGACGATGAGATATGTCGAGACTCCACTGTGAATCCTTGATACAAAGACAAGAGACACTCGCCATAAATTTGTACGAATGGTGAAGGTCCTATGGTCTAACCACGATGTCGAGGAAGCGACTTGGGAATTAGAAGACGCCATGAAGGCGAAGTACCCAAACTTATTTGTAGTCTAGATGTCTAGAAACGTATAGTACGGAGGGTACGGGGCATACCCCTTTTAATGGGGGTAGAGCCTTTTGCTTTTGCATTGCTTCGGGTTAGCGTTGCATAGTATGTATGTATTGTAATTGTATTTTGTTGGCACATGTAGTGCTAATTGTATTTTATTGGCACAAGGTAGTGCTAGTAGTATCCGGTATGTAGCACAATGAGTATGGTATGTGTGTAATGAGTAATGCATTTGTGTTGTACGGTATATGACACGAATGACAATGTGGATGTATTGTGAATGGTATTGTGGAATGTGTGAATTGGATTGTGCATTGTGTATGGTATTTGAATTGAGTATAGGGTATGGTATTTGAATTGGTGTATGCTTGTAGTGTAATAACTGTGAACACCTTGTAAGGTGGTAGTAGAATGCATTGTGGCAATTGGTTGCCAAATGAGTAGAATTGTAAACCGTAAACCTTGAGCAACTTTGAGGGCAAAGTTCCTTAAGGGAGGTAGATTGAAATACTCCGTAATTAAAAACAGTGATTAATTAGGATAATTATAATTTTAAAGGCTTAATTACACTTCAATAAACATGAGGGAACAAATCCCGAAGAAAACGGACCTTTAAAATGGGTTAAAAGCATAAACGAACCTTAAAGCGCGTTTTTCGAGGAAACCGGGAAAACGCGATTTAAGCGGGTCAAATAGACTCGTAACGATTTTGGTAAACCAAATGGTCGTTAATAAATAGTAATAAAGGTTGGGAACCAATAAAATTAATTAAACGAGAAAATTCCGGAAAACGGGTTTCGGTTAGTAAAAACTGTAACAACCGGAAAGTTGTGGGGTGAGAATGCAAATAAGCAAAGTTAGTGTGTCCACTTTTGCAAATAAAAAGCAAAAATCTGTAGAGGGGTGTGTGTGTAGCCGATTGAGCCTCCCCCTCTCACACTCTCTTCAATTCTCCTTATTTGCTAAAAGACAAAGAAGATAAGTAAAAAGCAAAAAGAACCCTCTCTCTCCTATCCCCACTCCTCTCTCACATTTTCTCTCACCTTCTCTATTCCTCTCCTTCTTCCTCATGCGACAGCCATGGATAAGTGAAGCCCCCCACTCAACTCTCTCCTTCTCTCCTCTTATCCAAGCTCAATCCTTGTCCAAATGCAACAAAAATTGTACCATTGAAATCCCCTCGCCAAGGAGAACATCTTTCTCCTTTCAAAAATAAAAACAACCAACTTCATCTCCATGGGTGTGCTGCATTTGGAGCTTGAGTACCACCATTAGAAGCACCTTCACCTCCTTGTCATTTTGAGGTAAAAATATTCTTGAAAACCAATCTTTTTTCTAGCCCTTGTTGGCAAAACGAAAATTCAAACTAAACCCTTGTTTGGTGCTTTGTATTCTAGCGTTTTGGCTTTCTCATTGGTGTTGGAATCTTGCTTTGGTTGTTGTCCACCACTCCATCTATCCATTGGAAGGTAATGCTTCATTCTAAACCTTAAACAAGCATAAACCCTAGATTGGTAAAGATAGTTTTCTAAGTAGTTGTGTGTATTGATATGCTGTTGTAGCATTGGTGTGTGAACCCATTGGAACCGAGAACAAGAGAGAAAGAAAGAAGGAAGAGGAAAGGAAAGGAAAGAAGGAAAAACTAGCAAGACAGGTTAATACTCTTACCTTGAGTTAGTTTTGTGTATTGTATTGTAACAGAATTTAAGTATTTAAAAATGAGTAATGTATGTGGTATGAGTAGTAAGTGTGTTGTAGCATAATGAGGAATGGTAATGTAACAGTTTTGAAACTTTTAAATGATGTTTAAAAGCCTGGGAAAACATGGGGTATTGGATGTGTATGTGCAGGAATTTTATTGTATTGTAGTGAAGTGGAAAATGTGAGTAATGCATTAGATAAACAGGTTGTGTGAATGAGCAAATTGTGAGCTGGAGTAATGTGTGGGCAAAGTGAAAATTATAGGGGAGACTATGTCCAATTTTACCTAGGAATGAGAGGACTTAAATATTTAAGAAGAATGGATAACCTAGGTAGTAACTAGGTGTATTTAGAGAGTGTAAAGGGAGTAGTTTAGTGTCTTGAAACAGATTTGAAAAGGATTTAGGTAATGAGAAGAACTAGAGTGCAAAGTAATGTATTTTGAATGCTAGGAGTGGCATTAGTTGAGGAAGTGTTGGAGGATAGAAGTTAAGGTGAAAAATCTGTAGCATTAATGTAAGAAAACTAGTATAAGAGTCGGAAAGAAGTGAGGAAAATTGTGTAAGTGGATGTAGGAATTGAGTAGTAAGTTTGGTGGATGAGCTAAGGTGATTTAGAGGGTTTAATGAGTGTTAAACATGTGGGGAATGTATTGGTAAAGGTTAGGGAAGCAATGAGAAAGTAAAACACCAAAAACAGATTTTAAAACTGAAGTACTGGGCCGGACCGACCCTGGGACCGAACTTGCAAGGTCGGTCGAGCCCTGAATTACAAAGACGGGAACTTATTGGAATGGACCGACCTTGGGACCGGACTTGCAAGGTCGGTCGGACCAGAAATTTTCTCGTCAGAAAACTAGAATGGACCGACCTTGGGACCGGACTTACAAGGTCGGTCGAGTCTTAAATTTTCCAAACCAGAACTTTCTGACTTGGACCAACCTTGGGACCGGACTTGCAAGGTCGGTCGGTCTGAATTTTTCAGCGATGAAACTTACTGACTTCGACCGACCTTGGGTCCGACCCTGTAAGGTCGGTCGAGTGAAAACAAAAATAATAATTTTAATTATATGATTATAGTAATCATATGTATATATATATATGTCTATACACATATATGCATATATATGTAAGTAATACACCATTAATGAAGTAGTAATGGTGAGAAAGTAAGTAAATGAGTAAGAAAGCAAGTTTAAGAAGTAATAAGGAAAAGAATGGTTTTCATAATCAAGTATGGATGTAAAGAAGTAGTAAGTACACCTTGGAAGTATTAATGAAGGAAATGAGTTGGATCAATAATAGATCATGATCATACAACTTCATGTATGTATAGGAATCGAATAGTTGAACACCGAAGGAACCCGGTAGTACGAATACAACGGTGTACGGTATGATTTCTTCATGCCCTGTATCCTAACTTGGTTACCCCGATTTGTGTGCTTATGTGATCACTCAAAAGATAAATGCACGAATCGGACTTATATTGCACTTAATTGTGTTTGAACTATATTGTTCTTGTTGTATCTTTTTGAACATTTAGTTTGTATAATTCATGAAATGTATGAATGAGAATGAAGAGTATGTGTATGTAATGTGTACTTGAGTAGTGTATTGATGTATGGTATGGAAGTACTGACTTCTACTAATTCTTAACCATCTAACTCCTAACATGAGTAATGAGTAAAATGGAATGAGTAGAAGTCCGATATAGTTTCGGCCACGCGCGAGGATAAGGAAACACAAGAGGTTGGATCTGAATCCTGGCTGTAATCTTTTCCATGGACCAATCCCCTTGAATGGGTAGCATCCTGGATTAGTGGGCCACCCTAAAGCCCGGTGGTGGGATGTAGTAATCCCTGCCCGGAGGTCATACCGACTTGACTTGAGTAAAGTAAGTAAAGTATTGTATGTGTATTGGGCTTGACTATTGTAAGTCATTGACCTTGAGTAAAAGTATCGAACACCCGATTAACCCGGGTGTGTAATGAAGCTAACAAGACTTATGTATGAATTGGAGAAGTGTATCTCCGTATTGCGGTGAGTATTCGGTAAGTATGAATGGTTGACTTGTAATGTCTTCCTTGCATGTATTGAATGTATGTATGCCTTGTGAAATGAATGTATCGAATTGTATTGTATAAAGCATGTATGTATGTATGAATGGAACGAGCCGCATGTATTCGACCAAATAGTTGGCGTACCCTCGCTAGTACGCGGGGTATGCGGTTATCATATGCAGCGTAAGCTGAGCCCCTTGGGGCGATGTTTTTATTCTACAGGTACCCGCGAGGCGTGACGGTCGAGTAAGGACCGGAATGAATTCTTTTTGGGGTAGTTAGTAGATTGGAACGGTGTACCGAGTTGTACACGGCTAAGGCCTTTTTTAGTAGCCGGTGTACCATGTGGTACACCTTTTTGGATAATGAATTATGATTGGATAGAAAGGAGTAGATGTACTAACTCTTAATTTTTGGGAATAGTCTTGGAATGTAATTCATATATTTTGAATACTCGGTAATCAAAGTGTAAGTAAGTATTTGGTATTGTAAGGTAATTTAATATGTATTCGGTATATTCTAATCGTCAGACCGTCACTGTAAGTAGTAGTAGCCTTGTTAGTCTTGGATGGCTAACGGCGTTGTATCACCCGCCGGGAGTAAGTAAGTATTCCGCTGCGAGTACGGTAATTATGGGAATGATTAGAGGATAATGAAAGGAATAGCGGTCAGGGTGTTACAGTAACACCTTAATGTTAATAGAACCACTTGATATATGATCAATGATTCGAGAGTAAACCGAGGAACGTGAGGTTACCCGATAAAGTTAATCCATGGTGAAAGGTATGATTTTCTAATGCCCCGTATGCTAACGGTATTACTTTGATTTGTGTGCTTGTGTGCTTTGTGTTATCACCTAAACAAGATAAATGCACGAATCGGATTGTTTGCACTTTCTTGTGCTTGTAATGTATTGTTCCTTGTTGGACTGTTTATTGAATTTGAAGTTTGTATAATTCATGAAATGTGTGATTGTGGATGAAGTGCTTGAATGTTAATGTGCACTATAGATCGACTCATAGTTGAGTCTTGTTTGATTAGTGACTCGTAAATAGAGTCGTTTCGCAAAATAATGAAAATGTGGAAACACACAAAACTATCGAATTAAGAATAACGATAATGCAAACCTATGAACTCACTAGAATGTGAGAGAGTTGTACGGGATTAGTAAACTCCCGAAAATGGTTAGAGAACCGAATTGAATTAATCCACGAAACAAATAATAGTGGAAAGATATAATGAATCTACTTAGAGGATAATGATAGTTCTAAGAAAAGAACTTGTGAGAAGAGTAAAATATATATAAAGGACCATCAACTCCTTTAGAGATAGTTGATCCATAATATGAGGATCCGACCAAATTGAGAAAATGTCCCGAACATAAAAGTATTCGATAAGTTGGGTAAAACCTTAAATTTGAGAATACTAGACATTAAGAAATTCCCGAAGCTAATAGATGATATCGAGAGAGATACTTCTAGGCTAATCTATGAGATTATGAAATAACTCCGAGAGAGGAGTTTTGGGAATTTGAGTAGTCCGGTAGAGAAACGGACATTGTGAATTTGAGGAGCTAAATGTGTAGTTCCGTTTGATAGTCGAACCTTCCCACTATGCTAGACCCAGAGTAGGGTCGAAACCGGGGAAGTAAGACTTGTATTTGAAAGCCCGGTGGTGAGTCTTGTGTATGACTTTGCCTGGAGGTCATGGATAATGACTTAAAAGATACCTTTAAGAATTTGATAATGAGATTGAGAATTTGATATTGAGAACTGAGATTTGAATTAGTAACTTGAGAATTGAAAATGGAGTTGAGAATTGAGAACTTGATTGAGGTTGAGATTAAGAGAGCTTGAGTAAGAGTAACCCAAGAGAATGGGTAAGACAAGGACTAAAGACTAAGGCATTAGTGAGGTAGAGACACTCGAGGCCTAAGAGTAAATTAATTTGAACTAACAACCTTGGGGTGTTAGTTAGGGATTGTATTCCTTGGTTGGATGTTGATTGCTTGTGTTAGTGTATATATATAATGTATTGCTATCTTGCATATTGATTGAATTAAAATGAATTCCATGCTCTCGACCAAATAGTCGGCGTACCCCCGTTAGCACGCAGGGTATGCGAATTTCATATGCAGCAATTGCTGAGCCCCTAGGGGCACCGTTTTTACCTTACATGTACCTTGGAGTCGATTCCGTTCGAGTGTATGACGGGGATGGAGGTTGAACATGGGTAGTTGATAGGAACATTTGTACATTGTAAAGATTGATTGGTAAGTCCGAATTGTATGGGACACTTGATGGTTGTAGGAACTCGGTATAGATTGTTGAGGTTGGATTTGTATTGTATTTGGATTGGTTAAGGAATGAAGGTAATTGTAATTGTTGAGTACTCGGTATAATAACCCATCAGACTGATAATGTATTTGAATCGTTGTATAGAATTTGGCATTGTTAGTCACGTGAGTGACTAACGGCATTGTATCACCCACCATTGGTAGTTTGATTTCCGTTGCTTGATGTTAGTAATTGAGACGGATTAGGACTTGTGGTAGGGGTGTTACACATTTACAATAGGGATAAAGTGAGGACTTGTGGTATTGCAAGGAGTCTAAGTCAGTGTTTTTATAGTTCGCTCTGCTTATCATATGTCATATGCTCATAAGTGTAATAATCTTTCTCAAAGTTCATCTGGGGGAATGATGGGAAGTGTTTTGAAGAAGCTTTGGAAACATGCAATTCCTTTTCGAGTTAAAGTTTTTTGGTGGAAGTTTTTGAATGGTGCGCTGCCTTGTGGTGCTGTACTTGCGTATAAATGTAAGAATATTAGTGTTGCAACATGTTTTTGTGGTGTTGATGAAACTTTTGTGCATGCTTTCCTATTCCGCCTTGCGGTTGAGCAGTTCTGAATACACATGCTTGTTAAGAGGCCTTCAGGGTTGACAAGCGATGGTGCTTTTCTTGATTGAGTTATTCATTATTGTGCTTCTTTAGATGATCTCATGCTTGATCGTTTTGCCCTTTTCATGTGGAAAATTTGGTTTTCCAGATGTCAGTTTCGTCATGGTCGTGCACGAGACCTGGAATGGGGGTGGCAGCAAGCAGAAGCGTTTTTGGATACCGCTTGTTTTGCGGAGAAGGGTGATATACCAGTGGTAGACCGAGTGGTTGATTTTGATGACAATTTTTTCATGTCTTTGTGGATAGTATTTTCAAGGCTGGAAATGGTGTTGGTTTGGGTGTGGCGGGTTATGTTAAGGGCGGGGTGGTTTTGGCTAGATGTAAGCGGGTGGCGACCTGGATGGGGATGCATCACCAGCTTTGGTAGAGGCTCAGGCACTTTTGCTGGCAATATACGTTTTGGGTGCATTATGCTAGATTCTCTAAAGTACATTTCTTTTCATATTGTAAGGGGTAATTAATGGTTTGAATGGTGATGGTAGTTTAGACACTACAGAGCGGGTAGTTTTAGATGAAATCATGCGTTTTGTAACCCTTTTGAGCAAATTAAATGGTCTTTTGTTACTAGGGATCAAAATGTTAATGTCATGTTCTTACAAACCTTGGTAGTGGTGGTAGTGGTACTATGGGGTGTTTTGACATGACAAAATACCAGACTCTATTGTTGCACTTTGTGAAATCTAATGCGTGTAGATTTTTCGAAAAGGTCTGTATACACATTCTCTTATAATGTATGATGTAATCTAAATAGCTATTATCCTTTTATCTTTTTTGATTTTTGATAAACATGCTAAATAATATTTAAATAATCATTTAAAAGTATGAAACATCAATAAGCACAATAAAATATAAATGTGCAGTAAAGATGTTTACACAGCATTCATGACATGATATTTGGGAATGTCTAGAGCAATTTGTGTAATCTCTTGCCGGATATGATGCAATTGGCTTTTGAAAACTAGACCCTTGTGGGAAGGTGTTGGCTAGCGTTACTACCACCAGCTTATGTGACCCCTGACGGCGGCTCCCTGCCAAACGCACCGCGCGAGCTCCCAAAATCTTCGTCGTCCTCTAGAACTCTCTCTTGCTAACTCAAACCTTCTCCCTCCTGTATCCTCCCCTATATATATTTCCTGAGAAAAGAGGAGGGAAAACAAAATTTAAGAGGTTCGTAAGAAGACAAAAATATTAAAATTTACTATATATCTTAATTAATTTCCTTCACCTCTCTCTTTTGCAAACTCTGCTTCAGTTTGAAGCCGTCTTTTTTTTTTCTTCATAATTAGCTGTGTTTCTTCTCACTTTCTCTCTCATCTCTGTTTCTCGTCACTTCATCTTCTATCCCGCGGAAAAATCTTCGGAACTCAGAAAATTAGGGTTTTTCTCACAGAGTCCATACGTCTTAGGGTTTTGCTGCGTCCACTGTCAGAGAATCCTCTTGTTCGTCTGTGTCTTCCGTGCGAGAAAAGAGTATACCGTAAGGGGTTTATCTCAGTAGGGTTTCTTAACCTCCCATCCTCTCGACCGTTGTTGCTTTCTCCGATCAGCTATGTCGGCCGAGACGCTGTTAGACTTGAGCAAGCCGATGGACGTGGCCCTACTCGACGCAACCGTTACTGCTTTCTACGGCACTGGATCTAGAGAAGAGGTAATCCCTCGTTTAGAATGCCTTACACTGTCAGTGTTTGCTCGCATGGTCTGTGGTGGAGACGAACTGGAGTTTGGTTGAGGAGGGACTGATCATTTGTTCAGCATTGTCTCTCTTTGATTAATTGTGCTACATAATTTCACTCTCTTGCTTATTAGGGATTATTTATCTCGAAGATAAGGCTTTAAACTGCTCACGTCCGGTTTTCTTTGCTTTGTGCTATTTTGAACGTTGGCTGACGTTATCTATTATGCCATCATTACTCGCTTTTTCAGTTTGTATGAAATAATGCGTAATGTAGGGCTCTTTATACCGTGAGTTACCCAATCTTTAGTATGCGGAGAAAACCTTCTTCAGTCTTACGAACCAAATGAGCCGGTATGAATTGAAGGGGAGAAGGCTTCCTTCATTGCGTGATTTTGTGAACTTATTCTTTGATGTGTACGCGCTCCTGAACCTCTCCGGTTGCCCTAATTACCACTCCCGCAGCTTTTGGAAGACAATTATTGCATCTTCAGCTTTTTATTACTTGCAAATTTTTGTTGTTAGAAATTGGTGATCAACCTAAATAGCTTCCAAAACTGAGAAACACCACTGCTTATTTGTAGTTACGTGCATGGCTATAATGTCCACTGCTTATAGTAACTTATTGTCTAAGAGGCGGGAGCAGTGGCAATTGTACCTATCTATATTTATCAATTGGGTATGAATATAGGTGGCAGTGCAGTAATTTGGTAGCTTATGCATGTGTACACAGTATGTGTTTTGTGTGTGTGACTTATTGCTGAGTTGATTCACTGTTGTTGCCATCACGTTATTGCTGACACAACCTATAATTTGAAGTTGCTAGATAAATTTGAGTTGAATTATGTCAATGTGAGTATGGAAGATCGTTTATTCATCCAGAGTGAAGATTATGTGTAGTATGATTTATTGAACCCAATGGTTAATTTCTTAGTGAATGGTGAAATTCGAGTTTCGTTAGCCACAATCTTGGGGGAAAAACTCCTATATAAAAGCATTAATGTCTGTCAAACTTTGAACAGATTCTCTTGTTTACTTGGCAACAGTTGCATTTATGTTTGAGGTATAGGATTGCCAATATGTTCTTATTGCTTCAGAAGGGCTCATATCTAGGGTTTTTTATTTCTCAATGAAAATGGTGCTTTAGAAGTGGGGTAGTCTCTGTTTCCACTTGCCTTATTCTTTATCTGGACTCAGGGTTGTTGCTATCTAAGCTTGTGGAGGAAAATGTATTACCTTTGTGCATTGCTGACAATTGCATACTGTAAGCATTCATTTCAGTAGAAGATCATTCTTGACAAATCTTTTGATGTATTTGCTCATGTTTGTTACGCTCTCTCTTCATAACAAAAATGAAAACATGGACTATCAGCTGATTCCCTGAGTGGGAGTGGAATTTCTACATGAGACTGGTGGTTTACTTTCCTGCAACTCCACATAATTTTGCTTCTTAAAGGAATGGAGATGTTTTAGGCCATGGCATACTGATGTGTTCTCTAGTTTTGTTTTTATGCGGTCAGGTTTATTTTCTTTGCATCATTTGCACCAAAATAAGTTGGTACCCAAGCTTGTGTTTTCATCTTAACTTATGTCTGTGAATAATTTATAAACTTCATGTATTTGATACAGAGGGCAGCTGCAGATCGGATATTAAGACAACTACAGAGTAATCCGGATATGTGGCTCCAAGTGGTTCACATCTTACAGAACACACAGAACCTGAACACTAAATTTTTTGCATTGCAGGTCAGTTGTGTTGTTTTCTAAATTTTAAATGTAACTAGGTACTTCGTTGCTAATCTAATGCCTCTTTACTGGGGGTGATTGCCTTTCATAATTGGATGGCCATCCTTGTTTTGAGGTCTTGCCAATTCTGAAGAATGCTGGTAGTGTCATTGACTTTGCGATCTCACTGGTGATAATATTATGCTATGCAATACCAATGTGATTCGTGCCCCATTCCAGTTTGAATTATTTTTTGTATGCCAATGCAAATCAGATCTAGTCAGTCTCTCAGTCTAACCATATTTTGCCCCCCCCCCCCCCCCCCCCCCCCCCCCTCTAGCAAAGTCTGCTATATCTCGTTGCTGACGTATTAAGGTTTTTGATCTGCATGGGACAATAGCTATTAGAAGTACCCAGCTTCTCTACTTTCTATGCAACTAATTTTACAATAGTGGGGGATTACTTTTCCTTGATTTAGGCAATTCATTTTGCTGCATGTAAATTATGTTGAGCAGCTGCATTTTCATTATAGTGATTGTACCGTTTATGAATGACCATGATCTGAGACTGCTCTGCAAGTGAATGCAAATGCTTGTTACATTTGTCTGGATTCTGTATTGGAAATGAAAACATGTCATCCAGTGAGGGGTTGAATGATGATGCTCACTTTTTATATCCTAGCATGAATTAAAATGCTTAGTATATGTGCTTGTAATCTGAATTTTTTCTTAACTTGCTATTAAGGTCAATTTCTGCTTCCTGCTGACAGGTCTTGGAAGGTGTCATCAAGTATCGTTGGAATGCCTTGCCTGTTGATCAGCGAGAAGGAATGAAAAATTATATATCTGATGTCATTGTACAGGTATAGACCAAGGGATACGATGATGACCATGATCTCGTTTGCAATGCTTATTTTCTTTCTAATCTTTTTTAGTTTCATTTCTTTTATTTATTATTATGGCTAAGTATTTTTTTGAACTCTGCAATAGCTTTCAGGAGATCAACCATCTTTCAGGCTTGAAAAGCTATATGTCAACAAGCTAAATATCATACTTGTTCAGGTATGACTGGTTTCCATTCCTCTATCTATATACATGCCTATATTCCTACTTAGTTCTACTTGAGAGGATGTTTCATTCGGTGTGTTTGAGTTATAGACGGGTGTTTCCTTGGTTTGAAGCTAACTGATTTTTTTGTGGTATACATATTGGTGCTGATCTAAACTCTGCAGATTTTGAAGCATGATTGGCCGGCTAGGTGGCGGAGTTTCATTCCTGACCTTGTTGCTGCTGCAAAGACAAGTGAAACAATTTGTGAGAACTGCATGGCAATATTAAAAGTAATCCTCCATTAGTAATCTATTATTTCTTTACAATGTTTTGTCTAATTTACGTGCTCGACATGGCTGGACTGACACCTGTATTGTTGTACAGCTACTAAGTGAGGAAGTTTTTGATTTTTCAAGAGGAGAGATGACCCAGCAAAAAATCAGAGATCTTAAACAGTCACTAAATAGGTAATTGATTTGTACAGTTTTTATATATCATCAGTTATTATGGTTGGATCAGAGTCACTGTATCTGGATCTGAATACTAGAACTCGGTGCACTTTATTTAGTTAAGTCCATGATGTTTGCGCGGGGCAGTTTTTGCAGTGATGACCAAATTTTCTGACTTTCCTTTGGACTGAAAAATGATGGATGAAGGGGGCATTTCCATTGTTTTATCCCATTTATTGCAAGTTTTTCTTGGGTACATTGCCGTTGTGATCCTTATAACTAGTTTATGGACATATTAATTGAGATAGATTTAATGCACAAAAGCTTCACGCTGTGTCTCTAATTTTGTTACAGCGAGTTCCAGCTCCTTTATGAATCAGATAGTTGTTTTTATGATTTCATGATCCTTATAGCTAGTTTATGGTCCAATTAATTGAGAGAGATTCAATGTGCAGAAGATTCATTCTGTGTCTCTGATTTTGTTGCAGTGAGTTCCAGCTCATTCATGAATTATGCTTGTATGTGCTATCTGCATCCCAGAGCGCTGAGCTGATTCGAGCAACTTTGTCAACGCTGCATGCTTTCCTGTCATGGATTCCTCTAGGCTATATATTTGAATCACCACTGGTCAGTTCATTATCCTTGCCCTAGTATGGTTTTGATCTCATTTCTCCTAATATAATTTTTAAGATTTTGAGAGGTTGTTGTCTCGTTCTGTCAGTTGGAGACACTCTTGAAATTCTTTCCCATGCCATCATACCGCAATTTGACTCTTCAATGTTTAACTGAGATAAGTTTAGCCGAGGTATCTCTCTTTTCTTTTTAGGGTTCTGCTGCTTCTTTATCAACTTTTGCGTTGACTTAAGTTTATACTTGTGACATTAACAGGTGACAAATGCAACTTTGAGGGATGTCTATACAGTTCAATATGTGAAGCTGTACAATATATTTATGGTGCAGTTACAGGTAACTGTGTTTTACTAAACCTTGAGATGGATCATTTTGTCAGCACACTAAGGGGAAGGATGGGGTCTTCCAGTTTTGATGTTATAGTCTCTGGCATACCTATTGTATTCCACCGTGGTTGTATGCTTGCGCATCCTATATTGACGTCAAATAAAAATTATGGCTGTGTTTCCTGTCTGTAAAGGCTATTCTTCCAGCAAATACAAACATTCCAGATGCCTATGCCAATGGCTCCCCTGATGAGCAGGTAATTGCTTTTGCAAGCCACATTGATTAGTTTTCTCGTTATTTTATCCTTTGTTCAGATGCCAATGTTTCCCTCTCTTTGTCTATGTCTCTGGGTTTCTGCGTAATTGTTTATCACAAATTCCTGGTTGGATTTGTTTGATTGATTGTTATCCTTTGTTTATCCCTTTTTTCAGGCTTTCATTCAAAATCTTGCACTGTTCTTCACTTCTTTTTTTAAGGTATGCTTATTCGTTATCTACACCGCGTTTTATCTATCTTCTCTTCTATTCTACACTTGTCTACTCTTCCGCTCTAAAAATCCTTCTTATTAAGTACTTCTACTTGATTAGCAAGGATTCCCATACTCTGTCCCCTCTGCTCTAACACACAGCTCACATACAAATTAAAGTCTTCCTTTTGGTTTCATGAATGGTATTTAAGACTAACACAAGCTGTCCTTGTACCCATCCAGTCTCATATCCGGGTCCTCGAATCTAATCAAGAAAATATAGCTGCCCTTCTGATTGGTCTGGAGTATCTAATTAATATATCTTATGTTGATGACACAGAGGTCTTTAAGGTTAGTGACATTTTTACCTATGGTATGCACACAAGTTGGATTTTACATTATTGTTTACCCTTCATAATAATAGGTTTGCACCCTTTGTTCATATTAAAAGGTTTGCTTGGACTACTGGAACTCTATGGTTTTACAACTTTTCGAGTCCCACAACAATATGGACAATCCTGCTGTCACTGCTAATATGATGGGATTGCAGGTAGAGTGTAATTCTGCTCGTTACTCATCGCTAACACTGATTCTATTTTGTTATATGTTCGTCATTTATATGGATCCCTTTTTTTCATGGTTTTGATAAGTTCAATAGGACAATGGGAACATAACATTATCTACCTTGAAGACCTTTTGGTCTCTCAGGAGCGTTTTTATATGCAAATCTTTAGCTCTGATTTCTATCATGACTTCCTTGAGCATTTCATTTACTTTTGTTCCGTAAAGCATTTCAAAGATGAAAGTAAAATGGCTGTACTGTTTGTGATGTATGCTCAACTTAAATGTAAGAACGTTTATGTGAATTAAGCAGCTATATATCATGTCTTCGTAGGATGCTGATTTTCACGGGTGTCATGTATATATCAGTTCTTAATCATATTCCATATGTTTGGGTTAATAAGGCATGTGTTTTTTTCAATGATTTTTCACTTTTGTTCTTTTATTGCTCAATTTATTTTTCTATGCACAGATGCCATATATTACAGGCATGGTTGATGGCTTGGGAGCCGAGCAGCTGCAAAGACGTCACTTGTATGCCAATACGATGTCGAAGTTGCGATTGCTAATGATTAGCCGAATGGCTAAGCCTGAGGAGGTTTTGATTGTTGAGGATGAAAATGGAAATATAGTCCGAGAAACAATGAAGGATAATGATGTTCTTGTGCAGTACAAGGTGATGACTCTTTTTGTATTGTGCATCCGTAGCAGTTTAGATGTTCCTATTTTGGTATTCAGTCATGTTATGGCCAGTAGATTTTGATGCCATTTTTAATGTAGTAGACCTCTCTCTCCCCCCCTCCCCCTCAGTCTGCTTTGTATGGTCTGATTACATGGATCTTAAGTTGGGTTTCAGTATTGAAATCTTGCCTGTCGTGGAATTTGCAGAATTATCTATTAGATTGCTTGACTATGTAGTATGTGTACAGTCAAGTGGATCTAGTGATGATCAATGCTTCTTTTGGTGTAATATGAACCCTACCTGTAAGGTGCTGGTTCCTAATTGAGGAAGATAATGGCATTGGTGACTTGGCTACTCATTCACGTAGTGTGTGTTGCAGGGGCTGAATTTATTTCTGATTTACTTCATTCTTTGCCATTTTAGTTGGGGAATTCTTTTTATACCGGTGTGTATTACTACTGTGTAATCGTGATGAGAGTTTCCCTCGCAGATAATGAGAGAAACGCTTGTGTATCTAACACATCTGGACCATGAAGACACTGAGAAGCAGGTATATGCTTGTACTGTGTTTTTGAATGATCTTATCCTTTTTTCATAAATTCATACGCAATGAAAGGAAACTAACCAACTTGTTGTAGACAAAAGGATTTTCTCGTTTTTGTTTGGCAATTTCAACTGACATTTTGTGATATGACATTGGGCTGTGTCACAGTACTCAAAGTTATCATTGAGTTTGTATGACTTGTACATGATGGTATGCTTGTAACTGAGGTTAAACATTCTGATACCCCACATAAAAGCATCTTGCAGATGGACCAAATTATCCAAAGAGTATTTTCGAATTATGCATGTGAAAACCCCTTTTCTATCAGCATTTTTGCTAGACAATGTAGTTTATACTAATAAGCTGTTGAATAACATCAAAGAATTAAAATTTCTTTGTTCAGATGACTTGGCCCAAGGTTGCATATATTTAAAAATATGTTAGTTGGTCCCTTTCAACTCTTGCTTGAAGCTGTCCTGTATGCTATGTCTAGGTTTTAAAACGCATGATGCGTTCTGATGCGGTTAGGCTCCAGAAGCGATGCGTGAGGTGTCGATGCAAGCGCATCCCATTTGTGATGTGATGTTTACTGAAGAATCAAATCTAATTTTTGTAGACAACATTTTTACATATGAAGTAATATTTTTAAGACAAGGGAATAAAAACTTAAAACTACAAGTTTAAAGTAAGAAAGTGTCAACTTAGTCAATCCAAACAACATAGGAGAAGAAAACATCCAAAGTCAAGTGTAAAGTAATCAATGCACACAAGTGAATAATAACTTTTAAAGATAACAAACTTCAGATAAGACTACATTTAGATATCACCATATGAATCTGTTATATCATCAACACAAGATCAACTAAATCATATTCAACATTAGGAGCACCAATATCCTCTTCAAGTTCTTTCTCCTCATCACTCAAGTTCGTCCTTGTAGAAGTAGTTGAAGAAGCAACATTTTTTCCTCTAGAACTTCAAGGATTTTCTCTTCCCCTCCTTTATGATATAGTTTTTAGATTGGATCATTAACCCCTGTGAGTCTTATAATCATCTCATATCATCAATTGTACACAAGCAACACATAAAGCATGCACACAAGGCTCATTCAAGCTTTAAGCCATTTATGATGTTCTTGTGTTTTATATTGCTATAAACCCGGAAATAAGTGCATAGGGTCAAATTAGATTGATATATGATCATGTAAGAACAAACATGAATAAAAATGGAGTTAAAACGAAGAAGTTATGGTGAAAACAAGCTTACGCAAGCTCAGGGCGCATTAGGGGGTCTCCTCGGGGGCATCGGAGCGCATCACGGTCGCATCCTGACAAAAACTGCCTCGCTGCCATGGATGCGATGAGGTGGTTGCATTGCATTGCATTCACGTCAGGGACGTATTATGCGCGCATTTCAAAACCTAGTGCTATGATGTCGAAAGAAATCTTAATACTTTTCTGGATCTCACATGTGCGGATGTCCTAGTCTCTTATTATACTTGATTGATCTGGTGTTAGATAAGACCAAAACTTTTTAACTTTTTTTTGCTCTGATGATCTAGCCCGAGGTTGCTATTATATTTTTTTGTAGATCGTTCTTTTTTAACTATGTTTTTTCCTACTATTCAGATGCTTAAGAAGTTAAGCAACCATTTGAATGGAGGAGAGTTGTCTTGGAACAATCTCAACACTTTATGCTGGGCTGTGGGGTCAATATCAGGATCCATGCATGAGGAGCAGGTAAATCAACTCATTTTTTTGGTGGTTTTGGCTTTCTTGTTGGTCTGTTTGTTTCAGGCCCTTGAGTTGAGACTTTCTGTGGTTTTTTGACAACATAATAAGCTGTCAAGTGCTTACCAAGGCTATATTTGTATTCATAGTTCACTTGATTGTTTGACTATTCAATCTACGTGTCTGCACCGAATTTTACATATGGTTCCATATCTCCACATCTTCATTGCTGTGGGTACTTGTTCTTCTGGTCATGCTTTATTAGCCTGTACTGTTATCAGTTTTGTTGTGTTACTTCAGCAGTCTTTTTGTTCCTCATATGTGTATCTATTTTGCTAGAATGTGGATTTTGACTCGTACAAGCTGCTGTGGTTCTGCAGGAAAATAGATTTTTGGTCATGGTCATTCGTGACTTGCTGAATTTATGTGAGATCACTAAAGGGAAAGATAACAAGGCTGTAATT
Organism: Limonium bicolor; assembly: GCA_023374045.1. Taxonomy (NCBI): domain Eukaryota; kingdom Viridiplantae; phylum Streptophyta; class Magnoliopsida; order Caryophyllales; family Plumbaginaceae; genus Limonium; species Limonium bicolor. The sequence continues at coordinate 42,365,099 of CM041781.1, read as the reverse complement.
GCCAGTAATATTATGTAAGTGGTTTGTCACAGTAATTGAGAGTTTGCTTTGTTGGCACTTCTACTATTTCTGCCCTTTCCATCTATGTGAAGGCATGTTCTTTGATATTTTGAGGAAATGCTATTTAATAGCTCTGACAAGTGCTTTCTACACAAACTGAGTATTATCTATTAAATTGACCCGCAGTCTGCATCTTGCAGGTATGTTGTTGGGCAGTATCCAAGATTTCTAAGAGCTCATTGGAAGTTTCTTAAAACCGTTGTAAACAAGCTGTTTGAGTTCATGCATGAAGTTCATCCAGGAGTTCAGGCATACGTCCTACTGTACTTTCAGAGAAATCATGTTTTATAACACAATTCACTCGAATGATATTGGCATCAGACTGATATATCTCCACTTACGTTGTACTTTGCAGGACATGGCTTGCGACACATTCCTGAAAATTGTACAAAAATGCAAGCGTAAATTTGTGCTTGTACAGGTACTTTAAATTGGATGTCACTGGGTAGCATGTTCCCTGAAAATGATATTTTTTCCTTTTGTTCATAGTTATTGCATTCAGTTCACATATTATGGTTTCCTTTAAAACAGCTACTGTAATGATTTTATGACCTCTATTGTTGGTGACAGGTTGGAGAGAATGAACCATTTGTGTCTGAACTTTTAACTGGCCTTCCCACAACAATTATTGATCTTGAATCTCACCAAATTCATACCTTTTATGAAGCTGTATTATTTCTTCCCTCTTCCTGACTCTGATAATCGTGCTTTTAGCTTGCTAATGAGTTTATGTCATACTTGACCATTGTGCTCGTCTTCGCTAGGTTGGTCATATGATTCATGCAGAATCTGATCCTCAAAAAAGGGATGAATATTTACGGAGGTTGATGGATTTACCAAATCAGGTGATTGTTGTGTCTGACAACTTGAAGGGTTGTTGGGACAAATCAAGAATTATCTTTTTACAGTTTGTAAGAGATGTTTCATTCTCTTGCAGAGATGGGCTGAAATAATTGGTCAAGCTCGTCAAAGTGTGGATGTTTTGAAGAATCATGATGTCATCAAGGCAGTTCTCAATATATTGCAGGTCACTCCAATCTACATTTGTTCATATATTCATTGAGGAATACAATATAGGGTTGCAATTTGTGTATTGAATCATGCTGGATCCAGTGGGAATATTCAAACTACCTTTTACTTGAAATGTAAGTCATTTTTAGAGATGAATTTAGACTGAAAATAGTCCAGATTCATCTTTCAAACGACTTACATTTAAATATGAGGGAGTATGGTTGTTGGATATCGTGGCAAAACCACCAATTCTGGTTGAAACCTGCTCAGTGAATTCAGTTTTTTGGGAAAATGTCAGCTAACCCCACACAGGATTGACCTTTTGATTCTTTATCTATTACTTGGCAGACTAACACCAGTGCTGCGACTTCCTTGGGGACATACTTTTTTCCTCAGATCTCATTGATCTTCTTGGATATGCTCAATGTTTACAGGTCTTCATTTCTATTACATTCAAGATCATTAGTTTTATTTATTACCCTCATTTCTTGGTTTATCCTGAATTTGACTAATTTCCTTCACTTTTTCCTGTCTATGACAGAATGTATAGTGAGCTTATATCCAGTTCCATCACTGATGGAGGTCCGTACGCCTCCAAAAGTTCCTTTGTGAAGCTTTTGCGGTAAGCCAAATATTGTGAAGTGTTTACAGCATACTCTTGTTTTTCCGAAAGCTTTCGGATCTGGGTGTACTTTAAGTTATTTGACTTTTCATCCACATTTCAAAAACAGATCTGTGAAACGGGAAACATTGAAACTTGTTGATACATTTTTGGAGAAAGCTGAAAACCAACCCCAGATAGGAACACAATTTGTGCCTCCCATGATGGACCCTGTACTTGGTGACTATGCAAGGAATGTCCCTGATGCTAGGGAATCGGAGGTCTTGTCACTGTTTGCAACTATAATAAACAAGTAATGCTCTTTCCCAATCGTATTGCTCTGTACTGTATTTGCTGCTCTACATAACCAGTGAATAATGGTGATTGCTATCACTGACATGAACATTTGCCTATGAAAGCGGCAACTTTTATCATCTGAACTCAGTGCTCTGTTCTCTGCAGATACAAGAGCGCCATGATCGAAGACGTGCCTCGCATATTTGAAGCCGTTTTCCAGTGCACGTTGGAGGTAGTCATTCTTTGAAAATTTACTTGTGCACGTGGTGGATTTAAAAGTAGTGAGCTCTACTTAAACCTTGTGCAAATGTTAAAGAAAGTAAGTGTATCTCTGTTTTATGTTTTTTTTCTTTTGTTTTTTCTCGATATTACAGATGATCACAAAGAATTTTGAAGATTATCCAGAGCACCGTCTGAAGTTCTTTTCATTACTACGTGCCATTGCGACACATTGTTTTGTGGCATTGATTCGGTTGTCCCCCGAGGTTAGGGTCTAATTTTAACTGGTGCTTCTATTTGTAGTAGCTATCACAATGTTTATGGGGTTAGTGGTTACAATATACTATCTCTCTTACTGTTTGATCTTCTAACTTTTATATTATGAGCAACTGCTAAGTCAATTGTATTGTCAAAATTACCTTTTAATTGGCAATTATATTTTAAACTACTAACTTAAAAGTATTGTTTTGTCTAAATTAAAGAGATGAGAAAATAACTTTGGCTTCACTATTACGAAGCTTGTAATAAAAAAGTGAAATTATCTCACTTTCTGAAAACGAGGGTGGAGTACTTAACAAGCACATAAACCCCCTCCCAGCAGAAAGAGTAGAGAATCCAACAATGGTTAAAAGAAGGGGCAAATATCGTATGAGCACAAGTCCTGTTTCAAAGCCATCTCGAGTACTCCCAAGAAAATTTTGAATGAAATTATGCGTTCTTTTTACTTTGTCTCTGCAAAATTATTTTTTTAAACTCTGTTCCTTGTTTCAGCAACTCAAGCTTGTCATGGATTCAATTATATGGGCTTTTCGTCATACGGAGAGAAATATTGCGGAAACTGGCTTGAATCTTCTTTTGGAGATGCTGAAGAACTTTCAGGTATGACAACTTTTAACCGATTTCATAGTTTTGCCACTGTATTGATGCTTCCTAACGTTATATCTGATGTATTTGACAGGCCTCTGAGTTTAGCAACCAGTTTCACCGGTCTTACTTCTTGATGATTGAACGAGAAATTTTTGCAGTGCTCACTGACACCTTCCACAAACCTGGATTCAAGTTGCATGTTCTGGTGCTACAGCATTTGTTTTGCCTGGTGAGGAAAACGTTACTGTGTATTATTTTTTGTTTCAATTATCGGTGCTTGCCTGTCTATCCTGGATTTTTTTGTTCTCTCCGTTTTTGCTTTCCAAAAGAATATACATGAATTTAGGTCCAAAATTGTTTAACTGATTTCAATGTTGCAGGTACAATCTGGTGCGATAACGGAGCCTTTATGGGATGCAGCTTCAGTATCATACCCTTATCCAAACAATGATGTTATGTTCGGGAATATACTATAAAGCTTCTTAGTTCGTCATTTCCCAATATGTCTTCCGCTGAGGTATTATCAAATACTATATTTGTCAAATGCTGGAATAATTTTTTGTCCCAAATTTTTATGAAACTGTAATTCTATCAGGTCACACAATTCGTAACTGGACTGTTTGATTCAACCAATGACCTTGGTACGTTCAAGAATCACATACGGGATTTCCTAGTACAATCGAAGGAATTTTCAGCTCAGGTGAAGTTTGTTGTAAAACAAAAGCTTCTTGTTTCTTTGGTATTTGATTTTTATGACTAGGTTTTGTACTTGTTCTTATGACTGTTTTGTACGTGGTTGCAATTATTCTGCAGGATAGCTAGGATCCCTTGTTTTAGCATATTAATTATTTATGCACGCGCTATTTTTGCGTTTTCCGTCGTTCTCTTTGTCTAAATTTGCCGAGAAACTGTGTGCAGGATAATAAGGATCTGTATGCCGAAGAAGCTGCTCTTCAGCAACAAAGGGAACGAGAAAGGATGCTCAAAGTTCCAGGCCTTATTTCACAGAGCGAGAGACAAGATGAAATGGAGGATTCGTAAACCTGAAGATAACAATGAACATTCACTCAAATTCCATTCCATTTCCATACCAGGGAGGTGGCCCCCAGATGCATAGTGAACCACGTTACCTTTTTAAAGAAGCTGCTGGTCTGTTAATCTTAAAAGTTAGCTCTCTTGCTTTCTGCTAACGTCGCAGCAAAAAAAAAAGTGAAGGTGGCTCCTGCTAAATCTAATGTTGGTTTTGTGATATCAGAAACGATACATTATTTGTAGAATGGGAATTAGATTTTCTCTCTACTTTTCTTCATACCTTTTTGCAAACATTAGTCCAGTAATTACAGTTTGGTTTGGGGGGTTATTTTTCCGGGTTTATAAGCTTTCTGTTGATGTTCATGCTGAGGGGGTTAACAGGTTTGGGACTGTCTTCATCTGTTGTGAAGGGTGGCTTGAGTAGGTCTGTAGATGCATACCCAATTAATCTGGTGGTGGCTTGTTTTGTAGGTTGCTCTCACCTTTTTTTACAATTCAATGTTTTCTGGCGTGTCTTAGTATAGAGAATGACATGTATGATGGTGGCGTTATCAAAGGGCTGTGCTTCTTTGTTCCAACTGGAAATGTCTGTTGAAAACTTAGCAAAATAGTGCGTATACATATCATTTTCTCTTTTTATTTGCCGCTGTGAAAGATTTTCATCGGGTTGTTTGAACTAGAATATGATCTTATGATAAAAATATTTGAATATGATGGTCCCTTTTATGGAAATAGACTTGGAATATATATTTGTATCTATTTTTGATGGGTAACATTAGTTCTATCCATAAAAATAGTCAATAAATTATTTTTAGTTTATATTTTTGTAAGGTTTGTGTAATAATAAACATATTAAATTATTACTACGAATAAAAATTTGAAATTACATTAAAGAAGCATTATAAATAGTATTTGTATGAATGTGATCAATATAATTTTAATATCAAATAATAGGATTTTATTGAAGTAGTTTGGATTTTTAATATGGATAAATATTTTAGGAAAATTTCATGAAATGCCCATCAAATGCCACTAAAAAAGAGATAGTCACAAAATATCAAGTTCATGAAATGTACTATGCGTTGACTAGAAGTAAAAAAGATAAAACTACCCCTATTAATTAATAAAGTAATTTTAAATTCACAATATGCTACTAGTGGTGAATCAAGTTTGATAGCGAGAAATGAAGAAGTCATCAAGATTTACGTGATTCGGTCTTGAATGACCTAGTTTGGGGGGGGGGGGGGGGGGGGGGGGGGGGGGGGGTTGATAGAGAGGATTTGAGAGTTGTTTTTATCTCCTCCTTCGTGTCACTAGTAGAATGTGGGCTTTTAACTATGACTAAAAATCATATTAAATTACAGTTACGAACCGTAGCTTATATTAGTGTCATGCATACCTTGACAACTTTTAAAAATGGCTATGATCCATAATTTAAAGGGCTTTTCCGAGCGCCAGATCTCGTAGGCTTTAAATTACGGTTAGTGAAAACCATAATTTAAGGTTGTACTAGCGCGTACCCGTTAAAGCTTAAATTATGGTTCATAGCTAAACCGTAATTTAAGGTTGAGTTTAAATTGCAGTTTTTGTATGACGGCAATTTAAAGCCTTTGGCGGGCTCGCGCTAATGCGGTCTTAAATTATGGTTTCAACAGGAACTGCAATTTAACTTATTTTTTAAATTTTTTTCTTCGTTTTTACAATACACTACAAACCTGTACAATAGTAATTCATATTGTAAACCTGTACAAAACGGCCTGTATTTTCACAAAAGACGCACCATTGCGTTGACAATAGCCTAATCACTATTGTATTAGCACCATTTTGCAACAAATGCAAAATGAAAAGTGCACTAGACTTTAACAATTATGCCACAACTTGACAAAATTATAATCAACATAGAAAACGCTAGCTAGTTTCCACTTGAACAAAAGTACAAATATTTAACAACATACCAATGAAACCTAGCTTAATTAAATTATGAACCATGAAAACTCCTAACACACTTATATAAATAAATATATATACTCCATGAAGGTTATTAAACCTTATAAAACACATGGACATAACTGTGGAGCATAATTGTAACACCCCTACCAATAATCGCATCATTAACGCCTAATGTCTCGTTCGTCATTACATTCGCAGCGGAAAATACCAACACAAACGGTGGGTGATACAATGCGTTAGCCACCCACGTGACTAACAAGACCTACACTCAAACAGTAACGGTCTGATGGACCAGAATTTCCCGAGTACTTATACAATAAGATATCATTCCATTTTTAAACCGAGTCATTACACTTACAAACCAAACTGTACCGAGTCTATTACATTCTACTTACCGACAACAATTTCGGTCTTACTTCACTATAAATACATAAGCAAGCTAAAATAACTACCCATGTTACAGCAGTCTGTCCTACTCTTGAACGGTAATCATCTTCATTGTACCTGAAAAATAATGGGTGGCCGCAAAGGGGCTCAGCACCTTTGCTGGTATGGTAGTCGTGCAACCTGCTACTACCGGGCCACACTCAACTCATTGTCGTCTAAGCATGCGATTGATTTTATTTAAATCATAACATGAAATGCTGTTAACACACAACATGCTCGCATAACACAAGTGTTCATACATAGGAATACAGTCAACAAGGCTAACACATTAAGTTTGTTAGAATTCGTTACCTTGTTCTTTAGGCTTTGAGGGTTTCTACCTCAATAATGCCCCATTCTCATTAATCAATAACTTATCCATCTTAGTCGGATTTACTTACTCTCTTAGATCTATAGACATCCTCTAGTCTAGATCTTGTTTCCTTGGTTATTCTACTCTTGGATAATTCATACGTCAATTCACTTGACCTCCGGGCAGAGACACTCTCAATTCTCATCATCGGGCTTTTCCCACGCTTACCCACTCATCTCTCTAAGTCGGATAACTATGGTTAAGCCTCTTAGGCCTCCGGGCAGAGACACACATATAGATCTCACCCCCGGGCTTAAACGGCGCTAGTCTTACTTCCCCGGTTTCGACCCTATACCGGGTCTAGCATGGTGGGAAGGTTCAACTAGCAACCGGAACTATTCTCCTAGTTCCTCTTTCTCACGAGCGTCCGAATCTCCATCGGACTTTTCACATTCCCAAATACAAGCCGAGTGTAATTCGGTAGGGCACAGATTGCAAGAAAACCATACCTGTCACCTTGACATTTGCTAGCCTAAGTTGATGATCTCCTAACCACGGCTGCCTTCTCGTCTAAATCTCGTTCCTATCATTCATTTAGTCGAACGGTTAATTTCTTTATTAACCTCGACTACTTGTTACTACCTACGACACTTTCTTGTCGTTTCTCACATTCTTTAATTTCCCAAATATAAACCCACCTTCTCAAGGTTTCTCATTCTTTATCACTTGTGATTATAAGTTCCTAATGTTGTCATTAACATTAACCTTATAATTCTTAACTCCACATTCTATCTCACACTTGTTCATACTTCTAATGACCTTTACATGTCACCAAACAAGTCCTAATCATCATGTAATACCATTACCATTCAATCCCTATCATTTAAATGTCATTTTCTAACTCACGGTTGAATTTTTGGAGTGGTCCGGGACCTGGTCCGGACCCTAACTCCCGGACCATCACATGCAGCAAACTCTCGGGTGAATTTTACTAGTGGCCCGGGACTATATCCTTCTCTTAAGTCCCGGACCAGTTCTGTAATGCTATTCTCGACAGTTTTTATGGGTTGGTCCGGGTCTTTATACAGGACTTAGGTCCCGGACCAACCTCAGCATATAATTCTCGGTGGATTTTTTTGTTTGGTCCGGGACTTCTTACAAGAGTCAAGTCCTGGACCCTGCTATAACTCTGCAACATTTTGACAATTTTAAATGCCATTCTAACTAGTTTCTTTGCCCATTTTTTCCCAATATCTCCACATGTATTCTAGCATGTTTTAACACTAATATAACACTTTAAACCTCCTTAATCCATTGATCAAACTCATCACTTAATCTTGATCAATTCTACAAGTTTTTACTCTAATTTTCTGCACTTTGCAACTTAGTTTCTAGATTCTAAGATGCATTTTTGTACACCACATCACTAACCCAATTGTTTCACTTATAATTGCTTACACTCACTCATTCTTACACCTTTTGCACACTAATGCATTATTAATCGTTCTCAAGCTTATACACTCTAACTCATACCTAAACCATCCCAAGGCATTCTACATCACATTTGCTACAGATTTTTGCTCATCTCCAGTCCAATTCTTATACTCTAGTTTTGGTGTGTCTTATTCACCCATTTACACTCTACTTCCTCCTAATCAACCTTAGGTTCTTCAACTACTAACATCACCTAAAACACTTGATTTCTACAGAAATTTTGCCATAGTTTCTTTACTATTCTATCATGCCCAAATTTCCATTGTCTTCATCACCTAATCCAAAACATTCCCAATTCACACAATTTTCTCTTCCTAATCAATTCCAACTAACCAAATCCTTAGTGGATTCTACCAACACACAAATTCATCCAACTTTCATCAATCACAATATAATGCAATAATCTTAAATGACTTGGCTCCAAGGCCCTTAAATCAAGCAACAATTCACCATTGCATTAAGCATAAATCACAATTCTCTCTCATATCAACCAAGCACATTTTCTAGAACATATTTTGATTCATTCTTTTAAATTACCTAACCCAAAATTCCAAAAGCATTAAGGATAGCACTAAGGTAACTTATTTACCTTAAGTCCTCAAGTTCCTCTTTTCACTTCCCTTCCTCTCTTCTTTGATTGAAACCAGCCAAGGGGGTGGTTTACTTGCTAAACCTCTAACCAATATTCAAAGAGGAGATGGGACTAAGTAAAGACACTTAGATTAATGAATTAACTTAAGGATGCAAAGGAAGTGCTTAAAGCACTAGAATTAGGCATTACATTTGAAACCCTAGGATTGATTTTCTGCCATGAATCAAAGGAAAGGTCCCACTAAGCTTTTGCAGCTTGAATCAATGCTCATACATAGAAGGAAACAAGGCACTTGAGAAGCCAAAATCGACTGAGTAGGAAAATGGGGGAAACAAGGAGTTTTAGTGATTTTTCTTACCTTGAATCAAAGAGGAGGTAGTCTAGCTCCAGAAACTCTACTTTTCTCCTCAAATGGAGCTCTACCCATGGAGGTAAACTTCAGCATTTGGAGATTTTGAAAGGTGGAATAGAATGCTCTCAACTAAACTAAGAAGAATGTGTATTTTGTTTTGAGTTTGGAGCTTTGTAGTAGCTTGGGCAAAGGGAGAGAAGTTCATGAAGCCATGGGACGAGCTTCAAAATCGTTCCAGGGAGGAAGGAGAATAGAGACTCTCTGAATGGGGAAGAATAACGGTAGAGAAGAAGAGGGAATGGGAGAGAGAGAATGTCAAAAGCAAATATGTACTTTTCCCCTTTATTTCTTCTTTTCTCTTCTAATGAATGAGAGTCAATTAATTGGGGGGGGGGGGGGGATAAAACGTGGCCTACACAAATGAAGGTGCCCGATTTTTACACAATGGAAAAGGATGGGCATTTTGGTCTTTTAGCAATTAACACCCATAAGTCCCCGTTTGACACTATTCATCAATCCAGGCAATTTTCTGGATTTTTTTTGTTTAATTTTAGTGGTTCCTAGACCTTCATTAGTGTTTAATTATAATTATATGATCGACTATAATTTATATGAGTCCATTAAACCACTTAAAGTCACATTTCTCGGTTTTCTTGAAAAGTATGCTTCAGGACTTCATTTGCGTTTTTAACCCACTATATAGATTCGTTTTTTCGGGAATTGTTTCCACATGTTCTTAGTGTATAAATAAGTCTTAGGAATCCATATATGATCCTAGTCAAGGTCACATGCATCCTATGGTTGCGTAACACACGCTTTTATGTTTTGTGCCTTTTAAGCGTTTTCTTCTTTATTTTGGTTTTACTTTCTTCACCAATGTTCTTTAGGTATCATTAGGCCTCTAAACATCATATTAGAATAATTAATCACCATACTTAAGTCAGGGGTATTTCAATCTACCCCCCTTAAAGAATGTTGCCCTCAAAGTTGGAGAATCTAATATTGTTAGTCAGATAGGCGTCCTATGCTAAGGTCATATATATATATATATATACAACCTTACAGACTCAACAGGTATGTCTACACATCCACACAACATGTCACTGCATATATAGCAATCAAAAATACTCTTTTACATTCTCTCCATGGGATCGGTCCGAATACTCTTTCAGTCCCCGAATCCCATATCGAGTAATACTCTCTATGATCCCGCAGGTACCGGTCACGCTAGACACTTACGCTCTCTGGTCCATGGCCGATTCATGACAAAGGGCACTTACGCTCTCTGGCCCACGGTCCCTTTGGTTGCCTTTATCTAAACGTTCGCATATATAGATATCCTTAGACACTCAGGTCATCCAGACACAAGACTTCTCTACATCCCGCAGCCCTTGGAAAAAACAAAACACACACTACCATCGTTCTCCGGTCATCTAGACAAAGGACTGCAGCCCTCGGTTAAGTGGTAGTGGTTTCAAAACTGGTCCTTGTTTTTAAATCTTTTGAAGAAAATCCTTTTTGAAAAACACCATTCAACTCCAAATCCAATTTATGCTAACTGTATCTATTCTTAATGTGATTACTTGTGACCACTTATAGGGAGCTTCAAGAATCATTCAGCCCCGATGTGATCAGTATCGGTGTTGAACTATCCTTCCACCCCAATTTGTGTTCCGGTTCCCTTGATCGCTAGCAAATCAAGTTCGACTTCCCACTTAAGTTTCAAACAACCAGATAATTCAATCATTTCCCATTTTCTATCTTTTAATCTTTCTAGCCATAATCACAAATCAATACATCTCCAAATTATGGAACTCAATCCATCAATCATTCTCAATTCACCTCAAATCAAATCACCTAGGGAATTCAATTCCTACTAGGTTCTACATCGGTTTCATACCGATTCATACATCATAATGCCATGTCTAATCTCAAATAGACTCATACCATAGGGATTTTCATTCCCCAGAGTTTCTATACTCCTTTTCACTTGTAATCTCACACCAGAGTTAACAAGGTAGGTATATTTATATGCAAGTTATTCGCATCTCCTGTGCGCAATGACCATAATTAGACCATGAATGAATGCATATGTTTATGTAACATACGTATCAATCATCAAAATAAATTCTTTTGTGCTATGCACACCGTAGTTTACGTACACGGTACAAATCTTGAGACATATCCGATGTCTGTACTTAATAATCAGTGCTCCTCGCACTTCCTAACTCTTATTCATTTCCCTGGAATGATTTCTCTGATTCCTTTAGACTCATTAGCTTAACTGAGTTCTTTCTCTTCGATCGTTCAAGGTAATCAGCTGTTCTGGCCTGAACTTGCTTAGCTGACAGTGGTGCGGAGTCGAATACTTCTCGTGTTCCGTACATTACTCGTCTACATATGTGGGGTACCTTACTGATACATTAATACTTACCCGACTAACTTATAAGTAAGTCTGGCAGGCCCGCAAGCTCCTTTGGAGTGCGGTCATCCCATATCTCATTTTTGTATACTCGTAGTGTCCGTCACACGCCTATGTGAAGTATTCTATTGTCAATCCTCTTGTATCGTCCTATGATAACTTACTGTGATTCTTCTAGGTCTGGTTTTAAAAATTTAAGGTTTTGAAAGAAAAGTTTGAGTTTGAAAGAAAATTTTCACGGTATTCCAATGTTTGGGAGGTCTTGACCGAGTCTAGCTTCTCACTGACTGGTATATTCTTTAATACAATGGTTAGGCCGTTAGGTCCTTCCAAGGTTTCGTTCTTCGAGTTCTTAGGATTTGTGATCCTATAATGGTTTCATTCGCCATCGTGGTGCTTTACTAAGTACTTCCTAGTCGTTAAAGTTTCTCCGAATAGCCCTGTTATTACAGCACTTGCTATGGCAAGTGCGCCATGCAGGCTGGCTATCGGTTCAACACACATACCGGTTATGGTATTGCTTCCATATGAATCGTATTCGGTAGCCTTGTTGGCTCTCTTGATCCTCTGATCTTAATTATCGATCTTCTGAGTAGCTTCTCAATGGTCTTGACGTGGTAGTCATTAATCAGGGCGCTTCTCCGTTCTCAGAGACCCCTATTCACTTAGTTCTGTGTCTTTCCTTATTGCTCGTTCCCACACATTTACCGTGGTTACCGAGGCTTCACCCTTCGTTAGGAACTACATCTGTAGTCCTATTGGATATTACATAGACGTTCTCATGGCTGTCTGAGCTATGTCATAGGTATTGCAATCTCTTCGGGTGTGTAGGGTTGGAGTTACCCACTCTTGACTATTTCCTTAGTCACCCAGTATACCGTTGGTGGTATTATCTAACTGTTACGGTCTCGTAGACATGTGTCTGGGTTTTGTCGCTTCTTCTTTTCCGCTTCGTTTCACAGTTAATCCTTCTAGCTGGCCAGACAGGGTTCTCTCGACTGCTAGGCATGTTGACCCATGCTGCAGAAATTTCATTCTCCTACTATGGTTAGGATTCTCAATCTTCCGCTATTAAGTGCGGGTAATATCGTTCAAACGGGAACCGTCTCCGGGATTTCCAGTTCTTTGAATCTACCATATGACAGGTTCTTTTTCTTACAAAAATATTTCATAACTGCCAGATCGGGTTTTCCGAGTAAGAGAGGACTTTCCATCTCTCTGGCGTTCTTTGCCGACTTATAAAACGGGGGATGTGGAGGGCGGGTTTGGATATTATAGGTATCCAGTATACACTGGGAATTCCTATCTAGCGTACCTCTCACGATATCGCTCAGCCCTTAACCCAAAGTCTCTAATTCCTAACTCGGTATTTCCTAAGCTCGGTAATTCCAGTCATCCCCCGCTCAGCCCTTAACCCAAAGTCTCTTATACCACTTTTTGTAACACCCCTACCGCTAATCGCATCATTAAAGCCTAATGTCTCGTTCGTCATTACATTCGCAGCGGAAAATACCAACACAAACGGTGGGTGATACAATGCCGTTAGCCACCCACGTGACTAACAAGGCTTACACTCAAACAGTAATGGTCTGATGGACCAGAATTTCCTGAGTACTTATACAATACGATATCATTCCATTTCTAAACCGAGTCATTTACACTTACAAACCAAACTGTACCGAGTCTATTATATTCTACTTGCCGATAACAATTTCGGTCTTACTTCACTTATAAATACATAATCATGCTAAAATAACTACCCATGTTACAGCAGTCCCCATCCTACTCTCGAACGGTAATCATCTCCATCGTACCTGAAAAATAATGGGTGGCCCCAAAGGGGCTCAGCACCTTTGTTGGTATGGTAGTCGTGCAACCCGCTACTACCGGGCCACACTCAACTAATTGTCGTCCAAGCATGCGATTGATTTTATGTAAATCATAACATGAAATGCTGTAAACACACAACATGCTCGCATAACACAAGTATTCATACATAGGAATACAGTCAACAAGGCTAACACATTAAGTTTGTTAGAATTCATTACCTTGTTCTTTAGGCGTTGAGGGTTTCTACCTCAATAATGCCCCATTCTCATTAATCAATAACTTATCCATCTTAGTCGGATAGTTTTACTTACTCTCTTAGATCTATAGACATCCTCTAGTCTAGATCTTGTTTCCTTGGTTATTCTACTCTTGGATAATTCATACGTCAATTCACTTGACCTCCGGGCAGAGACACTCTCAATTCTCATCACCGGGCTTTTCCCACGCTTACCTGCTCATCTCTCTAAGTCGGATAACTATGGTTAAGCCTCTTAGGCCTCCGGGCAGAGACACACATATAGATCTCACCACCGGGCTTAAACGGTGCTAGTCTTACTTCACCGGTTTCGACCCTATACCGGGTCTAGCATGGTGGGAAGGTTCAACTAGCAACCTGAACTATTCTCCTAGTTCCTCTTTCTCACGAGCGTCCGAATCTCCATCGGACTTCTCACTGCAGACGTTATAAAGTGAGTGGTTAAACTGGTGTAAAATTAAAAGAAAAGAAATTAAAACTCAAATTAAACGTCGGGCTGCAAAAAATCCCGGTCGCAGTAGTATAGTGAAAATGTAAGCAACCGGATGTCGAACCGTGGGACTAATGTACATATATAATACCTAAGCGTGTCACAAGGGGGGATTAATTGACTTGTAAAATAAATAAAAAGAAAAGATAAAATAAACTAAGTTAATAAATAAAATGGAACTCTGGGTCAGGTTATAATAAATCTGCATAATTAAGCTATCTCTACTGGTTTAATAATTTGGCAAGGTTCCTGTAATTATCTTAAGGACTAAGTCATAGCCTCATAAGAACTCGTTCACCTGTAATGCAAGGTTCTAATCAAGGTTCAAGCAAAAGCCTGCGAACGGCAGAGGAGTATTGAGGAATTACATTTGCAACTGAATACTAACTTATTAAATCATAACAAGTTTCCTCCAGTTTTACGTCTTAATTAACCTATCTATTTATCACCGGTCTGATCAAAATAGACTTAGGAAAGCAATTTAATAAACTCATGACATTTATTAAAAAGGTGCGAGATAACCTTTAAAACGTAACAAATTATATATAATTAAAACCAGTAAAAATAATGCATAATTAATAAACACATAAACCATTCCCAGAGTATACGTAAACTAGCCTAACATATTAAATAGATAGACAGAGACAAGAGTAATAGAAATCATCCGTAATCACTCCGGCTCACTCTGCTATTTTGTATACGTAGGGCTAGAGGTGGATTTTGTGGAATGTGGAAATAAATAAAAATGGAGAAGGGAGGAGAAGAGAAATGAGATGGCGTGAGGTGTGGTGAAGTGGTCGTGGATTGTATGGGTGGTGGATGTCTATTTGAGCAGAAGGCTCGTTGGTTTATATAAGGGAGGAAGGAAGAGGAGTAAATGAAGATAGGCAGACGCGTGAGGAATTGATTTGAGGCGGTGGAAGAAGCTGGATAAGATTTGCAGACTGATTGATCATTTATTGCAGGGGACAGAACGTGTGCAGAGTAGATGGATAATTGCAGACAGTGGACGAGTTGCAGAAGTCGGCGAATGAAAGTTGCAGACGGCGCGCGAAGAAGAAAACTGTTCGCGTCTCAGATCTGGAATTTTTACACGCGTCCGCGTGGTGTCCTCCTGCTGTCCGCCTGTGGTAGAGGCGGTTGCATATCCCTTGTCCGCCTGCGGTACCGCCTCAAAACAAGACGGTTGCCTCTTGTTTTCCGCCTCACTCACGTATCTGTCTCACGTCCGCCTCTGTTTTGGGCGGTTAGCTAGGCGGTTGCAATGCTGTCCGTGACCTATTTCCTTCTACGAACTTCGACCGGCTCTAGATTCTTCGTTTGGACTCCGTTTCTGAGCCGTTTATGTCTATGCGTTCGTCTATTCGTCTACTTTACTCCCAGCTTGGTTTTCCTCATGTTAAACCAATAAATTTGTGAGATAAACAATAAAACATAAACTAGAGGAAAACTAACCGAAGTGGAGAAATGAGCAAGAAAAGTGCTAATATTATATACGAAATACACCTATAAATCATGCTCATTTGGACACTTATCACACCCCACACTTATCTTTTTGCTTGTCCTCAAGCAAAATCACATACCCAAGTAAGTAGGAATGCTCAATACTAACAAATATTATTATGAAGGGTAGGATAAACATGATCTTTTAAACTTATTGAGGAGTGTGAAAAATTAACTGCTGGTGGCATAGGTGTGCTCAGGGTAAAAATAAAATATAGAGTTTCGGGGTATGATCTAAGGTACTTCAATGTTTCTTTTGTTTAGGTGACTCTGAGAACTTTTACCATGGCCAACTTCTCTCAAGAATGGGCATTTGAGGAGAAAGCAAAAGGAAAAATAGATTCATGCATTTGTTTCACTTTTGCATAAGAGATGAGAAAAATATAGGCATCATGCCTTTGTATTTAAGAACACTCAACTCTCTTTGTTGGTTACCAATGGTGTCTCGCAAGTCCCTTATATATTTTTTTTCCTTCTTTTTTTTTCAACAGAGAAGCACCCCTTAGCAATCCCTAAGAGAGAAGACAGAAAGAAACCCTGAGCAATAAAATCCAACCATTTGCAGATTATTTGGTCACACCGCATATAAAATGCTCCTCAAAAGTAATCAAAATTTAAAAATTTTGTACCATTTATCCTACAATTCATAACAATATTTATTCTTAACGAGAACAACCCACATATAAAGGGTCCATAATATTTGAATTGGACAAACGCATGATAAGGAGAGAGATTAAACATTTAAGCACAAAATGTCACTGAAAAGGGCACATCCCCCACACTTAAATTGAACAATGTCCTCATTGTTCACCAGAAAAACAAGGGAAGGTCTCAGAAGACCTTTTTGGTAAGTAGATAAAATAGAGATAACACAAAGATCACAAATAAACATTTAAGCACATAAACTCCTCTGCAGTTTTTATTTAAAATAAAAGCATAATTAAAGAACTGGTACTCCCCTGATATTATTTTTGCTTGCGTTTATAGGAGTTCCCCCCACACTTGAGCTTCAGCCTCAAGTAGCGTAGCTTGGTTGCGGTGTCTACATGGAGATGCACCTGCATAAGACACTAGAAGCAACCATACTAAAAACGGGGTTAAAAGTTAGCAAAAATAAAATTTTAAGAGAACCTGAAAATTAAAAGAGCATAAAAGCAAAATAAAATAAAAGTACACCCGGGTTGCCTCCCGGGAAGCTGCCCTTATTTAACGTCTTTGGCTAGACGCCTGCTTCGTTATCCTGGATCAAAACAAAACGTTACCTCGGCATATAAAATAAGAAAATTAATACTCCACAAAATCTGATGTTTGAGGAGGTAATGCCGGGAACGTAGTTCTAACAGAAGACCCGGTGGAGATGGTTTTCTTCCTCAAATTGGAGGATGTAAACATCATCCTCTTTAGGTGAGGCTCGTAGAAAGAACGCTGTTTAATATCATCTTCAGAGAAAGTTAATTCTTTGAAGGTGATAATGGCGTTTTGTTTGGATATCTTGGAGGGAGGTGATGGCAATTCTTCTCTTCATTTTCGAGGATGAAGGTACTTCATCTTCTGGATAGAGCACAGAGAAGGATGGAAACTGGCGGTAGGCGATTGTAGAGGGAAGAGAATAACTTACATCCGTAGTGGGGTGTTCTACCTCATGAATTATTTCGCTCTCTGGTTGCAGTTCTTGTTGAGCGATTCTCTCCAGGTAGTCTGGTTGATCTTCTAACCAGAGTTGTTCTTGTAATATGAGACAATCTTCATAATCATGAGCTCCCCCACACACGGAGCAGTATAAATACTGTGAATAGCAAAACTCCTCTTCGAATACCTGTTCCATTTCCATTTTTTGTGTGTTTTTGTATATAAAAAAAACTACTGAAACAGATTAGACAATAAAATAATTGAAAATAAACACAATAATATATAAGTGGTTTGGTGAAGAAGCTGGAGCAATTTTGAAGTCGGGAAGAACAGAAATCAAACGCGCGCTTCTGATTTAGTTTTGTCCGCTTCGGACGTCCGCTTTGAATCAAGGCGGACAAGGCTGCGGCGTGAATCGGAGACGTCCGCCTGGACGTCCGTGTGGTAGTGGGGCGGACGTGGCTGGGAAGCGGAGCGGTGTAGCGTCCGCTTGGAACTTAGGCGGTAAGGAGGGCGGACGTGGCTGGGGCGGACCGCCTGGGCGTCCGCATGGGAGTGGGGCGGACGAACCTCTGTTCGCTTCTTTTTTTTTTCTTCTTCTTCACGTAAACAACATTAGAAAACTAACAAACTATCAATATAAACAAAATATAAAAGATAATTAATATAAACAACAAACAAAAATAATATAGACTAAATATTCTAATATAACAAGTGAATAATCCGGGGCTTAGGGACTAGAATAAACTAGTCCCCGGCAACGGCGCCATTTTGCAGACGTTATAAAGTGAGTGGTTAAACTGGTGTAAAATTAAAAGAAAAGAAATTAAAACTCAAATTAAACGTCGGGCTGCAAACAAATCCCGGTCGCAGTAGTATAGTGAAAATGTAAGCAACCGGATGTCGAACCGTGGGACTAATGTACATATAATAATACCTAAGCGTGTCACAAGAGGGGGGATTAATTGACTTGTAAAATAAATAAAAGAAAAGATAAAATAAACTAAGTTAATAGATAAATAAAATGGAACTCTGGGTCAGGTTAATATAATCTGCATAATTAAGCTATCTCTACTGGTTTAATAATTTGGCAAGGTTCCTGTAATTATCTTAAGGACTAAGTCATAGCCTCATAAGAACTCGTTCACCTGTAATGCAAGGTTCTAATCAAGGTTCAAGCAAAAGGCGAACGGCAGAGGAGTATTGAGGAATTACATTTGCAACTGAATACTAACTTATTAAATCATAACAAGTTTCCTCCAGTTTTACGTCTTAATTAACCTATCTATTTATCACCGGTCTGATCAAAATAGACTTAGGAAAGCAATTTAATAAACTCATGACATTTATTAAAAAGGTGCGAGAAACCTTTAAAACGTACAAATTATAATAATTAAAACCAGTAAAAATAATGCATAATTAATACAAACACATAATAACCATCCCAGAGTATACGTAAACTAGCCTAACATATTAAATAGATAGACAGAGACAAGAGTAATAGAAATCATCCGTAATCACTCCGGCTCACTCTGCTATTTTGTATACGTAGGGCTAGAGGTGGATTTTGTGGAATGTGGAAATAAATAAAAATGGAGAAGGCGGGAGAAGAGAAATGAGATGGCGTGAGGTGTGGTGAAGTGGTCGTGGATTGTATGGGGTGGATGTTTATTTTGAGCAGAAGGCTCGTTGGTTTAAATAGAGAAAGGAAGAGGAGTAAATGAAGATAGGCAGACGCGTGAGGAATTGATTTGAGGCGGTGGAAGAATGGATAAGATTTGCAGACTGATTGATCATTTATTGTAGGGGACAGAACGTGTGTAGAGTAGATGGATAATTGCAGACAGTGGACGAGTGGACGAGTTGCAGAAGTCGGCGAATGAAAGTTGCAGACGGCGCGCGAAGAAGAAAACTGTTCGCGTCTCAGATCTGGAATTTTTACACGCGTCCGCGTGGTGTCCTCCTGCTGTCGGCCTGTGGTAGAGGCGGTTGCATACTTGTCCGCCTGCGGTACCGCCTCAAAACAAGGCGGTTGCCTCTTGTTTTCCGCCTCACTCACGTATCTGTCTCACGTCCGCCTCTGTTTTGGGCGGTTAGCTAGGCGGTTGCAATGCTGACCGTGACCTATTTCCTTCTACGAACTTCGACCGGCTCTAGATTCTTCGTTTGGACTCCGTTTTCTGAGCCGTTGCGTCTATGCGTTCGTCTATTCGTCTACTTTACTCCCAGCTTGGTTTTCCTCATGTTAAACCAATAAATTTGTGAGATAAACAATAAAACATAAACTAGAGGAAAACTAACCGAAGTGGAGAAATGAGCAAGAAAAGTGCTAATATTATATATGAAATACACCTATAAATCATGCTCATTTGGACACTTATCACTCACATTCCCAAATACTCCTCTTCTCGGAGTCACAATATAACTATGTATATTAGTGTAGAGGCATCACTCTTGATGCCATCTAATAACTTAGAGAATTTTCCTGAGTTCTTGTATTCTCAGTTTTAAGGGTTGCCCCTATGTTACCAATACTTAGAAGTTTGGCTAAAATCTCTTGTTGGTTCGAATCCTCACGTAGGAGGTCGACTAACCATTGAAAGGGAGTTTAATAATCCCGTATATCTCTTTCATGTTTCGAGTGAGTTCATAGAGTTGAACTATCGTTGTTCTCTACTTGACCGTTCTTATATTTTCTTTCCACTATTAATCATTTCGTGGACTGTTTTGTCTCGATTCTCTAACCGTTCTTTGTCTTTCTTTTGAGAGTTGGTATGATATTTTAAGTTAGATCACAAGCTCAAAGTAAGGACGGTTAGTTCACACAAGAAACAGCAAGGCATCAAGATATACAATGCAATAGTCATTTTCATACATTTATCTTATTAGGCCGGTGCATAAAAGCAAGTAGCACACAAGCCGAGTATAACTCGGTAGGACACAGATTGCAAGAAAACCATACATGTCACCTTGACGTTGGCTAGCCTAAGTTGATGATCTTCTAACCAAGGCTGCCGTCTCGTCTAACTCTCGTTCCTATCATTCATTCAGTCGAACGGTTAATTTCTTTATTAACCTCGACTACTTGTTACTACCTATGACACTTTCTTGTCATTTCTCACATTCTTTAATTTCCCAAATATAAACCCACCTTATCTCAAGGTTTCTGAAATACCCCATAAATTAACTTAAATTAATTTAGGGGCTTTCTTCTATTAAAACCCTAAATAATACTATTAAATACTAAATTATTATATAGTATCATGAATTTAATAATAAGATTTATAAGTCAATAAATCTTGGGAAAAATTCTAGATACTCCAATTATATTATAAACATTTTAGAAATATTTGGAACATTAATTTGAATCATAAAAGTCAATATAAAATCATAGAAACCTTAAAGCTTTTTAAGCCTTGCTGGGGTTGACTTTTTGAGAATGGTCAAACCAGCCCATGAAACCTATACCAATAAAAAGGTTATGGAAAACCAAGAAGATTGATAAAAAGAACATTAAAAAAGGATCATCCTAGCCAAAGTCATGATACAATGAAGTTTAGAGCCAAAATTTTGAAGATTTATGACGTGTCTAGGGTTGCTGACTCAGCCACGCGCGCCTCTGGAGTGGCGCCACGTGCAGACTGATTATCGTGAGTGGTTAGAATTGGTGTAATTAATACAATTGAGAAAGAAATTAATACTCAAAATATCCGTCGGGCTGCAAATAAAACCCGGTCGCAGTAGTATAGTAAGACAGAAGCGGCCGGGGTCAAACCGTGGGACTTATAGTGAAATAAAGTAGTACCTAAGCTTGTCACAAAAGGGGGGAATTAATTGACTTGTTTTTGAAAAGTAAATAACAGATTAATTTAGTGAATTATGATAAATTAAACGGAACTCCGGGTTCAGGTTAATATGATCTGATTAATTATGCTATCTCTATCGGTTTATTTATATAGTTGGCAAAATTCCTGTTATTATCCTAAGGACTAAGTCATAGACTCATAAGAACTCGTTTACCAGAAAATGCTCGGTCTAATCCAGGTTCGAGCAAAATATAAATAAACGGACATTAGGTGCGAGGAATTTATTTGCATCTGAAAATATTAACTTATTAAATCATAATAAGCTTTCTCCAGATTTACGGCTTAATTAACCTGCCTATTTATCACCGGTCTGATCAAAATAGACTTTGTAAAGCATTTTAATAAATCGACGAAATTTATTAAAAAGGTGAGAGATAAACTTTAATCGTAACAAACTGTATTTATTTTAACCGGTAGAAATATAAATTACACAACTAAACAAACCATAATTAAACCTTCACCCGGAGTAAATCCTCCTTAGCCTGACATATTAACTGGTAATAAGTCAGACAGAGGTTGGACGTAATAATAATACGAGATGCGTGGATGGAGAATGGAGAAAATGAAGAGAAAGAAGAATGGGAGCGTACGTAAGATTTCTGTATATGAAATGAGAGATTTGGAGTGTTGAGTTTGGGGGTGGAACGTGTGTATTTGGTTGAAGGTGCAGTGTGTTTATATAGAGGAAGGGAAGAGGCAGATCTGGAGTGGAAGAGCATTGATTGCTCATTAATTGCAGGGGACAGAACTGAAGACGCGTGAGGAAAATAAGGTAGGCGCTGCGGAGTAGATGGATATGGCAGAAGCAAGTCGACGGGCGAAGAAGAAAACTGGCGCGCGTTGATTTTTAGTCACGTCCGCTTGTTGTCCGCATTGGCGTCCGCCTCTGAAACCATGCGGACGTCTCTGTCTGTTTCTGTCCGCTCCTCTGTCCGCGTGGGCGTCCGCCTCATTTCATGCGGACGTCTCATACTCTCTCGCCCGCGGTCTCCATCTCTTGTCCGCCTTAGTAACTCACTCACGTCCGCCTAAGCAACTCACTCACGTCTGCCTAAGTAACTCACTCACGTCCGCCTAAGTCCATGCGGTTGCATGTGTTTGACTTATTTTCTTCTACGAACTTCGACTGGCTCTAGATCCTTCGTTTGGACTCCGTTTTCTGAGCCGTTTGCGTCTATGCGTTCGTCTCTTCGTCTACTTTACTCCCAGCTTGGTTTTCCTCATGTTTAAACAATAAATTTGTGAGATAACAATAAAACATAAACTAGAGGAAAACTAACCGAAGTGGAGAAATGAGCAAGAAAAAGTGCTAATATAATATAAGAAATACACCTATAAATCATGCTCATTTGGATACTTATCACCACGTCAGCCTAGCCGGACTTTCTCTAAAAATCCGGCTAAGTCCTCTAGCAACCTTCTGAATATTACCCTAACTTGTGACATCGATATCTCAGCCGTCTTTTGAAATTTTTGAATGCCGTTTTCTTCATTCTCTTCTACTACAAACCCTCTTTCTAACCATTACTCATACTCAATCTAATTCTTTCTACATCGACCGAAAAATCGATCTGAATTGCCTCCCTGAAAAACTGCAACCCAGAATTTCCAGAAATCGAGTCAATCAGGTAAACTTTGTCTTGTCATAACTTCTTCGTCCGTGAATTAAAATTCACGTTCTATAGCTTGGTTTGTAGATCTCTAATCCCTCTACACCTTTTATGTTTACACCCAAGGCTAATGCCGAATCATGTGCAAGATCGAAGCGTCTAAAGTTCCCGATTCGTCATGCACATAAAATAATAACTTTTCCAGAAAAACACAAGGTATAAATCCGAGACTTTTGACTTAGATTTTATCCTGTGTATTACGAATTAGATTAAGATGTTTCTATCAACATGTAGAGCTACATCTCCTCTTTTGATTAAGCCCAAGAACACGGCCTAACTCGATCTATACTGTAACTTATAGAGCTGCAAAGTTGGCTACCTAACCAGCCTGAAAGTTCAAATTTTTCCAGAATCCGAATTTGATTTTTCCTCACCGGCACTTCTCAAGTAAGTTTCCGATCAATTCCTCTGATGTTGTCATTCGGCTTTTCATTCTCGACCTAACCTAACTACCAATTCAACTTATTATGCATCGTATAGAGAGAATTTTGTGAAATTCGAATCGGTAATAACAAGCCCTAGGTCGAAACAAACCCAGATTCAAAACTACTGATCCGTGCACTATAATTCTCGAAATTGGTACCATTGGAACCGTTTTTGAATTTCGAATCCAATGAAACAAAAATCATCAAAATTGGTTCTGTAGATTGAGAGAAATCGAAGAAACTCTATCGCGGTGTTTGGGGATTTCACTGATGAACTCGATAAACCAGGGCCGTCCGACTGTAGTTAGGAGAAACGGACGGCCGAGATTATAACGTGGGTAATTAGTAGTATATTACGTGTTATGAATTCCAGAATAAAACTCTAACTTGTTGAATTTATTTAATGGCATTCCCTAATGTATTTTGACACAAAATTTTAACCATGAATTCCTTATGAAATCTAGTTTATTTTCGTGTAAATTAATATGGGTTTTAAGTTTTTAAATGTAAGTTTTAATTTTTGTAAGTTCTTAGTATTATGGAATTATTTAGATAATTTTAAAATATATTTTTATGAAATTAAAATTTTATAATATGTCTAAAATATCATAATTACTATATATTAAATTTGGGAATTTTTAGACAAGAGTAAATGGGTCTAAAAATTGTGTTTATGATTTTTTCATAAGTTATCTTATAATATATGATTTTTAATGTAACGGAAATTAAAGTATAACTTGTTAATAAACTTTATAGGCTGAAAAGAATATAATAAGACTAAAATAACATGTAATACAGAATGTTAATAAATATTTTGGGTATAAACTTTAAGTGAAGTATATATATATATATATTGTATATAAAAGAATTAAAATAGTAACTTAGGTTAAATCAAGGAATTAAATTAATATACATTTATATTAATTTTGTAATATGGAAGTTAATATACTTAATTGAAACTAAGGAAAATACTTTACTTTATAAACCATATATTAGATGTGGATATGTGTAAAAGTTAATAGAGGTAATTAAATACAATAAAACTACATAAAGAATGTTTTAAATAATAATATTTAAGAAACAATAATAATAATAATAATAAAATAATAATAATAATAATAATAATAATAATAAAGAAATAAAATACCTTATAGAAAATAGAATATGAAGGAATTAATAAGTTAAACTAAACCTATACATAATACTAATAAAAGAATATTATATGGGGTGGTATTAAATTATGGTTATGAAATTTAGCTTAAAGAGTTACCTTTGAATTTCTAAGATTTATATAAACCATATTAAAATACATATATAACATTATTTGTTAATGACTATAATGTAAATCGATAATTGGATTAGGTAATTAATAAGTTAAGACTTAGGAACATTTGTAATTTGATTACATAAGTTGTGACACCGATAGATCTTATTATATAATGAAATACTTTTACATCTAAATGTGAAGTGGATTAATAAGTTTGGATTTAATCATTTCATAACATTTATAGTATTGAATAATAACTTAATGTTTTAAGATAAAATCATTAAAAGGATTATGATATATAACTATATTAAACTATGATTAGGAAATTAATCTAAATAATAATCTTTAAGTTTCTTAGAATTTGATAAGCCATATAAAATACATTTATAACATTAATTACCAATATTCAGATTGTGAGTTTATAAATAAGTGTTGTAATTAATAGCCAGAACTTATAAAAAGGTTTGCAAATATAAATTAGATACTTAAAACCTTTGAACCTTTATTTTGATGAAGCTAAGTTACATAAGAGATTATATTAATCTACTTTACGACATTGGAAATATTAATGTGTCATTTGAATTTAAAGTATGAGGATTTTTAGAATGAATGATCTTATTAAATAATTGACAATTTCACTTATGAATGAGAATTTAATTCTTAGATAAATTTTACCTTATGTTAAGATATAATGCTTATCCTAAAACATAATAAAGGGAATTAATTTATTAAGTTATTCCTTTGAAACCTTAGATTTTGTAAACAATATAAAATGATTTAAGACTTAAGTTTATTGAAGTTGGTAAACGGATTATACATAGTCTATGGAGGGAATGGGTGTAAAAATAAAACATTTAGGAAATTAAATGTAAGTAAGGATACATAAAAGGTTCTCTTATAACACCTTATTATATAGGTAATAATAAAGCAAATAATATATCTTGTGAATACTAAATGTAAGAGTTCGATAAGTCTAAGTAATTATAATATAGTTATTTCAAGATGAGAAGTAATTCAACATCTTATGACAAGATTATTAGATGGTTGTAATAAAAAGTCATTCTGAACTAAGGATATGATAATTGAGTTTAGTGGCTCAATTAAGTTATAATAAAATGTATCTACAACACTATGATTCCAATATACAAGATGTAGATCTTAATTAAGTTAAGGGGAAAACTTAATCATAACAGATTATCTAGTAATATTGATAAAATACATAATCATTACATTGTGAAATAATAGTATATTATTCTAAGATAAACCTATCATAGGTCATAATACGATGTTTATTCTAAATTAAGAATAAAAGTATTGAGCTTAAGAATTGTTATTGAAATTCTAAGATTGAATGAATAACATAAAATGCATTTATGACATAAGGGTCTCAAAAGTCTTGAATTGAGAATTATGGTTAAGTATGAGTAAAGTGGATAAGAGTGGAACAATTAACAAGTGTTAATAAAATACATTCCTTGGTCTTACAACCTTGAGTTATACAATATTCTAAGATAAGTCAAAGGTTATACATAACATTTAAGTGAGGGCTTAAAAGACAATTGAGACTTAGAAATAAGAGTAAGAAATTTATTTAAGTTTAACTTAGGCTACGAGTTATTGATGTTAGACTACCTTTAATATTCCTCAGCGTATTGTTGAATATTTGCACAAGTCGACTAGAACTGCTACAGCATTAACCAGGTACGATTTCTCATACTCAGATACTTTTGTTAACCGACTTAAGAGACGTTTTCGAAAAACGCTAACTGAGCTTAAATGAATTTCAAAAGGAAAGTATTTGTGTGACTAACTCAGCTTGATGTGACTAACCGAGCCTTGAAAGTACAACTTACATGATTATTGGTTCCTCCTATCTGGTTGTCTCATTAGATATGTAACACCCCGTCCTAAGCCAGTCGTGGTTGTCGCTACTTAACAAATAATACTTTGAACGTCGCAGCGGGAATAAACTACCACCAGGACCTTGCTACGGTCTAACCAACGAGAAATACCGTTATTTAAATATTTACATCACATATCCACAATACATACACCAACCGAGCTTAAAGTTCTCCAAAACCATACAAGATTTCACAAGCTTATGCTCCACTACTAACTGACGGGTGCACAGGCGCTACCCGTACTCAAAATAAAGTCCCACCTAGGGCTACCCGCTCCTACTCTCGTGGTGTGACTTCATCGGCCGCTTACCTGCAAGTGTAAAAACAGCCCCCAAAGGGGGTCAGCACGAATGCTGGTACGACCCTCCCATGGCCCCCAAGCTAACGGGGCTACGACGACTAATTGTCGATAGCATGGAAGTTGATTGGCATAAAAGCATAATATGAAATGCAATAAACCGACAAACCACAATGAACATAAATAGCTTATAAGCAAATGAACGACCCAGGCGTTCCCTTAATAAGTGAGTTAGTTCTTAACTCCTTAGATCCACAATCTCCTTAACCTTATAATTGCCAACCGCTCCACTATTAGATTGGTTAGCCCTTAATCGGTTGCTTATCTTTGTAGGGCTTGGTTAACCCTAGCCGGTAGCAGTGCACTATCCGACGATAAGCTACCTTTCTTAATTTGTTGGGGATGTAGGCTTGATCCCCCCACGCCATCCTTAATGTGCCTCCCACCTCAAATAGTAGCCCGGGTGGTCGGGTCGGTTTGTTGACCCTAGGCGACGAGTCTAATGACAAGTCTTATTTGGAAGTCGGATTTGATTCAGATACCGACCTCCCCCAATACACATGTGCCGGTACCATTCCGGATTCCTCACTCCCACCCCAAGTTATGGTTAGTGAAAGTCTTAATCACCAAGTGTTAGTTAAACCTTGATGGGTAAAAACCAACAATCAACAATACTTAGTTCTTATCCTTAACTCAGTGAGTACTAATCTTAGTTAGCAACATTCTCAAGTCTCGTGGGTTAGTGTAAAGAAAACACAAACACAACGAGAATAAGTATAACCGGTTGCATGCTTTATCTTGTCTTAGTCATAGAAAATAAACAGATAGCACACAAGCCGAGGGACACCTCGTTAGCAAGCAGGTCACAGGAAAGACTATACCGTTCACCGTCGTCTGTCGTTTGTTTAACCTCCTCCGGGGTCCCAATTCACAAACCTAAAACATTGATTCATTTTTAGGCCATTAGTTATTTGCACCTTACTTAACTCACTTAGTCCCTAAAGATCCCCATTCGATACCCTCTTAAATCCTTGCTACTTAACCTTATAAACTTAACTTTAAACATTAAGGCTTTTACTTAACTTAACTTAATCCCTTGGGTTCTTAGGGTCCTATTCATTACTACCCTACCAATGGTATACCCTATTACCAATTATCATCCTTAGAATTCAATTTTTTTTTAAGTGTTAAGGGTCGTCCGACCCACCGTCCGACCCACCAACTGGGTCGGACCCTTCCAGTAACTTTCGGTTTGAAAAACTCCACTTGTCCGACCCCTGTCCGACCCAACCAACTGGGTCGGACCATTCCAGAAATTCTCCCGTCTTTAAAAACTCTTCCGTCCGACCCACCGTCCGACCCACCAACTGGGTCGGACCATTCCAGAGACCTTACGGTGGCTTAACAGAGGTCCGTCCGACCCAGAACTGGGTCGGACCCTGGGTCGGACCACTACAGACCTTACTCTTAAGTTGTTCTTTCAATTCCAAATTTTCCCCCAGCCTCCAAATGTGTTCTAACATCATTTAGACCCCTAAACTCACCTTAAACCATCCTCCAAACTCATTAAAACCACCTCCAAAGATCATTCCAATCCTTTACACAATTCTTACAACAACTAACAACACTTAACACTTATCCTTTCCTATATTTCAACATCCCTTTCACCTAGAACTTCTACTAGCCAAAAGTTCCCTCCTTAAGAACTTGACCACACCATATACGCCACTTCCACCCCTATTACATTATCCAAACCTTCCCTACATTCTAACTCTAGTTTCTACCTAAACCATCTAAAGGTTTTACGCTCATTTACATCAAACTCACCCAAGTTTCCTAGCTTCTTTTATCAACATTACCTAAGTCCTAAATACTCAAGTACACTTTTGATTCCTAAATCCTTCATAGTGAGCC
Organism: Limonium bicolor; assembly: GCA_023374045.1. Taxonomy (NCBI): domain Eukaryota; kingdom Viridiplantae; phylum Streptophyta; class Magnoliopsida; order Caryophyllales; family Plumbaginaceae; genus Limonium; species Limonium bicolor. The sequence goes on along the minus strand of CM041781.1, from coordinate 42,336,414 downwards.
TAAGTCATGATAAGTCATTTAAACACCTTAATCTCACCCTTTTTCATCAAGACAGCCTCTAGAAACTTCCTAGTACTTCTTTGTCATGAAATCTCCTTAGAACATCTTAAACATTAAGTCCTCACTAAATTTGCCATGGTTCTCTAGATATTGTTGCACCCAAGCACTTGGCTTTTCACCATCAAACAACCAATATCACCCAACTTCTCATCAAACACCTTAGCATACAATTTACACCAAAACTACACCACATCATTACATAGTGTATAAACTAAATGCTGGCATTAGGCCCTTAAATGACAATAATCTTAATCACTGAATTCCACATATATTTGCCTTTAACCTGCGAATACACACAACAAGGCTCCCATTGAAATAAATGCTTCTTATAATTCACCTTGATATTCTTAAACTATCTCTTTTTCTCATTTGCTCCTAGTCAAAAGTCACAAGTATAGTCATTGTTCTTTCTCCTAGGTTAATATAGCCCTTTTCTAATGTAAACTCTACACTAAACTCATCACATATCTAAATCCCATTCCCCTTAAACAATAAAACACCTTAAGGTAAGTAATTTACCTTGTTCTTTTCCAAGCTTTACAAACTTTCTTCCTTAGGTTTTCCTTGCTCATCTCGGCACCCAATATATATTCCTGCCAATGTTCTACCCAATATCCAATGACTCCAATGAGTTTAAGGTATTGAATTGATTGTTTTACCTTAGTTTCTCAAGACAAGCTTGGATATGAAGCAAGAAGGACCTCCTAAATCCTTTGAAGAATAGAAAACAAGCTAGAACAAGGCATTAAAATGAAGCCTCATGAGCATGTATTTCGGTCATGAAGAAAAGTGATGGAAACCTAGATTTTCTTACACTTTCTTTACCTTAAGAGAATGGAGAAGCCAATGAGTCTCCAAACTTGAGTTTCCTCCTCTAATGGTGGTTTGGCTTGGCACAAATCAAAGCTCTTGAAGTTTTGAAAAGATAGAAAGAGAGAGCTTGAGCTAACTAAGAAGAATATGTATTTAGTTTTGGTTTTGGAGCTAAAATGAGCAAGATGTGTGCAAGGGAAGTTGAAGCTAGCATGGAGCTGCTTGTTTACGTGAGGAAGAAGGGAGAGAGCACAAGAAAACCGGTGGAGAAGATGAAGAATGAAGAGATGAGGAGGAGGTAAGTAAAGTAAGATATTTATGTATAAAGCAAATAGTAGTTTTTACTTTATCTTATAATTTCCTTTCTTATTTGCTCATGTGGTGAATCATCACCTTAAAAACCGGCCACCCCCTTTTAATTAAGCTAGTCATGGTCTTGTTTGACCAACTAAATAAACTAAATTGACTTACTTTGACTAATGTCTTAAACTAGCACTATTTAGTTACTATTCACAAAACAAGGCACATTGTTGTGAAATTTTTGATTTCCCATTGATTTAGACTTCCTAATGTGATACTAATTAGTACACATGTTAATTAAAGAGTAATGATGGACATTTAGCCACTCAAAACCCATTTACAAGACAATTTTTCAAAAATGTGCTTTAAGACTCCTTAAAGCACATTTTGTGTTTAAACTTGTTTTCAAGCTTGGTTTTCTTTGTAATTGATTTAAAATGACCAATAGGATATTACTAAGGTCTTAGAACAATATTTGGGTACTCACCCAAGTCTCTCCAAGCTTAGAGCACGTTTTTGCTTAAACTGCTCTTTTGGTGTTTCCTTATGTTTCCTTTGGTTAAAATGGTTTCTTAATGTTTCTAAGGCATTATTTTGCCTCCTTATATCTTAGTTTATCATTTAAACACCTATCTAAGTTTGGGGTATTTCAATCTACCCCCCTTAAAAGAACTTTGTCCCCAAAGTTCACATATATGCTTAACCATTCACGGTACTCAATTCCCTTAATCTTAACACCACATCTTATATTCACATTCACACATCTCAAGACTCAAAGGTCAATCTCAAATACAATACATAAGTATTATACATAACTCAAACTTAACACCAAAGTGTAGCAACTTACACAAATTCACACCTTAAACAACCAAACAAACGACAACAAGTTCGTTTCCTAACACAAAAGCGAGGAAGCTCTACCCCCCTTAAAAAGGGGTACGCCCCGTACCCTATACAGACGATCTAGTCAGTAAACAAAGAAGGATACTTCGCCCTCATCTTATCCTCTAATTCCCACGTGGCCTCTTCGACATCCTGGTTAGACCAGAGAACCTTCACCAGTCGCACCGACTTGTGGCGAGTGTCCCTAGTCTTACTGTCCAAGATTCTCTGAGGAGTCTCCACGGATCTCATATTCGGTTCTAAAGTCAATCTCTCAGGTTCTAACACATGGGAGGGGTGGTGCATGTATTTCTTTAGCTGTGAAACATGAAAAACATCATGCACTTTACCCAGTTCAGCAGGTAAATTCAACCTGTAAGCAACCGGGCCCACCCGCTCCGTAATCTCATAAGGACCAACAAACTTCGGGCTTAATTTGCCCTTCTGCCCAAACCTGAATACACCCTTCATTGGTGAAACTCCAGAAATACCTGGTCGCCCACTGCGAACTCCAGGTCCCGTCGTCGAACATCAGCATACGACTTCTGCCTATCTTGAGCAGCTTTCATGTTCCCTGATTTGCTGAACTTCAGCCTTAACTTGCTCTAAGTACTCTGGTCCTATAATGACCGTCTCACTCGACTCATCCCAGCAGAGCGGTGTACGACATGGTCTACCGTACAACGCTTGAAAAGGTGCCATCTTGATCGAAGCGTGATAGCTGTTGTTGTATGAAAACTCGATCAGATGCAATTTGTCAATCCAACTGCCCTGGAAGTCTAAGGCACATGCCCTCAGCATGTCCTCGAGTGTCTGAATAGTACGCTCAGTCTGACCATCTGTCTGAGGATGGAACGCGGTACTCAGCTTGAGTTCTGTACCCAACGCTTCTCTGGTAGCTCTCCAGTACCTCGAAAGGAATCTGGTATCTCTATCTGACACTATGGTCTTCGGTATCCCGTGATGTCTCATGATTTCTTTCTCAAATAACTCAGCTAATTTGGTCACCTTCCAAGTATCCTTCATCGGTATGAATCGGGCTACTTTGGTAAGGCGATCCACCACCACCCATATCATGTTGAGACCTCCCCTAGCAGGTGGGAGTCCAACTACAAAGTCCATGGAGATATCATGGAACTTCCACTCCGGAACTGGCATCGACTGTACCATTCCCCGGTCGTCGGTGCTCGAATTTTACCTTCTGGCATGTGAGACACCTCAAGACGAACTCGGTAACATCTGTCTTCATCCCGACCACCAGAAGTATCTCTTCATGTCTTTATACATCTTAGAGGCTCCCGGATGGATGGAAACTGAAGAACAGTGTGATTCCCTAAGTATACGGTCTTTCAGATCCTGTTGCCCCGTGGTATGCATAACCGGCCCTTAAGTCTGATCAGATCATCATCATGAAGTCTGAAGTCATATTTCTGACTCTCAAAGGTACCATCGTCAGCTTCTGTCTGACCTCTCTCATGTACTCATCTGTCCTCTGAGCCTCTCGCACCTCATCAACCAAGCTGGAGAAAGAAACTAGCGAATGGAGTGAGTGTGCTCGACGGCTCAGGGCGTCTGCTACAACATTGGCCTTCCCCTCTTTGTATTGGAGGTCAATGTCATAGTCTTTCAAGAATTCTAACCATCTTCTCTGTCTGAGATTCAACTCCTTCTGAGTAAATATGTATCTTAAGCTCTTATGATCGGTGTAGATCGTCACACTAACCCCGTATAAGTATGGCGCCATATCTTCAAGCGAAGACTACACTCCCAGCTCTAAATCATGTGTGGGGTAGTTCTCCTCATGTTTCTTCAACTGGCGTGAGGCATATGCCACCACCTTGCCATGTTGCATGAGCACGCAACCCAGCCCTCTGCCGGATGCATCACAATAAACCTCAAAGCCCTCTGTACCGTCTGGAATGGTCAGAACCGGTGCAGTGGTCAGTGAGTCCTTCAAACTCTGAAATGATCTCACAGTCAGCCGTCCACAAGAACGGTGCATCTTTCTTCATCAGACTGGTCATCGGTTTCGCGACCTTGCTGAAATCCCTAACAAACCTCCTGTAGTAACCTGCAGACCGAGAAAGCTCCGGATGTCGGTAACAGTCTTCGGCCTTGGCCAAGTACGTACGGCATCAATCTTTGCTGGATCCACTGAGATCCCAGCATCTGAGATGACATGACCTAGGAAAGAGACCTGGTCAAGCCAAAACTCACATTTGGAGAACTTAGCATATAGCTGGTTCTCCCTCAATATTTCCAATACTCTCCTCAGATGTTCCTCATGTTCAACCTTAGATTTCGAGTATATCAAAATGTCATCAATAAACACCACAACCGACTTGTCCAGCTGCTCCCGGAACAAGCGGTTCATCAGATCCATAAACTTCGCCGGTGCGTTCGACAACCGAACGCATCACTGTAAACTCATAGTGGCCGTATCGTGTCCGGAATGCCGTCTTCTCAATGTCTCCCTCCTTAATGGCTATCTGATGATACCCCGATCTGAGATCAATCTTGGAGAACACAGATGCTCCCTTCAACTGATCGAACAGATCGTCAATGCGGGGTAGTGGGTACTTATTCTTCACTGTCACTGCATTTAGCTCTCTGTAGTCGATGCAGAGGCGGAGACTACCATCCTTCTTCTTCACGAAGAGGACTGGCGCTCCCCATGGTGACACACTTGGTCTTATAAATCCCTTATCCAACAATCTTTCAACTGTTCTTTAATTCATTCATTTCTGCCGGAGCCATGCGGTATGGTGCCTTGGCTATAGGTCCGGTACCAGGTAGCAGCTCGATGGTGAACTCTACCTCCCGAGTGGGTGGCATGCCGGGCAGTTCCCGTGGAAATAGGTCGGGAACTCCGACACTACCGGTAAGTCGGGGTCGAACTCGGGGTCTCTCTCTATGTCCTGTACATAGCAGAGGTACACTTCTCCTTTCTCTCAATTCCTTATACATTGCCATGGCGGTGATGATCTTAGTCGAAGGCTCTCTGGGCCTCTGGCGGTATGATATTGTTACCCCAGACGGACTCCTGAGCAGCAATCTATGCTCGGCGCAGAGGATACGTCCCTTGTGCCGCTCCAACCAGTTCATCCCGAAGATAACATCAAATCCTAGCTCACTGAACTCAATAAAACTGACTGGAAAGTCTTCTCCCTTAATTCTGACAGTGGCTCCTCGGTAGTAACGAGTGCAACGAACCTTCTCCTTAGACGGGAGCGTAACCGTGAAGTCGGGTAGCTCATCAGCGTCTAGCCCCAACCTGCTCGCGAATGATGCCGAGACAAAGGTATGCGAGGCCCCTGAGTCGAAGAGAACTGATGCCTCAATCCCATTAATCGGAAAGGTGCCGGTGAGGATAGTACCGCTGGCGTCGGCCTGTGCCTCTGTAAGTATGCTTAGCGCACCTTCCGTACCGAGTCCATAACCTAATTGTGTTCACAAGCTTCATGAGTATTGATGGTATAACAAGAGTCGTAACAATTCATATGAACAACACTGTTATTTTATTCATAACCATCCTGTTTACAACATGAGCTTTAATCTTACATCTCATTCCTCGTCTATTCTAACATTACATGGCTAATATTGTCTAAAGGTTAGGTTTAATCTCCCAGGTCTCATATGCGTCGCATTAATTACTGCTGACGGTGCTGTATTCAGCTTGATTCTCTTAATCCCATGGTATAACATCCTTGATTCTCCGCCCATAATTAACACATCTCCTGACTTAAGTACCAACTTATTCGCACGGTCCGCACGCTTCTGCTCGCCGTATAAAAACTCTGCATCATCTCCAATGGACCAAGACACTACGGGTATCCCTCTTTCGAGAGACTCCGTTGTCTCGTCCTTATCCTGGTGTAGTCCAAGTCGCCCATCCTTCTCGTAGAAGTTCACAATGCAAATGTCTGCCTGAATGTCTGGAATCGGTTCAGCTTCCAACTGCTGAGCGATTTCCACGACTTGTGTAATAACTGGATGGAACTCTTCGGGTATTCCCGGTGGTGAGACTCCATCTTGCATCCTCGTGGTTTGGTAATTCTTGGCATACGGATTCCAATCCTTGCCTAAGCTCATCATTTTTAACTTCATTCTTGCTCCCCCTGGGTACTCCGGTGTATAAAAACCTCCCGGTCTCATTCCTAGTTGACTGCATTTCCGGATGATGGCTATTTGCGCTTCGGGTGTCAGGTATCCCCTTAATAGAATCATACCTGGGCGGAACCTGACATTGTTCGGATGGAAAGTCTATGGTTTCGATATCGGTGTGCTCCGGGTTAGGTGTAGATGGTATTGGATAGCAGATGTTGAAGCTTCCTAAAGTGGCAGTAGGTTATATTTTACTTAAGTTCTAATCTTATCTCATTCTTACTTAACTCAATTATTCACCAAATGCATGATAATGCGGTAAGCAGGTAGTTTTATCACTAAATGGTTATAGCGGTACCTGGCCTCGATGAGGGTTCAGGCTCATCGTCCCGGTCCACCAAGTGTAGTGTGGGTCCCGACTTCTGGGTCACCCGTGGGTTCTTGTCTGCAGCTTGCTGCCCCCTCCTCTGACCGTCGGATCCAGATCCCTGATCGGTCTTGGCCTTAACCTTAAAACTGGGTCTGTAATTCTTACTCTCCGGGTTCCCGTAGCACTCATATGCCCGGTGCCCGAGTACTCCATAAAAGTTACACTCCTCCTTATTCCCCTTGCAGTCAACTCCGGGGTGGTCCCCCTTGCACCTCTGGCAATAGTAGTGTCGTTGGTAGCCACCTCCGGTTTCCTTTCCAGTCTCAGTACCTGATTAAGCATCGCATCAGTGATTGTGTCTCAATGTTGTCAACCATTCTTATTTACTCAAGATGTATATCCTTACTCTTTGGCGCCCTGGAGCGCAGGGGCTTAGCAGCATAAGCATAAGTCAGTTTCAGTGGCTCATCAGTAGCCTTCTCCTTTTCCTCCTTTCCTTTTTGGTTCTGGTTCTTTTGGGCTTGAGGCTGGTACTTCTGTTTCTTGTACCCACCTTGCCCTTGGTGTTCTGTACTCTTCCCAGCACTCTTTCTCTTGGCATTGTCCTCGTCCCTCAGCTGGACGGTTATCTCAACCTTAGCAGCGGCATGATAGCACTCCTGCTTCCCAAGGTATTAGTTCCTCTTATTTCTCACAAACTAAATCTTATTCACTTAATTATATCTTACTCATTCTTATTACCTGCAAGGTAGTATAACTCGTCGGCCCCATGCCGTAGCGGAGTCGATGGCTAAGCCCGCCATAGAAGCGGTCCACCAGTATCTGGTCTGAATACCCAAGACCTGGCAGAAGACGGAGCAAGGCGGTGAACTCTGTGTAATACTCGTCCACCGTCATCTTGTCGGTCTGCTTGAGCGCATCCAACTGTAAGCGCTTCTTTGTCTGGACATGGGCGGGGTAGTACTTTGCTCGTAGCAAGGCGGTGTACTGCTCCCAGCCGAACTCTGGATTGGCCACATGCTCGGCCCTCACCAGCTTCCACCAATCGCCTGCCGCCCCCTTCAGATAGAAAGCAGCCAGACGCACCTTGATCCCAGCAGGGACATCAAGGGTCTCAAAGGCGGTCTCCAGCTCGGAGATGTACGCCTCAAGCTTGGCGGGATCGGTCTCCCCCTTAAAGTGTGCGGGTCGAAGGTCTGCAAGACTCTTCACCCAATTTGGTTCCCTGGGTTGTGGCGGTGGAGGTGGTGCACCCACACCAGGCTGATAGCCCATGTGCCCTAATGCGGCAGCCACGATCTCGGCGATCGTCTGCCCTCCCGGTATCCCTGAAGCATCATCGCCCTGGCCACGACCTCGGCCTCCTCTAGGACGTCCTGCCATCTGAACAAGCATAACTCACATTAGTTTCGTATCCACCACTGTTTTGGTTAACGAATTTATAACGTCCGTAGACGGTAAAGACGATCCACACTTATTAGTGGTCATCTGACTCTACTCACACTATCAGCTCACACCCTTAACCCATCACTTATTTCTTAACTTATATTCTAACTCGGTGGTTTCTTATGCCCGGTATTTCATGATCAGAGCGTAACTACGCTCTGATACCACTTTTTGTAACACCCCGTCCTAAGCCACTCGTGGTTGTCGCTACTTAACAAATAATACTTTGAACGTCGCAGCGGGAATAAACTACCACCAGGACCTTGCTACGGTCTAACCAACGAGAAATACCGTTATTTAAATATTTACAATCACATATCCACAATACATACACCAACCGAGTTTAAAGTATTCTCCAAAACCATACAAGATTTCACAAGCTTATGCTCCACTACTAACTGACGGGTGCACAGGCGCTACCCGTACTCAAAATAAAGTCCCACCTAGGGCTACCCGCTCCTACTCTCGTGGTGTGACTTCATCGGCTGCTTACCTGCAAGTGTAAAAACAGCCCCCAAAGGGGGTCAGCACGAATACTGGTACGACCCTCCCATGGCCCCCAAGCTAACGGGGCTACGACGACTAATTATCGATAGCATGGAAGTTGATTGGCATAATAAGCATAAAATGAAATGCAATAAACCGACAAACCACAATGAACATAAATAGCTTATAAGCAAATGAACGACTCAGGCGTTCCCTTAATAAGTGAGTTAGTTCTTAACTCCTTAGATCCACAATCTCCTTAACCTTATAATTTCCAACCGCTCCACTATTAGATTGGTTAGCCCTTAATCGGTTGCTTATCTTTGTTGGGCTTGGTTAACCCTAGCCGGTAGCAGTGCACTATCCGACGATAAGCTACCTTTCTTAATTTGTTGGGGATGTAGGCTTGATCCCCCCACGCCATCCTTAATGTGCCTCCCACCTCAAACAGTAGCCTGGGTGGTCGGGTCGGTTTGTTGACCCTAGGCGACGAGTCTAATGACAAGTCTTATTTGGAAGTCGGATCTGATTCAGATACCGACCTCCCCCAATACACATGTGCCGGTACCATTCCGTATTCCTCACTCCCACCCCAAGTTATGGTTAGTGAAAGTCTTAATCACCAAGTGTTAGTTAAACCTTGACGGGTAAAAACCAACAATCAGCAATACTTAGTTTTTATCCTTAACTCAGTGAGTACTAATCTTAGTTAGCAACATTCTCAAGTCTCGTGGGTTAGTGTAAAGAAAACACAAACACAACGAGAATAAGTATAACCGGTTGCATGCTTTATCTTGTCTTAGTCATAGAAAATAAACAGATAGCACACAAGCCGAGGGACACCTCGTTAGCAAGCAGGTCACAGGAAAGACTATACCGTTCACCGTCGTCTGTCGTTTGTTTAACCTCCTCCGGGGTCCCAATTCATAAACCTAAAACATTGATTCATTTTTAGGCCATTAGTTATTTGCACCTTACTTAACTCACTTAGTCCCTAAAGATCCCCATTCGATACCCTCTTAAATCCTTGCTACTTAACCTTATAAACTTAACTTTAAACATTAAGGCTTTTACTTAACTTAACTTAATCCCTTGGGTTCTTAGGGTCCTATTCATTACTACCCTACCAATGGTATACCCTATTACCAATTATCATCCTTAGAATTCAATTTTTTTTAAGTGTTAAGGGTCGTCCGACCCACCGTCCGACCCACCAACTGGGTCGGACCCTTCCAGTAACTTTCGGGTTTGAAAAACTCCACTTGTCCGACCCCTGTCCGACCCAACCAACTGGGTCGGACCATTCCAGAAATTCTCCCGTCTTTAAAAACTCTTCCGTCCGACCCACCGTCCGACCCACCAACTGGGTCGGACCATTCCAGAGACCTTACGGTGGCTTAACAGAGGTCCGTCCGACCCAGAACTGGGACGGACCCTGGGTCGGACCACTACAGACCTTACTCTTAAGTTGTTCTTTCAATTCCAAATTTTCCCCCAGCCTCCAAATGTGTTCTAACATCATTTAGACCCCTAAACTCACCTTAAACCATCCTCCAAACTCATTAAAACCACCTCCAAAGATCATTCCAATCCTTTACACAATTCTTACAACAACTAACAACACTTAACACTTATCCTTTCCTATATTTCAACATCCCTTTCACCTAGAACTTCTACTAGCCAAAAGTTCCCTCCTTAAGAACTTGACCACACCATATACGCCACTTCCACCCCTATTACATTATCCAAACCTTCCCTACATTCTAACTCTAGTTTCTACCTAAACCATCTAAAGGTTTTACGCTCATTTACATCAAACTCACCCAAGTTTCCTAGCTTCTTTTATCAACATTTACCTAAGTCCTAAATACTCAAGTACACTCTTTTGATTCCTAAATCCTTCATAGTGATGCCTAAGTCATGATAAGTCATTTAAACACCTTAATCTCACCCTTTTTCATCAAGACAGCCTCTAGAACTTCCTAGTACTTCTTTAGTCATGAAATCTCCTTAGAACATCTTAAACACTTAAGTTCCTCACTAAATTTTGCCATGGGTTCTCTAGTATATTGTTGCACCCAAGCACTTGGCTTTTCACCATCAAACAACCAATATCACCCAACTTCTCATCACAACACCTTAGCACACAATTTACACCAAAACTACACCACATCATTACATAGTGTATAAACTTAAATGCTTGGCACTTAGGCCCTTAAATGACAATAATCTTAACCACTGAATTTCCACATATATTTGCCTTTAACCTGCGAATACACACAACAAGGCTCCCATTGAAATAAAATGCTTCTTATAATTCAACTTGATATTCTTAAACTATCTCTTTTTCTCATTTGCTCCTTAGTCAAAAGTTCACAAGTATAGTCATTGTTCTTTCTCCTAGGTTATATATAGCCCTTTTCTAATGTAAACTCTACACTAAACTCATCACATATCTAAATCCCATTCCCTTAAACAATAAAACACCTTAAGGTAAGTAATTTACCTTGTTCTTTTCCAAGTTTTACAAACTTTCTTCCTTAGGTTTTTCCTTGCTCAATCTCGGTCACCAATATATATCTCCTTGCCAATGTTCTAACCAATCTCCAATGACTCCAATGAGTACTAGATAATACACTAACCCTAAGGAACAAACCCTAGGTTAAAAATGTGATTTAAGGTATTGAATTGATTGTTTTACCTTTGTTTCTCAAGACAAGCTTGGATATGAAGCAAGGAGGACCTCCTAAATCCTTTGAAGAATAGAAAACAAGCTAGAACAAGGCATTAAAATGAAGCCTCATGAGCATGTATTTTCGGTCATGAAGAAAAGTGATGGAAACCTAGATTTTCTTACACTTTCTTTACCTTAAGAGAATGGAGAAGCCAATGGAGTCTCCAAACTTGAGTTTCCTCATCTAATGTTGGTTTGGCTTGGCACCAAATCAAAGCTCTTGAAGTTTTGAAAAGATAGAAAGAGAGAGCTTGAGCTAACTAAGAAGAATATGTATTTAGTTTTGGTTTTGGAGCTAAAATGAGCAAGATGTGTGCAAGGGAAGTTGAAGCTAGCATGGAGCTGCTTGTTTACGTGAGGAAGAAGGGAGAGAGCACAAGAAAACCGGTGGAGAAGATGAAGTATGAAGAGATGAGGAGAGAGGTAAGTAAAGTAAGATATTTATGTATAAATCAAATAATAGTTTTTACTTTATCTTATAATTTCCTTTCTTATTTGCTCATGTGGTGAATCATCACCTTAAAAACCGTCCACCCCCTTTTAATTAAGCTAGTCATGGTCTTGTTTGACCAACTAAATAAACTAAATTGACTTACTTTGACTAATGTCTTAAACTAGCACTATTTAGTTACTATTCACAAAACAGGCACATTGTTGTGAAATTTTTACTAATTAGTACACATGTTAATTAAAGAGTAATGATGAACATTTAGCCACTCAAAACCCATTTACAAGACAATTTTTCAAAAATGTGCTTTAAGACTCCTTAAAGCACATTTTGTGTTTAAACTTGTTTTCAAGCTTGGTTTTCTTTGTTAATTGATTTAAAATGACAAATAGGATATTACTAAGGTCTTAGAACAATATTTGGGTACTCACCCAAGTCTCTCCAAGCTTAGAGCACGTTTTTGCTTAAACTGCTCTTTTGGTGTTTCCTTATGTTTCCTTTGGTTAAAATGGTTTCCTAATGTTTCTAAGGCATTATTTTGCCTCCTTATATCTTAGTTTATCATTTTAACACCTTATCTAAGTTTGGGGTATTTCAAGATATTAACTGCTGAGGGTTTATGCCTCTGCACTCTGTAGGACTGAGTGTTTTGGTATTGCACCTGTGCAGTTAATAATCTAGTGGGAATATGGGAAAATGTCAATCTCGGTAAATGCTTCCTTTGAATCTGGATATCGTTTCATCCATGAGCTGAGTCTTTCTGTTGTGACGTGCGCGTGTCTTCTTCGGTAACAACAAAGGGCTGTATATCCTTTGTCCAAAAAGGACGTGTATGGCAGCAGGGGGCTGTATATCCCTCGTCCATATGGACATTTATATCTGGCGGTGGGGGCCATCTCTCCCAGTTGGTGTTATTCCACTCTCGAGTTGTTGGTTCTTGGATCTATCTTTTCATTCCTAGTCCTTGTGACTACTTGAGTCTTTCTACTCCTAATTGGAATTGAATCTAACACAAGCAATGGATGTTGACTATCTTATGGTGTGGTTTCTTTTAACTGACTAACTTTACCTTCCTGTTATTTATCTCTATTTTTGACTTATTACCTTTGACTTGGTGATTTTGTTGTGCCTTGTTCTTCTGTTTTTGTTTTAAGAGTTTGGTTTCAAATTATTGTTTATTTTAAGAGTTATGCTTTAAATATTTGTTTTGGAGAATCGTACAGTTCCATTCCAGGGAACTGAATCACCCCTCCCGGGGTGGGCTGCTTGGTTTTATCTTGCAGGTACGAATTGTTATACAGGTGGCCATGAAGAGTATGAGTGATTGGGATGGGAATTAGGATTTGTGGAGAGTTGTTATATTTTGCTATTATTGTAGTTATGTTATGTTTTCTCGAGTTCATACTGTAACATTTGTAAGTAGTAATTGGTGAGGTTTTGTACCGGGTGTTTGGAACCCGATGATTTGTAATCGCCATTAGAGATTTTATTCCGCTGTATTTATTTTAAATAGGGGCGTTACAGTTTCTCATTCTTTATCACTTGCGATTATAAGTTCATAATGTTGTCATTAACATTAACCTTATAGTTCTTAACTCCACATTCTACCTCACACTTGTTCATACTTCTAATGACCTTTACATGTCACCAAACAAGTCCTAATCATCATGTAATACCATTACCATTCAATCCCCATCATTTAAATGTCATTTTCTAACTCACGGTTGAATTTTGGGAGTGGTCCGGGACCTGGTCTGGACCCTAACTCCCGGACCAACACATCTAGCAAACTCTCGGGTGAATTTTACTAGTGGTCCGGGACTATTTCCTTCTCATAAGTCCCGGACCAGTTCTGTAATGCTATTCTCGGCAGTTTTTATGGGTTGGTCCGGGTCTTTATACAGGACTTAGGTCCCGGACCAACCTCAACATATAATTCTCGGTGGATTTTTTTGTTTGGTCCGGGACTTGTTACAAGAGTCAAGTCCCGGACCCTGCTATAACTCTGCAACATTTTGACAGTTTTAAATGCCATTCTAACTTGTTTCTTTGCCCATTTCTTTCCCAATATCTCCACATGTATTCTAGCATGATTTAACACTAATAAACACTTTAAACCTCCTTAATCCATTGATCAAACTCATCACTTAATCTTGATCAATTCTACAAGTTTTCACTCTAATTTTCTGCACTTTGCAACTTAGTTTCTAGATTCTAAGATGCATTTTTGTTCACCACCTCACTAACCCAATTGTTTCACTTACAATTGCTTATACTCACTCATTATAACACCTCTTGCACACTAATGCATTATTAACTGTTCTCAAGCTTATACACTCTAACTCATACCTAAACCATCTCAAGACATTCTACATCACATTTGCTACAGATTTTTGCTCATCTCCATCCAATTCTTATACTCTAGTTTTGGTGTGACTAATTCACCCATTTACACTACTTCCTCCTAATCAACCTTAGGTTCTTCAACTACTAACATCACCTAAAACACTTGATTTCTACAGAAATTTTGCCATAGTTTCTTTACTATTCTATAATGCCCAAATTTCCATTGTCTTCATCACCTAATCCAAAACATTCCCAATTCACACAATTTTCTCTTCCCAATCAATTCCAACTAACCAAATCCTTGGTGGATTCTGCCAGCACACAAATTCATCCAACCTTTTCATCAATCACAATATATCCAATAATCTTAAATGACTTGGCTCCAAGGCCCTTAAATCAAGCAACAATTCACCATTGCATTAAGCATAAATCACAATTCTCTCTCATCTCAACCAAGCACATTTTCCAGCACATATTTTGATTCATTATTTTAAATTACCCAACCCAAAATTCCAAAAGCATTAAGGATAGCACTAAGGTAGCTTATTTACCTTAAGTCCTCAAGTTCCTCTTTTCACTTCCCTTTCTCTCTTCTCTTGATTCAAACCGGCCAAGGGGGTGGTTTACTTGCTAAACCTCTAACCAATATTCAAAGAGGAGATGGGACTAAGTAAAGACACTTAGATTAATGAATTAACTTAAGGATGCAAAGGAAGTGCAGAAAGCACTAGAATTAGACATTACCTTTGAAACCCTAGGATTGATTTTCTGCCATGAATCAAAGGAGAGTGTGAGCCTCAATTTTTGAACCCTATCCTATATGATTATATTGATTAGGATCTGATCAGGTTCTAGGTCCACTTATAACCTAAAATTAATAACTATGTCATATAACACTAATTATTAAATCCTAAGTTAGCTCACTGGAATCTATTATGAGTCGCCACCTAATTTTAACCTAGGGTAAATTAGGAATGGTAGAGTTCGGGTTCGGGGGCTTGGTATTTGACTTATTCAGGGTTCAATTACTTTCGTTACCCCTCCTAGGTCGTTTTTCCTCTACTTAGTTTATTTACGGCCTTTTACGAAGTCGTTTTAACCTAAGTGCGCAAGTTTCTGATTTTTTTGTGTTTTTACCATTTCTGGTTGGGCCTAAAAGATGATACCTATGTCTAGGATTTTGGGCTAAAGCCCGAGTGAAAAGTCTTCCAAGACTAGAACGGGCCTTGAAATGGAAAGGCCTGATGGATTTTCGTGGATTGCTTTAGGCGGATTTGTTTTTCGTGGGCCTAGAACTTGTAACACCCCAACTACAACGTCATACTTAACAACAATTTTGCAGCGGAAAACACAACTAAACATTTACTTAATTTATCGGTGTTACACGCCGTTAACCACCCACGTGGCTAACAAGGCTAATACTTATACATTGTACCGGTCTGATGGACCAGATTCCGGAGCACCTACACAATACAATCCCGTTCCATTTCCATCTACCAATATACATTTACATTCCAACTGTACCGAGTATTTACAAACTAATGCCGATAACAATTTTGGTCTTACTACACTTACAATTCATAAGCAATTTAAATAACTACCCATGTACATACAACCACCCCGTCCTACTCTCGAACGGCTGCCAGCTCCATTGTACCTGAAAGGAAAAAGGGTGGTCACTAAAGGGCTCAGCACCTTTGCTGGTATGGTAATCGTGTAGCCCGCATGCTACCGGGCCACCCACAACTAATTGTCGTCTAAGCATGCAGTTGATTATATTTGAATCATGCATGTAGAACTATAAACACCTAACACACATCCAATCAATAGGATCCAAACAATTCAGTCAACACATCAACACTTGTTAGATAACATTATTGCGTTCTTTAACCCTTGAGGGTTTCTACCTTAGTGGAGCTAACCCCTTATTAGACGACACTTACCCATTTAATCGGGTTATACTTAAACTCTTCTTATTATAACGTGGGGGTTGATATCCGTGATCAACATACTCAACATAACAACACACATCACATATTAACATACATATAAGTCACGTGTGGACTCGTAACCCAAGAAGAAAGTTAGTCATCTCATTTGAGCCTAGAGAATCTTTCTATTCCCATGCTAAGCTCATTACACAATAACTTATTGTTCTTCTTAGAGAACGTATACTTACTTAAGATGTGTCGGATATAACATAGTTCCAAACACACCGTACACATTTACTTTACTTAGATGTGTCGGTCTTAATATAGGCCCGATCACACCATACATATATCCCCCTAGCCGCGAACAATAATCAAGGTAGGTGAGCCAGCTATAGGCTCGTGGGTGATTGTAATCCAAGAAGGAAAAACAACCAATAACAGAGAGGGAGTTAATTCAAATATAGATATCAACTCCTAAACAAACGCGCGCGCCCGGGACTCCCGGATTCCTTACCCCCCATAATATATATAGTTATAAGTTCCCTTATGGAATCTATCATAACACGACACCATATGGTGTTGCAAACTTGGTTAAACACACAAGGGAGGTAAACACTCTTACACACAACAACAACAACACACATCTAACACACGGATAGCCGTAGTTAGAACGTTCCCGTAGGTTGGGTCGTTAAATCCGAATACCGATCTCTTAAGTGATCCTAGAGTCGGTTAGCTATGGTTTAACACTTTCGAGGTTAAACGGTATCGGAACTAAATACGCCACATAATGAATTACTGTAAAATCATTTCATGCTATATCTTGCAAGGTGGTAAACACACAGAAAAACAGGTTGGCACACAAGCCGGTGTAATCTGGTAGAACACAGGTTGCAAGAAAACCATACCTGTCACCAAGGTCCACTCTATTGTGTCCTCTTATGTTCCTCGAATAATTCTCGAACAACTGGTAACATTACAAATGTTTCCATTAACATCAGGGTAATACGATTGTTTAATGACTAATGCGCCCATAATTAACCCCGTCATCCCGTTATACTTAATTTTACTCTTGTGATCTTAATTTCACAACTCTCACATCCAATCTAACATTTGTTTACACTTTTTAAGGCCTTTAAATGTCACCAAACAAGGCCTAAACATCATCTAAAACCATTACCATCCAATCCCCCATCATTAGAAGCCTTTAAAACACATTTTGGACAATTTTTGCCCCGGACCGGGACTTGGTCCGGACCCAAGGTCCCGGACCATCACTTAAACTAAC
Source organism: Limonium bicolor (assembly GCA_023374045.1). Lineage (NCBI taxonomy): Eukaryota > Viridiplantae > Streptophyta > Magnoliopsida > Caryophyllales > Plumbaginaceae > Limonium > Limonium bicolor. The sequence goes on along the minus strand of CM041781.1, from coordinate 42,319,206 downwards.
TCTCGGCCATTTTTTACATTGGTCCGGGTCTTGGTCCTGGACTAAGGACCCGGACCACCTCCGGAGTTCACTCTCGGCCTGTTTTTAAGGCTGGTCCGGGACTTGGTCCGGCCCCTAAGTCCCGGACCCTGTTAAAAAGCTGTCAAAATTACATTTTCAACCCCTAATCCAACCTTAAACCTTACCTAATCATTCCATAATCTTTCCACATATTTCCTACATGTTTAAACATCTTAAAACTCTCCTTAGACCTTCCGAAATCATCACCAAACTCATTGCTCGATTTGTGTTCAATTCTACACATCTCTTCTTCCATTTTCAACACTTATGCACACTAGTGCATCACCAAACTCTCTTAGTGTTTCACAACCTTCTACCAACATTACCAACTCACTTACTTGCCACACCTTATGCATCATCAATCATCTTCATCTCCTTAACTCAACTTCTCAAGATTTCCCAAGGTTATTTTCTCTAGTTCACACCAAAGTCATTACAAGACATAATACTCCATTTACTACAAAATTTGCACAAGTCTTAACACTTCACATACCATAATATTGGTGTCTTGAATTCACCATTCTAACCTCTAGTTCCTCCTAGACATTCTTAGGTCATTTTAACCTTCAAGATCACCTTAATTTATTTCTTTCCACCAACTTAACTCTTAATGGTTCCTAGCACATCCTAGGTCATAATACCTCACTATAACACTTAAAAACTCTTAGTTTCTCAATTTTTTTTGCCATAGCTTCCCTAGTACACTCTTACACCCAAACACTTAGTTCTTTCACCCTTAACAATCAAAGACATTCAAAACCCACCATGAATGTTCTTTACACACAAACTACACTACATCACAATATAGTGCATAAACTTAAATTGCTTGGCACTTAGGCCCTTAAATGACATGGCTCTTAGGCCCTTAAATAACATAATCTTAAACACTGAATTTCCCGCATATATTGCCTTCAACGTGCAATTACACAAAACAATCCCAAGACAATTATAAAGCGTCTTGTAAACCACCTTATGATCATTTCACTAACTCATTTACCATTAGCTCTTTAATCACAAGTTTACAAATATGATCATATCAATTTCCTAGGTTTACCTAGTTCATTGCATAAGGTAAGCTTTAGGTTGCATTTTTCACTTACCTAAACAACCCTCCATAAAACATTAATCCCCTTAAGGTAAGTCATTTACCTTTTGTTTTCCAAACTTTTATCACTTGTTTTCTCTTGTTTTTCTTGATTGCAAACCGGCAAGGGCTTTACTCACTTGTCAATCTTTCAACCAATATACAAATAAGGGTAATGAGTATCATGAATTATACTTTAACTCATGAACAAACCTTAGATTACAAGAAGTGTTTTAATACACTAGAATTGGTGTTTACCTTTGGAATTTGAAAGAGATCTTGATAAGGAAGCAAGGTGGGACTTCTTCTAATCCATTGGAGATTGAATCAAGCTAGTAAAATGAGCAAGACAAGGCATCATCAAAGATGATTTTCGGCCATGTACAAAAATGAAGAGAAAATTGAATTTTCTTTGACTTTTACTACCATAGAACAAAGGAGAACAACAAGGTGCAAGAAGGTGAGCTTTTCCTCCTTCAATGGAGATTCTCCATGGAATCAAACTTGAGCTTTTGAAGATTTGAAAATATAGAAATGAAGAGCTTGCTCCAACTAACACAAATATGGT
>CM041781.1:42170416-42316994 GCA_023374045.1 Limonium bicolor | reverse complement strand
AGTGGAAGGAGGTGAGTCGATCAGAGTCGCTCTTCGGTCGGAGCAACAGCGGGAGTCAAGAACGATTGAAGCGTCGGGGTGAAATGAGAGAATTAGGGTAGGGGTTGTTAATAAAGGACCTATTTCGGCGGTTCTTACCTAAGAACCGCCGAAATAGATCGTCGATTTTTTTTTAAAGAGACCCTATTTTGGCGGTTCTTATGTCAAAACCGCCGAAATAGGTCGTTTTATATTTTTTTTAAATAAAACAGACCTTTTCGGCGGTTCTTACATAAGAACCACCGAAATAGGTCTGTTTTATTTTTAAAAAAAATAGAAAACGACCTATTTCGGCGGTTTTTGACATAAGAACCGCCGAAATAGGGGCACAGAAAAAGACCATTTTTGTACTAGTGGTTGAAACGGTTTCATGAATGTGGATTAGGCACTCGGGCCTGGATGATTTTCATGGATGTGGATAGGCACTCGGGTCTGGATGAATTGAAAGTGAGGCACACATGCCAGAATGATTCACAAGCGGGTTGGCACTCGGGCCGGAATGAGGATGCGGCACTGGGGCCAGAACATTTTGTGAGACTGTGGCACTTGGGCCGAAATGTTTAGAATATGTGGCACTTGGGCCAGAAAGTATTTGAAAGCATGGCGCCTGGGCCAAACGTGTTTTAGGATGTGGCGCTTGGACCAGAATGTGTTTGGGAAGGTGGCACTTGGGCCGGGATGATTTGGGAATGTGGCTCTTGGGCCGAAATGATTTGGGGTGAAGTAAGACATATGGGCCAGAGGGACTTCTTGACTAGAATGGATGTGTGGGCCTGAATGCCCTTAATCTGGTAGTGATACATACAGGCTGAAGGAAGCCACATGAACTGTGAATGGGCCACTGGGCCGAGAGAGAAACTTTGAAGTCTAAGATTTGTTTGATGAATGAGTTACGAAAAACTATCTTGAATTCGAATGGGTTGAAACCTAAACAAATGGTTTTGAGTGGGCCTAAAAGGTATGATACCTAGATCTAGGACTTTGGGCCAGGGCCCGAACAAAAAGTTTACCTAGACTAGAATAGACCTTGGGCCAAAATGGAAAAGCCTGATTGATTTTCATGTCTTATGGACTACTTTAGGTAGATTTGTTTTTCATGGGCCTAGAACTAAATTGATAATTCAAACTAGGCTGAAAGAGAAATCACCTAAGTCTAAACTTTAGGCCGAAGCCCAGATGACTCACATATCAAACCAGAAAGGGCCTTTGGGCCGTAAACAAATAAAGCTGCCAATTCGGGTGGGGCTAGGTTGACGTAGGGAAAAGTTCCTATCAATCTCTAGGCTGGGTAGTGGGCCAATCATACAAGCAAACAAATCCCACACAAATTCAACATGTCCTCACTAGACGTTCAAGTCAAACCGGGTATGGATCGATCCGGAGAGGTGCTTGGGGCGCGGGCCCAGGTCACCACAAAGGAATAGGGCTTGCACGCTATTCTCTTTGGGCTTCCCCACTCTTTTCACACCACCAAAAGGTGTGCGTCTACGGTTGAGTTTTGACTGACCAAACAATAGGCTAGGTAAGGGTACTGCCAGGAAAATGCTTGGGGCTAAAACCCGGGTATTAAAGGGATGTGGTTAGACGACATCCTCCTCTTTCCCCCACTTATTCACATCACCTAGTAGTAGGTGTGAGTTCCTGACAGGGGACCCTAAGGCGGGTCCGGGGTGAGATCGGTTAGCGTGGACCCTCACTCTCATATGATGCAAATGTGCAGAAATTAAAGTGCGCACAAAAGTAAACAAATAATGTAATAAAGCCATAAGTAAACAATTTCGAGTTAAGCCATCTTTCTTAAAATTACACAAGTTAAAATTAAGAAGTTTGTCCCCAGCAGAGTCGCCAGTCTGTGAGCCTCGATTTTAAACCCTATCCTATGTTGATTAAAGCTGATTAGGATCTAAACGGGTTTTAGGTCCACTTATAACCTAAGGTTAACAACTATGTCATAAAACAATAATTATTAACACCTAAGCTAGCTCACTGGAACCTATTATGAGTCGCCACCTAATTTTAATCTAGATCAAATTAGGAAAGAGAGAGTTCGGAGTTCGGGTTCGGGGGCTTGGTATTCGACTTATTTAGGGTTCAAATTACTTTCATTACCCTTCCTAGGTCATTTTTCCTCTACTTGGCTTATTTACAGCTTTCTACAAAGTTGTTTTTAACCTAGGTGCGCGCTTCTGGTTTTTTATTTTTTAACGTTTTTTGACAGAAAATTAAAGTGAAATTGAAAGTTACCTAAACTAGGGTTTCGGAGGCAGAATTAGGTCAAGTTTTTATTTCGTCCGTAGCCACGGACTCACTGTCCGGGACCACGGAGGGGGGGCGCGGGCCTAGGTCACCACAAAGGAATAGGGTTGGCACGCTATTCTCTTTGGGCTTCCCCACTCTTTTTCACCACCAAAAGGTGTGCGTCTACGGTCGAGTCTTTGACTGACCAAACAATGGGCTAGGTAAGGGTACTGCAAGGAAAATGCTTGGGGCTAAAACCCGGGTATTAAAGGGATGTGGTTAGACGGCATCCTCCTCTTTTCCCCCACTTATTCACATCACCTAGTAAGGTGTGAGTTCCTGACAGGGGACCCTAAGGCGGGTCCCGGGGTGAGATCGGTTTGCGTGGACCCTCGCTCTCATATGATGCAAAGGTGCAGAAATTAAAGTGCGCACAAAAGTAAACAAACAATGTAATAAAGCCATAAGTAAACAATTTCGAGTTAAGCCATCATTCTTAAAATTAAACAAGTTAAAATTAAGAAGTTTGTCCCCAGCAGAGTCGCCAGTGTGTGAGCCTCGATTTTAACCCTATCCTATGTTGATTAAAACTGATTAGGATCTAAACGGGTTTTAGGTCCACTTATAACCTAAGGTTAACAACTATGTCATAAAACAATAATTATTAACACCTAAGCTAGCTCACTGGAACCTATTATGAGTCGCCACCTAATTTTAACCTAGATCAAATTAGGAAAGGAGAGTTCGGGTCGGGGGCTTGGTATTCGACTTATTTAGGGTTCAAATTACTTTCATTACCCTTCCTAGGTATTTTTCCTCTACTTGGCTTATTTACGGCTTTCTACAAAGTTGTTTTTAATCTAGGTGCGCGCTTCTGTTTTTTTTATTTTTTTAACGTTTTTTGACAGAAAATTAAAGTGAAATTGAAAGTTACCTAAACTATGGTTTCGGAGGCAGAATTAGGTCAAGTTTTTATTTCATCCGTAGCCATGGACCTAATGTCCGAGACCACGGACCCCAGTTGAATTAAGTGATTTCGAAAACAGAACTAAAATAAAAACACAAACTTGAAAAGTCCGGGGCCACGGACAGGGTGTCCATGGGCTCGGACATGTATTGACAGAAACCCTAAAATTTGAAAAATTGAAAAATATAAAATCCCGCCACCGTTCGTGGGTGTCCGTGGTCACGGACAACCCGTCCGTGGTCCCGGACAATGAGTCCGAGGTCACAGACAACCCACGGACAGTGGGTTTTCGATGGTTCCCGAGGGTGTTTTGAGCTCAAATTTCATGGGTGTGTAGCCTGAAAGATTTTAAACACGTTAGTAACTGAAAGAACTCAATTTGACATCAAAATTAATATGAACTTAGCAAACAAGTAACAAGGTAGTAGCTAAAACAATTAGCGATACAGAAGCGAAAAAGAGTTAGTTTAAGCCCAAATTTTGAGGCAAGACTGATAATATCGTGGGGAGTGGAAATTGGAAATTGAAATTGCTACCTGTTTTACCTTCGGATTCCTGATGATTCTTCACACCGGGATTCGTCGAGTTCTCCGTTGATGGCAGACCCGAAGGGATTTCGAACCAAGCTTCTGGTTGTTGGTTGTTCTTCCTGTTCTTCACGTTTTGGAAGTGTTTTGTGGGGTTTTGATGATTATTGGTGCTTTGGGGATTGGAAAACCTGTTTGGATGGTGATTTCGGGGGATTTTCGGTATGATTCGGGTGGCCGGGTGTTGAAAAACGAGAGAGAGAGAGAGAGGAGGCTGTGTTTTCTGACTCCCTAAGGTTCTTGAGCATATGAGATTCTGATTTTATCAAAAAACCTATCCTTTATATAGACTTTCTTAAAGATAAAGAAAATCTAGTAAAGCAAGATTTTTTGATATTTTAATTAAGTGACTTCCCAAAGGAATTTTGCTGTGAAATTTTAACCACATGTCAAGGATGACAATTATGAATTTTTTGAAGTGGAATCGGATTTTTAAATGTTGGAATATTTTTAAATTGAATTTCTCGTCAGATTCAGTCAGAAATTGCTAGAAAATTATTGGAAATTCGAAAAATCAAAATTCCAACGCCATTATGCTTAGAATGTCATCCTCAATCATGGGTAAATAAATATCAAAGCATTTCAAGCTGATTTGGGCCTCTTTTGGAGGAGAGAGAAAGCCTACAGGAGGTCTGAGGAGCCTTAAAAATTATGAAAACGCCCTTGACAATGACGAAACTGCTCCTCATGCCCTGGGATGGATGCCGATCGAGCCGGAACCCTCATTACTCGATTAAATGCCCCTCACAACACCAAAACCTTGTAGAACCTAACACGGGGGTCAAAATTTTGGGTATAACAACGGGATAGGACTTGTCATCAATATTTGAAGCCTTGATGAGAGTTGGCTCTAGCTCCCTTAATCTCTTCAATTCTTGAGCGATTGTTGTGGCTGAGGTTTCGTGATCGCTTTCTTTGATTGAAAGAGCTCCTCGAGCTCTTAGCGGTGTGGTGATGGAGATATTTGTTGCTTTCCTTAGATTCTCACGCTCCTTGAGAGTTGGTATAACTGGTGAGAGCGACTCCATGTTGCTGTTTTCTTCCCGACTAGATCGGTGAGGTGTTGGTGACCGTTCAACGACTGGTAGTGCAACTTGAACAGATGATGCTCGCTTTTCCTTGGAGTCTGGTGCTATCAGCTCCCCCATTTGAGCTTCCTCTAGTATTGTGCCTTCTTTTGGTGACTTTTCGTCACTCTGCACTACCTCTTCTTCTACCTCGTGAGTGACATGCGTGATGATGTCGGTTGGAGTGGCTTCCTCATCGTCGGTGAAGTGAAGCCGGTGAGTTGCTGGCTCCGGGGTGGATTGAGTTTGCTTGGGTGGTTCTTGTTTGCTTTGCAGACACTTGAAGGTGCGAGTTGCGTGGCTGTTGGGGTCGTGGGTGAGGCTTTTGCCTTTGAGATTTTTGGTTTCTTGGCTTGGATTGTTTTGTGGCAGTTTTTGAGGTGTCAGGAGATGGAGCGGAAGAGATCATGACTATAGTTTTCTGTGGGAGTGAGGTAGGAAGAATTGTAGGTCTTAGGTGTCCTTCTGAATGAGATTGTATAGGCGAGGGAAGTGGAAGTTAAGTAGGTTACCTCTTCGGCTTTCATTTCTCCTTCTGAAACATGACATTTTAAGTTGGTTTCTTCTTCGACTGACATCTTGTTAATGCTTGCACCCTTTTGAGAGCTGACAGATGTGGTCATCGGGTTGTCGGTGATCAATTCTGGATTCGACTCTGGAAGGATGGCCATTGAGGTCGTGTCTTAGAGCGAGAGCAAACTTGGGTGCCATTTCTTTAGGAGCAGAGCTTGCTGGAGTTTAATACTTTTCAATCGAGAATTCTTAGCGAGGCTGTGAGGTGGGAATTTGTTTTTAGCACGAGGCTTACTAAAGTGTTTGTAAGAGAGAAAAGAAGTTGGTTGTATGCTTTAGAGTGTTGGAAAGATTAAGGGAAGTAGTGTGACAAGAGTGAAACTTTCATCGCCCTTTTATAGACATCGAGTAACGGTCGGTGACCGTTCCCCGTCCGCTCGCTGACAGGTTGTAACGGTACTATTCACAATGGGCATCGGTCGTGACTGTCAGACTTCGATCCATTGTGCTTTTACCCGTTTCTATTCGTTACCCCCTTCCTATTCTACTCTCTCTTTTGTGAAATGGCTGACATATCTGTTTCAAGTAGTCGTTTTGACAAACCTTACATGCATGAACCATTACAATGACCATTGAATGACATACTTGACGTGTTGCTGGCCTGTTGATGACTGGTCGTAAGAGTTAAAAGATAGCCTAATTGTGATTAATGAGTATCATTCAAAGATCAGGAACAATCTTGTTGAAGCTTTCTCAACTTAGAGGTTTGGTAAAGATGTTTGCTAGTTGATTTTCAGTTGAAATGTACTTTAAACCAACTAACTCCTTTTCACAACAATCTCTAAGAAAATGATGTCTAATATCAATGTGCTTAGTACGAGAATGATGTACTGGATTTTTAGAAATATATATGGCACTAATATTATCACACATAATTGGTAATGTACTTGTTTTGACACCGTAGTCACCAATTTGTTGTTTGAGCCACAAGAGTTGAGCACAATAGCTTGCCACAGATGTATTCTAATTCAGTAGTTGAGATTGCTACGCTTTGTTGTTTCTTCGATCCCCATGCAATCAAGCATGATCCAACAAAGAATGTTGTCCCAGACATGCTCTTTTGATCAGTGATAGAGCCCCCATAATCTGCATCTGAAAATCCTACAATATTGCAGTTAGTAAATTTTGGATAAAAGAGACCAAGATTCATGGACCCTTTGAGATAACGTAGGATTCTTTTCACAGCTGCGAGATGACTTACTCTTTGATCTGCTTGAAACCTGGCACATAAGCAAACACTATCATAATGTCAGGTCTACTAGTAGTTAGATATAGTGGAGAACCAATCATCTCTCTGTACGATCGCTGGTTGACCGGTTGGTCACTAGTCGTGATGCCCATCTTTGTGCCAACTGCCATTGGTGTGTCAAAAGGTTTACATCCCTTCATTCCAAATCTTTTCAGTAGATCTTCTACGTACTTTTGCTGGGATATGATAGTCCCTTCAATATCCTGTTTGACTTGAAGTCCTAATAAGAACTTTAATGCTCCTAGATCACTCATCTCAAATTCTCTTTTCATTAGTGCCTCGAATTTCTTGCAATGCTTCTCATCAGAAGCTCCAAATATTATGTCATCAACATATACTTGCACTATTAGGAAATCCTTTTTGTTGTTGTATACAAACAAGGTTTTATCAACCTTACCTCTTTTGAAGTGGTTTTCCAATAGATAGGATGACAGGCGATCATAACATGATCTTGGAGCTTTTTTGAGCCCATAAAGAGCTTTTTCAAGCTTGAGCACCATGTTTTTCCCTTCTTGTGTCTCAAAACCTGGAGGTTGTTCAACATAAACTTATTCTTTAACATATCCATTGAGAAAGGCACTCTTGATGTCGAGTTGACGGTGATAAATGATCTTTGACATCATCATTTCTTTTGATGACATGTTGTTGACCAGTTGCTGACCTTTCGGGCACGAGTTATTCAGTTGGTGACTTATCCTTGTGATTTTGTTTTGGTTAGTTCAAATCCAGAACCTTCATTCCTCTTCGAATTCTATGATCTGACCTTAGATCCTTGATCTGAAGGTTTAGTTGTACTTGGATTTGTCCTGCAGGGACTTAGAATTTCTCAAAGACTTCGTCTTTGGGAGCAGTGAATATCGTCCATACAACTCGTGAGTGATCATAGATAGCAAACATCAACATCACAAAGATTAGTCTCAGACTTCTAAATCTTAGAGAGACTTCTAACCAACCGATTCTTGACTAGTTTTCTTAGTAGAGTGATATAATCATGTCCTAGTCTTTTGTGCCATGAGGTGGAGTCATCTATTGAAGCAGTCAGACATGGAAGGTTTGGACTGTCAATATCATCCAGATATATACACATTTTTCTATATTTTACCTCTTAACAAATCTTTTTCCATTACCTAGACTTGCTATGCTACAATATGTAGAATATAAGTGAGCTAAGTTACGGTTGTCAGAGATTTGAGATACACTGAGAAATTTGAATTTTAATCCATTAACCGAATTGACATTATTAATGACATAACTTGAAGTAATATCAACCTTACCCATAGTGATGATTTCTCCCTTTTTGTTGTCGCCAAAGAAAACAGTTCCTTGGCCTTCTGATTCGAGTGAGGAATTTTTGTTTATCTCCTGTCACATGTTTAGAGCACCACTGTTCATGTACCAGCGGGGATCCCTTCCCACTCGATTCTGCACTTAACTAGTTAGTTGTGTGAGATTAGGGTCCCAATGAAGTTTGGACCCATTTCCACCAAGTGATTCTATTTTATTCTTAACAACCCACCTTAATCCATTTTTCTCTAACTGACATTTCCTCATAAAGCATATTTTGTGTCATTTGATTTTCTGGTGACCATGTTGTCTACATAAGTGACAAACAACTCCACGACGTGTCTGTGATAGGTATCCGACTGGTCGTTCACCGTTCCTTCTGGGTTGTTTAGCATCTTTCTCTAATTTTACACATTTTCTTGAAGAGATGCTAGTTCCTTTTCGTTTTCGTTACGAGCAATGATCAGTTCATCAATCTCAGGTTGCTTACCTAACTTCAATTTTTCATGGACAGCAAGAATTTCACAATAGTCATTCTACAATTCTTTTAATGCATTTGTGAGTTTAGTATCTGAGTTTTCTTCTAATCTTTCATTTTCCACAAAAACCTCTTTATTTTCCTTTTCAAGACTTTCTAGTTGATCTATCAGAATGAGAGAGAATTTTCTGAGTCCTAGAAGTTCAACTTTCTGAACTTTTCTTCTGAGTTGAGAATAGTTTACCTTTGATTGTTCTTCTTCTTTTTCTGATGTCTCCATGTCTTGAGCCGTCATGCACACTTCTTCAAGGCCTAGATGAGCCTTCTCATCTTCTGAGTGGTTGCTATTTGAGGTTTGATCATCATCACTTAGTTCTGAGTTTCCCCATGCAGCGACAAATGCTTCTTTCTTTGGTTTCTTATTGAATGACTTCCGTGCAAGCTTCCTACCCCTGTCATTGTCCTCTCGGGGTCGTTGAGGACAGTCCTTGATGTGGTGTCCACGCTTTGAACACTCAAATCACTTGACATTGCTCTTTCTTTGGTAATCATCAAATTATTTGGATTCCTTTCCTATTCTCATGTTGTTTTTAAAAAATTTTCGGAAGTACCTCTTGGCATAGAGGACCATCTAATTTTCATCTTCTTCCGACTCAGTTTCTTCATCATCAGCTACCTAAAGGGCTATTCCTTTTCCTCTTTCTCTCATTGACCTTTCTGAGTTTCTTTATTGTATTTTTTAACTCAAACGCCATTAAGGATCCTAACATGTCTGCCAAAGACATCTTAGAGATATCATGAAATTCTTGCATGGCATTGACTTTGCTGTCGAAGGAGGCGGGAAGGGATCTGAGGAATTTCTGAATTTGATCCTCATTTGATATAGTTCTTCCAAACACGAGCATTTCATTAATTAGCTTGGTGAACCTTGTGTGCATTTCAGAGATGCTCTCCTTCTCTTCCTTCTTGAATAGCTCCCAATGAGTGAGTAGCAACTCAATGTGAGTCTTTTTTATCTCATCATTTCCTTCATATGTGACTTCATGAGTTTCCAAATCTCTTGGGTAGTTTTAGCTGAGGCCACTTTGGAGTATTTCTCAGGTAGTAGTGCACAATCTAGAATTCTTACCGCTCGAGCATTGAGTATCAACTTCTTGATTTGATCATCAGTCATGTTGTCGACTGATATGTCTTGTCCTTGAGTATCTTGGAAAGCGTACTCACCACGTGATATAACCCACCACATCCTTGGATCATCAGACTTGATGTGAAACTCCATTTTATTTTCCCAGTGAGTGCAGTTGTCTCCAATATAGAGTGGTGGTCGATTTGTTGCAGAACCTTCTTTTGACGCCAGTAGGTTTGAATAAGACATTTCGATCGTCTTCCAAAGCAGTTAGCTTTCTAGAAGAGACCTGCTCTGATACCAATTGAAATAGATGGATGCCCCCAGATACATCCCCGACCGGTCGTGGACGTGTCTCTTATACTGTTTGGAACTATTTGATAATTTGGGAGAGACGAAATAAAGTCAAACTGGAAACCTTATTCGATTGAGAATTTACACACAAAATTTCACTCAATCTCCCTTGTCCTACCTAAGGACTCTGGGACAATTTAGGACTTTTATCCCCTAAGTCCTCTACCATCTCCTGACAGTCGGTCTACAGTTCCCCAACCGTTCCCCGACCGATCAGTCTAACAAATACACCAAGTATTAACTTTTCAGCCCAGTCCTACCCAGCTCACCAACTTCCTAGTATATTACACACTCTTAATCTGACTTACCCTTTCTCTAAGTATCTCTCCCACTTTTTTGTGTATCTATGTCCTCTTGTAGGATCGGACGGCTGACTCAAACCAACTTAAGGTGTTAGTCTATGAGATGGTTTGACTCAATCGAACTAAGTATGCAGAAACACTATAGATGTGGAAACACTTATTCGAACTCAAACAGATACACAATATAAGTTATTTTATTTCTTTGTAAAACAAAACAACTTACACTGCCCACTAAGTAGAAAGAATCTACATAGTGAAACTCACTCACTCATCCTATACATTATCTGATAAGCTCTTTGATGAGTGTAGTAAGCCTAGGAACACCTTAGATTGAGTCTATCGATAAAGTACAAACTATCTTTACTAAAAATGACAGAAAAACTCTTGTTCCTGGTGCCATTTCCGTAACATAGGAAGTATTGGGGCGGAAAAGCCTATTTGCAATTTAGAATTCTATCTCTTTATATAGCAAAGCCTCTGGAGCCGTTGAGGGAGTTTGTTTCAGAAATTTCTGCTTACTGAACATTGTAGTTACTTTTAGTTGCTTAAAAATCGGCCCTAACTTCTTTGTGAATGTTGCTAAGTCTAGGCCCTTAATTTTCGGACAATTACCAAGACATTGGATGACTTGGCAACGTTCAATGATGATTCTCACGTCTGATTACCTGACTGACTCTGCCAGTTCTGAAATTTTAGGACCTCAATGTCCATATTGCTATATTTTCGGATTTAACACGTTGCTCACTTGACTGAGCTTACCGAAGCCAATATTTATGGCCAAAAGGAGTAAACATTGCTCCTTAATTTTTCGCAACTGATTGACGGACTCTCTTGAGCTATCAGAAAGTCAAGGCTTCAAATTTTACTCATATTTGCATGAATTTCGGTCCAAGGCTGATGGTTGATGACCGTTGTGGTTTAGTGACCGTTGCTCCTTAAATTTCTCAACTGATAGATGAACCCACACGGATGGACTTACTTGATCTTTCAGTAAAGATGAAGACTCGTTCGACTAAGGGACTCACTTGATCTTTCAGTAAGGACGGACACTTCTCTTGTTGTCTGACTTGTTTGATTGTAGGACTATCTCAACAACACCTTCATACACCAACAATTCCCCCTTGTTGCTGATGATATAAAAACCTTGTCCAAGTTCCCCCTTAATCCATGCATTTGTAGAAGGATTGCATGTTCCCCCTGAATTTGGAACTTCTTTTGGGTGTGCACCCCCAATAGAGTCATCTTCAGGTAGACCATTAACGCTCCTTCATCAACAATGTTTGTCTTGGTCATCTATAGCACCTCATGACGGGCTTGGGCCTTATAGAGTGGATCTATATGTGGAACTTTAGCTCTGCGCAAAACAACTGGAGTCTTGCCTGAAGGTTGGAGTCCACCTCAAAAACCAAAGAGCATTCTGCCATCTCGTAGGTTATCTTCAAATGGAGTGTGTCAACCAAACCTCGCTCTGATACCAATTGTAGGATCGGACGGATGACTCAAACCAACTCAAGGTGTTAGTCTATAAGATGGTTTGACTCAATCGAACCAAGTATGCGGAAGCACTAGAGATGTGGAAACATTCATTCGAACTCAAACAGATACACAATATAAGTTATTTTATTTCTCTGTAAAACAAAACAACTTACACTGCCCACTAAGTAGATAGGATCTACATAGTGGAACTCACTCACTCATGCTACACATTATCTGATCAGCTCTTTGATGAGTGTAGTAAGCCTAGGAACACCCTAGATTGTGTCTATCGCAAAAGTACACACTATCTTAACTAAAAATGACAGAAAAACTCTTGTTCCTGGTGACTTTTCCCTAACATAGGAAGTATTGGGAAGTATTGGGGTGGAAAAGCACAAATGCAACTGAGAACTGTATCTCTTTATATAGCAAAGCCTCTAGAGCCGTTGAGGGAGTCTGTTTCCGAAATTTCTGCTTTCTGAACGTTGTAGTTACTTGTAGTTACTTAAAAATTGGTCCTAACTTCTTTGTGAACGTTGCTAAGCCTTGGCCCTTAATTTTCGGACAATTACCAAGCCGTTGATAACTTGGCAACGTTCAATGATGATTCTCACGTCTGATGTACCTGACTGACTCTACCAATTCCGAAATTTTAGGACCTCAATGTCCATATTGCTATATTTTCATATTTAACACGTTGCTCACTTGACTGAGCTTACTGAAGCCAGTATTTATGGCCAAAGGGAGTAAGCATTGCTCCTTAATTTTCGTAACTGATTGACGGACTCTCTCGAACTATAAGAAAGTCAAGGCTTCACATTTTACTCATATTTGCATGAATTTCAGTCCAAGGCTGATGGTTGATGACCGTTGTAGTTTAGTGAACGTTGCTCCTTAAATTTCTCAGCTGATAGATGAACCCACACGGATGGACTTACTCGATCTTTCAGTAAAGACGAAGACTCATTCTACTAAGGGACTCACTTGATCTTTCAGTAAGGACGGACACTTCTCTTGTTGTTTGACTTGTTCGATTGTAAGACTATCTCAGCAACACCTTCATACACCAACACCTCTCTTAACGACGGAAGTTTATACATTATATTTATACACATAAGACTTGTAATAAATGACCTATAACCTCATATTACTGTAGGGGTCGTTTGCCTCTTCTTCCTTAGTAGAGTAGCCAAGTCCAAGTGTAGGTTGAGCCTCAACTTGACTTCGAATCGTCAAAACACGTGTCGCCATGTGATTGGACACGTCGGCGGTAAATACTCAAGTGGTCGGTCACCACTAGCACTCTCCACTTCCTTGATCTTGTCTGGATCATTAATGCTCATAAATGATCTCTTTTAGACTTCATTATGGCTTTGTAATAAATGCTTATTAATAGCCCTTGACTTATCTTGTTATCTTGCACATTAATGAGCCATCCTTTTGTCGTGAGCTAGTTTCTTGTGTGGATGTGAGAGTCTGCATGAGTTTATCATTCTTATTGAAGTGTTTTGTCCTTGTATTAATTCTGATGCATGAGAGATGTGGTCGTGTGGTACTTGACTTCTTGTGTGTACTAGAAGTTCTAACGAAGCTCTTCTCGACAGGTGCCCGACTGGTTGGGCACAAGTCATGAATGGAGCGTGCTTGCAACCTTGCGTTCTAAGCCACTCCTCTACCTATTCAACTATGTCTCAAAGCTTAACAAACATATTAGATAAACAACAAAGGTTTTCTATCATCAAAACTAAAGGATCTTGACTTAACAATATCTTACCTTTTTTAAATACAAGCTCTTAATATAGTTGAATGTTTGTTATTAAATATTCAACTACACATGGATCCTGGTCCACCTCCTGGTTCTATTCTTAGACATCATTATTTTTTTATCAGTAGGCTACACAGTAGCAAAATAACCAATAATTGGTTTTTCATGGTTGGTGGGTGTACCACCATGGACAAAGCACAAGATCATAGAAACTTGTTAGCATACAGTCTAGCATACAGGTAAAAACTACTACATTTCATTACAGTAATTCTTTCAAATTTGAGCAGAAAACCAGATTGCTTGCAGCCCCCATAACGTCTATCTTTTTCTTGCACCAAGTCAGTATTTGAACTTTGGTTGACAGTGCCAGTTTGCTCCAGTCCATTTCCCCTTGGTTAAAACCACTTGATTTCTCATAAACCAAATATTATACACACAGAACATGAAAGTAATTCTCCACAGTTTCTTGCTCCTTGCTGTAGGAGTCCAATCACACCAGAGATTCCAGATTTCTCGAAGCTCCACATTGAATGCAAAATCTGTCCCCCACCATCTAGATATACAATTCCAGAGAGCTTGCGATTGGCGGCATCTAAAGAATAAGTGCTCTACCGATTCAACTTTTCTTTGGCACAGAGGACACATGACTGACCCCAGGGTAGTCAAATTCATACCAAACAACCTATCCCGGGTTGCAAGTTTACCGTTCAGCAGAAACCAAGTAAATAATTCCACTCTCGGGGGGGGGGGGGCGCATTTGCTCCAGCTGGCTAAGTGCCAAGAAACTTCTGGAGGAGAGGCCTGCCTCATAACTTCGTCATAAAAAATTTTAATAGAATAACCACCAGAACTGTCAGCCAGCCATGATAAACAATCAACCCCTAATTGCGTCCTATCTCTTGCACCTGCAGTTGTTGCGTTAATCAGCCCCAACAACATGTCCACCTGTTCTGCTTCGTAGCCAAACATTGCTTGACGCCATGTCAAATTCCATATCCACATTTCCCCATTCCAAGTACCCACCTCACAGAATTTTGCTGTTTTGCATTCGCTTATTAAAAACAGTCTAGGGAACTTATCCTTTAATGTACAGTCACATGCCCATTTGTCAAGCCAGAATCTGATGGTTTCTCCATTCTGTACCATCCATCTCAGGTTATCTAACATTACCTGTTTGATGTCATTTCTCCACGAGTTAAGTGATTGGATTGAGTTCAAGGCACCTGACCAGCTGCTCGACTGCCATTTACAGTCTGTAACAGGCAGACTTATCTGCACACCATGGATCGATGCTACAGCATGTTTCCAGAATTTACCCCCATCCTGTTGATACTTCCACCACCACCAGAACAAGAGTGCAGCATTTTTCGTCTCGAGATCAGCAATGCCAAGACCCCCTGTTTCTTTGGATCGAGTTAATCTATCCCATTTCATCAGCGCAATGCCTTTCTTAACTCTGTTGCTCCATAGGAAATGCCTCTACAAAGCATTTATCTTCCTCATCACCTTCTTGGGCATCTTAAACAAGCACATGTAGTATATAGGAATGTTGTTTAGCACAGTCCTAATCAGCACTACTTTCCCAGCTCTAGATAGAGATGAAGCCTTCCAACCAGCTAGGCGCTTTTCTATTTTCTCTACCACAGGTTTCCATGATGCAGTTATCCGAGGGTTGCGTCCTAGCGGTAAACCCAGGTATGTTCCAGGCAGTTTGCTCACTTGGCATCCAAACATGTCTACTATCAAGGCCTCCTCATCAGCTTCCAGATTAATGCCAAAAGCAATGGATTTCTCCCAGTTAATCTCAAGGCCAGTCATGTCCGCAAACCATGTCACAATCCACTTAACAATTTGCAACTCTTTAGAATTTGCAGCGCAAAATATGACTGTATCATTTGTAAACTACAGATGGGACAACCTAACTTCATTCACACCCACCACTAATCCTTGCTTATCACCTTGCTGGATCGCACTGTCGAGCATCCAGTTTAGTGCTTCAGCTATCATAATGAAGAGCAGCAGCGAGAGTGGGTCACCCTGACGGAGTCCCCTCCTTGGCTTGAAGGTCAAGGTTGGTGACCCATTAACTAGCACTGAAATTCTTGGTGTGGTAATACATCGTTTGATCCATCCAATCCATTGGTCCGGAAATTGAAAAGTTTCTAGCATCTTTAGAACAAAATTCCAACTTACACAATCATAAGCATTCGGGAAGTCGACCTTTAATATCACTCATTTCCTTCTCTTCTTCTTTAACCAGCTAATTACTTCATTTGCAACTAGAGGCCCCTCCAGGATATGTCTTCCTTTTATGAACGCAGATTGTGTATCCCCCACCAGCTTAGTAATCACTCTGCTCAGCCTTTTAGCCAAGAGTTTGGAGATTATCTTGTATATGCATCCTATGACGCTGATTGGCCTGAAGTTTTCGATATTTACCACATTAGGCAGATTTGGTGTGAGTGTTATCTAAGTCGTATTCAGCTCCACCGGTAAAATGTTATCACTGAAAAAGCGGATTATCTCCTCACAGAAGTCATTCTCAACTGTAGGCCACATCCTTTTTATCAAATTGAAGTTGTACCCATCGTATCCCGGGGCCTTTGAGCCCTCACATTCCACTAGTATTTCTTTGATCTCCATGGCTGTGGGAATTCTAGTTAGGCCTTCTTTCTCTTGTCTCGATAAGCTGGGTCTGTCCCTGTCACTTATAAAGGAACCCGAGGCCCAGTTGTAATTATACAGCTCACACAAATACCGTCTAGCTTCAGCCCGAATTGATGAGGGACTGAAGGAAATTCTCCCATTGATCATGAGGGCCGCTATTCTGTTAGAGTTCCGATTGATGGTGGCTTTACGGTGGAAATAACGGGAGTTACAGTCACCCTCTTTTACGTTCTTCTCTTGTGCCATCTGCCGCCAGTATCTTTCCTCTTTTCTCATAAGGTCCTACAACTCATATTTAAGTTTAGCCTTCTCTGCCATTCTAGTTTCGGTGCACCCGTGGTTTAGATCAAGTCTGTCTACTGCTTCTAGCTTCTCATACATAGTCTCAATCGATTTCCCAATCCAGCCAAACTTCTCTTTGTTCCACTTCTTTAGTGTCTTTTTCATTGATTTCAGTTTTGTGTGGGCTGCTCCCTGGTTCTACTTCTGCCATTCTCTCTCAAAGAACTCTATAAACGTTTTATCGTCAAGCCAAACATTCAACGTTCTAAATGGCCTTGGCCCCAAATCCACAGTTTGCAATTGAACCCACATGTACCTATGATCAGTAAACTTCCACGGTCTTCCCCTCAACGCCGTGTGGGGAAACTCGGCTAGCCATTCCACAGAGCAACAAGCTCGATCAATTTTGCTCCACTTCCCTCTGCTTGACCAGGTATATTTACATCCCAGCAGTTTCACTTCTACTACCTCCATATCCTGGACCCAGTTTCCAAAGTCCCTCAACGATGTGCTTCTTACCAGTGGATCTCCTCCCTTTCTTTTACCTCCTTTAAGAACTTCATTGAAATCACCCATCACAAGTAGTGGGACACCATGGTTAGCCCTCAGGTCCAGTAGCTCCTGGTATACAGTTCTCCTGGCTGCTGGGGTCGTCGGCCCGTACACAAAAATGACCATTACCTGAAAACGCTGCGGGTTTATAGTTACCTCTAGTGCAATCCATCTTATACTCCTTGCGATCTCTTTTACTGTAATTTCCTGGGGGGACCATGTTACTATCAACCCACCTGAATGCCCGGTTGCTAGTATTTCGAGCCATTCCGTTTCACATCCAGTCCCCCACAGGCGACGCTCTTTACTGCAAGGTCGCGTCAGGTGAGTTTCCATTAGACAAAGAATCTTGGTTTGGGTGTTCCGGATTTCTCTCCTTATCAGTCTCCATTTCTCTTCCTTTTTTTCTCCTTGTATGTTGTATGCGGCTATTATCGTGCCCATTACTCACCCCTTGGCCTTTCTTACCACAGCGTCTCAGGATTCGATCGAAATTCGCCAACGACCTATTTGGGTATGGTGATATAATACGGAGTTTTTGACCGTATCTGAAACATTTTCTCGCCTCTGCACTAGGTTTTTGGAATAGCTTTCTTTTTGGTTTGACCCGACTTTTTGATCCCTTTTCCGCTCCTTTACATTGGGGACGACTTCTTCATCTATTGGTAATATCGCGTTTAACTCGATCCATTGTAACTGGCTGCCTCTCACAGGGGTTGGCCTGCCATTAGTTGGGCTCTCAATTAGGCCCACTCGCATAGCCTTTACCTTACTGCCCTGTTGACAAGGTGGGGATAAAGTGATAAGTGCAAAACATATAGACTTATTAAGGTTTAATCACCTTATAATTTGCAGCATTTTTAGTAATGTTTTTCACTTATCTTGGGTTTTTCCTATATTTATGTTGTTATATTAAAATGATGTATTATATGTGTTAAAATATAGGAAAAATACCAATTAAAGACTTATATTATAAGGGATTACAAATGACACGCGAGAAGCACACGGAAGAAGGTGTGTCCGCCTCTGTACCACCTCATATTAGGCGGACAACACTGAGAGGCAACCGCCTTATAATAGGCGGACAACACATAGAGGCAACCGCCTCAATATAGGCGGACGTGACCATGAAGAACCGCCCAAGTACCACCTCATTATAGGCGGACATGAGTAACATACAACCGCCTATTAACATGCGGACAAGAGAGGAGAATGTACGTGAGAGAAGACCGCCCCATATGTAGCGGACGCGTGTGTCCAGGAAATCAACGGGTTATCTTCTTCGCCGACTCGCTCTGCAACTTGATTCCGCCATATCCATTAGCAGTCGGCGCCTACCAGAAATCACTCACGCGTTTTGTCTTGTCCCCTGCAATCAGTGAGCTGCAATCAATGAGCTGCAACTCTGCCTCTCTTCGCTTCATCTATATAAGCCACGCTCCATTTACCTTCTCGAGTGTCCTTCCAGAGGTTCCGTCCGTGGTTCCTCCTGGAGTTCGAATTCACACCATCATTCCATCTTCATACCACTACACTTTTACTCACTCGTTCATTTCATTTCTATTCTCCCGCTTCTTCATTTGTTTTCTTTACATCTCATTATTCTCACCCCTAGTCTCACGTATTTAAATAGAAGATCAAACTATTTAATATGTTAGGCTAGTTTAGGTATGCTCTGGGAATAATTATTATGTATCTGTATTAATTATGCAATATGTTTTACTGATTTTAATTTTAATGAAGTTTGTTACGCTTAAAGGTTTCCTCGCATCTTTTTAATAAATGTCATGAGTTTATTAAATTGCTTTACTAAGTCTATTTTGATCAGACCAGGTGATAAATAGATAGGTTAATTAAGTCGTAAATTTGGAGAAAGCTTATTATGATTTAATAAGTTAGTATTTTCAGATGCAAGAATAAAATCCTCATACTCCTCTACCGTCCACCAGTGGGTGCTTGAGTTTTCATCGGACCTGGCACAACTGGAACGAGTTCTTATGAGTCTATGACTTAGTCCTTAAGATAAAAACAGGATCTTGCCAAACAATTATAATTAAACCAGTAGACCTAGCATGAAAGAGCAGATAATATTAATCTGAACCGGAGTCCCGTTTAGTTTATCTGTTAACTTAGTTTATTTAATCTTTCCTTTTTATTTATAAAAACAAGTAAATTAATCCCCCCTTTTTGTGACACGCTTAGGTACTATTATATGCACATTAGTCCTACGGTTCGACATCCGGTCGCTTACATTTCACTATACTACCACGACCGGGATTTTGTTTGCAGCCCGACGTTTATTTTGAGTTTTAATTTCTTTTCTTTTATTTTTACACCAGTTTAACCACTCACTCTACAACGTCTGCAAAATGGCGCCGTTGCCGGGGACTAGATTTATTCTAGTTCCTAAGCCCCGGATTATTCACCTGTTTAATTATAAATATTCTGTTCTCTTTATTCTGTTAATATTATGTCCATAATATTTTGTTTATTGTTAATATTAATTATCTGCTATATTTTGTTAATATTAATTATCTAATAATCTGTTAATATTAATTGGACACCTGACTTTGGACATCTGACTACGGACATCTGACTTCTGACATCTAACTTCTAACTCTTATATTTTTGTCATTTAATTTCCATTGTCCTTAACATTTAATTTCCATTGTCCTTCATTTCTAGTATACTAACTACTAACTTATAATTTCTGTCATTTAATTTTCTGTCATTTCTTTCCATTGTCTCTAACTACTAACGTTTAATATTCTGTCAACTAATTACTAACATTTAATTTTCTGTACATTTAACTACTAACTTATAATTTTATGTAATCTAACTACTAATTATTAATTTATGTCTACTAATGTTTAATTTATTCATTTGTTATTTGTTATTATTTCGTTAATTAAAATCAAAAGAAAAAAAAACGCAAGCAGCCATGCGGCCGCCCCCCTGACCGCCTCTTTACAAGCGGACGCCACTGAAGCCTTGTCCGCCTCTTTACAAGCGGACGCGCCTAGCCTTGTCCGCCTCTTTACAAGCGGACGCCAGACAGAGAAATAGGCGTGACCGCCTAAAACGACGCAGACGCCACACACCCTCGTCCGCCTAATAACACGCGGTCGAGACTCGAAATAGAAAAAAAAGGGCTTATACGACGCGTTTTCAAAATTCTTCCCCAATTCTCTCAACTCCGAACTCGACCCGACGAAGACCAGCAGGAAGAACAGGCGCGCGAACTAGCCCTCCCCCTCAATTGACACAGCTTCTTCAAATCTACACCGAATCACGCAAGGTGCGAGAGTGACGAGTTGCATTCACAGACCGCTCAGCTCCTACAGCGTCTCCTCGCTCAGACAGGCCAGGGACCAGCACAGCCTCCACCACCACCACCGCAGTGATTTTTGTTATCTTTATTTTTATTTTTTATTTCTCTGTTGTTTACTAACATTTTGTAGACTAATACTGTTTTAACCTTGCCAAACTTTTGTTACATACAGGAAGGTAACAGTTCAGTTTACTTTATGTTTTTGTTTTATGCAGTGCTTTAATATGTATGCCTATTTATTTATGTTATTCATATTATTATTTTCTTTTGGTGCCACTTGTGTTCTGCTGGCTATATTTGATTTTCTTTTCAGAATAAATATTCGAACATATAGCTGAACTCGCCTATGGAAGCAATCTCAGTTGCTCTAGGAATTTCGATATCTTCAGTTGAACACTTGCGTGAACTTAAGTGTGAGGAACGTCTCACCCCTACCAAAGCTTAAGTGTGAGGAAGGATACCTTCCTCAATCTACGATACAAGGGGAGTTTCAATTCTTCCTTTATTATATTGCTGTTCAACCTATATGAGTTTAATCCTTTATGAGTCTGTCATAATTTGAAAGGTCATTTTCTTGATTTTAATTCTGAACAATGAGGACATTGCTCCTCTTAAGTGTGAGGAAGGAGAGACCTTTCCCTGAAATTATGACAGTAGTTCGATAATGCCACACTCACTTTTTGCTACTCTAAACTGCCTAAATTAAAAAAATTGATAAAAATGAGATAAAATAATTGTAGAAGTGTCTGAAATTATGTCAAGTGACAACTGAAAGATAGTTTTATTTTAAGAAGTTTGTATAAAATTATTTTCCATCAAAATACTCTATTTTCACTCAAAATATGATAGATCTGCTAGCTGTAAAAATCAATTTAGTTTAGCTTGGGATTATGGAAATATGTGGAAAGTCAAGGAAAGAAAAGGATAAAGACAAGGTACTCCACTGTTTATGAATTTTTCTAACCAAAAACAGGCCTCGTCTATCCGGTTATTAAGTTCTTTGGGGTGCTTTAACACCTATCTACCTAAGGTCTCGTGACCTGGGATAGATGACCCAACACCGCTACAAGGATAGAGAGAAAAGTCTGGGGTTCAGAAAAATAATGCAATTCAAAAAAATATATATAAAAATAATATGTGCTTTGTATATACAATTTGCACATTCAAAAAAATGTAAATAATAAATTGCAATTTATATTTATAAACATGAGTACGTGGTGTTGAAAGGTATTGCGGAATAAGGCATTACTTCACACCCCTTGTCATTCCGGGTTAAAGAATTGAAATTGGTTGAAAATCCCAGGTTAATCTAACTTGTTTTCTGCAGTCTAGTTTTTCTATGCTTTTATTAAATTGTTCTTCTTCACTGTTTATAAAAACCTACTTCTAGGAGCAGAATTATTCTTTCAATTGTCACTTTGTCTAAATTCCCTTCTACACTTATTTAATCTTGTTTTATTATTATGGCTTAGAGATAATTATATTCCTTATTTTCTTGAGGACAAGCAAAAGTCAAGTGTGAGGAAGTTTGATAAGTGCAAAACATATAGACTTATTAAGGTTTAATCACCTTATAATTTGCAGCATTTTTAGTAATGTTTTTCACTTATCTTGGGTTTTTCCTATATTTATGTTGTTATATTAAAATGATGTATTATATGTGTTAAAATATAGGAAAAATACCAATTAAAGACTTATATTATAAGGGATTACAAATGACACGCGAGAAGCACACGGAAGAAGGCGTGTCCGCCTCTGTACCACCTCATATTAGGCGGACAACACTGAGAGGCAACCGCCTTATAATAGGCGGACAACACATAGAGGCAACCGCCTCAATATAGGCGGACGTGACCATGAAGAACCGCCCAAGTACCACCTCATTATAGGCGGACATGAGTAACATACCGCCTATTAACATGCGGACAAGAGAGGAGAATGTACGTGAGAGAAGACCGCCCCATATGTAGCGGACGCGTGTGTCCAGGAAATCAAAGGGTTATCTTCTTCGCCGACTCGCTCTGCAACTTGATTCCGCCATATCCATTAGCAGTCGGCGCCTACCAGAAATCACTCACGCGTTTTGTCTTGTCCCCTGCAATCAGTGAGCTGCAATCAATGAGCTGCAACTCTGCCTCTCTTCGCTTCCTCTATATAAGCCACGCTCCATTTACCTTCTCGAGTGTCCTTCCAGAGGTTCCGTCCGTGGTTCCTCCTGGAGTTCGAATTCACACCATCATTCCATCTTCATACCACTACACTTTCACTCACTCGTTCATTTCATTTCTATTCTCCCGCTTCTTCATTTGTTTTCTTTACATCTCATTATTCTCACCTCTAGTCTCACGTATTTAAATAGAAGATCAAACTATTTAATATGTTAGGCTAGTTTAGGTATGCTCTGGGAATAATTATTATGTATCTGTATTAATTATGCAATATGTTTTACTGATTTTAATTTTAATGAAGTTTGTTACGCTTAAAGGTTTCCTCGCATCTTTTTAATAAATGTCATGAGTTTATTAAATTGCTTTACTAAGTCTATTTTGATCAGACCAGGTGATAAATAGATAGGTTAATTAAGTCGTAAATTTGGAGAAAGCTTATTATGATTTAATAAGTTAGTATTTTCAGATGCAAGAATAAAATCCTCATACTCCTCTGCCGTCCACCAGTGGGTGCTTGAGTTTTCATCGGACCTGGCACAACTGGAACGAGTTCTTATGAGTCTATGACTTAGTCCTTAAGATAAAAACAGGATCTTGCCTAACAATTATAATTAAACCAGTAGACCTAGCATGAAAGAGCAGATAATATTAATCTGAACCGGAGTCCCGTTTAGTTTATCTGTTAACTTAGTTTATTTAATCTTTCCTTTTTATTTATAAAAACAAGTCAATTAATCCCCCTCTTTTGTGACACGCTTAGGTACTATTATATGCACATTAGTCCCACGGTTCGACATCCGGTCGCTTACATTTCACTATACTACCACGACCGGGATTTTGTTTGCAGCCCGACGTTTATTTTGAGTTTTAATTTCTTTTCTTTTATTTTTACACCAGTTTAACCACTCACTCTACAACGTCTGCATAAAGTCATGTGGTCCTCGAGCCCACTTCCTTCCATGTCGTACACCGACCGGTCATTTAGTTGCAACTCTTGATCTATCCAATCGCCATCTATCACTCTCTCAACATTTATCACAGACCGTTTACTTTCAATCGTCGGAACCTTCCTCGCTTTCCCAACTCCCAATACATGCTTTTCGTCTTTATCATTTCCTCCTCCGTCCTGATTATATGGACTACCCACCCTCTGTTGAAAATCCATCATTGCCATTACATTTAAAATAATAGAACTGCACTGATATTCCTTAAACTTTCCATATCTGCTTTCCATACCGTTGTGGGTCCAATCCGCATGCAAACTGTTATTCCATCTTTTCCTTTTTCCATGCTCATGCGTACTGCAGGGAGGGGGGATTTAATATTCTTTCATTATTTCCCACTTTTGCAGACCGTCTCTATTCCATTACCCGACCATTGAGATTCTTAGTGGCTTTAGGGTTTGCGTACGTGCTAGTTTCAGTCACCGTTGCCACCACGGTGTCCCCGGGCGCCCGCGGGTTGACCACCGGCACAACTTCTGATGTTACAGCCGCTCCGTTTCCTCCTAACGGCTGCTCCGCCTTCCTATCACCTATTTCCTCACTCCAGACCTCGATCACGCCCACCATAGATATTTTGTTATCAAATAACACCTCCAATTCTTCGTTGATAATCTTATACACTCCCGTTTCAATTCTTGGAAAGACTTCCAGATTCTCAGGTAAGATTGTCATGTCGGTTTCAATCTCAATAACTCTCCCAAACTTCTTTAAGATGGTGAGAACCAAATCTACACTCCATACCTCCGGCCTCATACCTCTTATTACCACATTTACCAGTCGTTTTGTTTCCCATCCTCCTTCCCTCCACATTTCAACCTCCCATAGATCCATATCCTATTTCTGGGACTGCATGAACTTGTCTCTCCCATTTATGTCGTGGAATATCACCATATACTCACCCATTGCTTTCGTAAATATGTGTTCAATAGCTTCATTGTTCGATAGAATTCTCCTAACTTCCTCTATGTTTCATTTTCCTTTGGTGCGGATGATTGTGCATCTATCCAGCCTGGGGACTAGCAC
Source organism: Limonium bicolor (assembly GCA_023374045.1). NCBI lineage: Eukaryota > Viridiplantae > Streptophyta > Magnoliopsida > Caryophyllales > Plumbaginaceae > Limonium > Limonium bicolor. The sequence continues at coordinate 42,292,462 of CM041781.1, read as the reverse complement.
TGCCGACGGGAATAATTTCACCGGGGCGCCCATGTCCTAGTTCTTATACTTGTCGCTTCCGTCCCAGTTCTCCTCCTGGTTTTCCTCTTAACTTTCCTGCACTACTCCCGCTGGTACTGACTGAAACTGGGATCCAGTCTCCTTGGGTCTATATTCCTTTACCATTCAAAACTCTTGACGGGGTCTTCTCAGAGGTCTAGCGAACTGGATTATAATTTGGTTCCCATCTATCCACTTCTCGTTTGCTTGCATTACCGCCTTTGCCGCCTCCTGTTTGGATCTGTACGTTATGAATATGTATCGTGTATTTGTTGCAATGCGTCTCCTTGCTGGCCTATGGATGTTGAAAATCTTGTCGTATGTGTGGAAGGTCCTCCATATCACGCCCAGGCCCGTAGTTTCATGTAAGTTATCTATGAATACCGTCTCTGACTCCTCCATTTCCCCTACGGTTTTGTGGGTTTCTAGTGCGGGTGGTTGTGTTTGGCTTTCTATGTGGGGTTTGTAGCTAATTTGGCTAGTCGTGTTCCTGAAGCTTGGGGCGAGGTAAAGTATGATGTTTGGTGGTTTTTAGGTGGCTTTGGTCGTGGTTGGTTAAGGTGTTTAGTGATTTTGTGGTGGTTTTGGTGGTCTAGTATTTTGTTGGCTGGTTTTGGTGGCTCTGAAGATGGTTTAGTGGTGGTTTCCGGTGACATTGTTTGCTAGTTGGGGGAGGGGTGGGGAGAGGGGAGAGGAGAGAGCATCTTTTTTTCTATAAGATACGTCCTTAGACATCATTATAGTCATAGGTCAAAGTCCGTGTTGTGATCGGAATGAGTACCAGGTGCCACATTGTCGCCGCTTTGAAGCTAGTTTATGACGTGGCTCGCATGTGCCTTACGACGATAGTTAGCGCCCCCATTTAGAGGCTTCAAGATTCTACAGGGTAGCCAGTCTAGAATTCATCTCCCCTGGATTGGCATTTGATCACCGCACTAATGGAGAGATGCCACAGAGAGACATATACTTTCCATATGTTGTCTGAGGAGACCACCATCCCTTTGGAGAACATAGCTTTGCTATTTGGGCTACCTATAGATGGACGAGCAGTCAGTGGTAGCACACATAAAGACAGGGGAGTGTTGTGCGACGATCTTCTTGGAGCTTGACCAGTGAATCTCGGGCATCACAGTAGGATCAAGCTCACTTGCTTGGGCACTACTTTTAGTTAGTTACCTCAGGATGCGGATGAGGTGACAGTGTTGAGGCACACCCAAGTGTTCATACTGATTATGTTGGGTGGTATCGTATTTGTCGACTGGTCAGGGAACCAGGTTCACCTGATGTTTTTGCAGCTCCTATAGGACTTCAGTGATGCTGGTCAGTACAATTGGGGATCCGCTTGTCTAGCATGGTTGTACCGGCAGCTGTGTCTGGCGTCTGATGATGGGGACAATGGCATTGCTAGGACGCTGGTCATTCTATAGGTTTGGGTGTGGGACAATTTTCCTTACATTGCTCCCATCCATCGCCCTATCTGTCACGCTGGTCTACCTCCTTCTCTTCCGCTTGCGACTCATTGGTAAGTTGACTTTGATGTGACCGGCCACTCTACCCATGTCCTCACGCACTATAGAGAGGCATTCGAGAGGCAAACACCGAATCAAGTTAGTGTCTTTTTTTGTGTACATTGTTGCTGTTTTCTTTGGTTAACATTTTGCCTCTAACTCTTTGTTTTCCATCTTTCTGATTGTCTGGTTGCCTTATACGGAAGAGATGATACAGTCTCTACCTTCATATTGTTTGGCTGGTCATCACATTACACGATCTCGGATACCACTCATATGCTTTCATATAGTGGAGTGGCATCTCCCGGACCGTGTGATGCTGCAGTTTGGCGGGGTTCAGTTTCTACCAGCTGATCCTAGCACAAACGGGAACGATCCACGAGTAGATCTGCACAACATCAACTTGAAAGGCTGGACAGATTGGAACTGGGCAACCCTCCATTCAAATTACATTGCCCTATTGAACCAGCGTACTAAGAGAGTTGTTGATCATCAATTGGATTAAGCTGGTGTTGTGTACGAAGACTGGTTTGGTCGCAACATGAGAAGTTACATAGGCCGCACGGAAGCTTTGTTGGGACATATGGTGGGTAAACTTGACTTGACTTGTTTTATTTTAATATAAGGACATATTATTTTAATGAATTCATTTGTGGAATTGTAGTGTAGAGGGAGACCGCAAATGAGGTCATCGACATGCTTGAGGCGATGCAAGTCGATGACGCTCTCAGTAGACTATGGGTGATGAGAGACGAGTACAACAGCACGTATTACGTCCTCCCACAGCCACGACAAGTCCCAGCAAATGCCCCAACTAATCATGATGCAAATGCCCCTGCGGATCAGGGTGGAAGAGAAGGGTGTGCTCATCGTGTGCGTGGTCGAGGAAGAGTACGTGCACATGGTCGAGTTGCTGAGCTAGGAGATCATTAGGAGGGTGACACGTTCGACATCGCCGGTAGCATGCCCACGTCTCAGGTCGTCGATCCTACGCAGCAAGTCGACACCACTGGGTTTGCATACTATGGGAGCAGCGCAAGCTTACACGGGGCGTCATCTTCCGGTGTTGGGACAAACATGGACGTTGACATCACGACGCCGATTGTAGACCTTGCTTTAGCTTCTACTTCTACTCATGGAGCACCACTTAGGGATAGAGATTCCCGACATCATCATAATGTAGGAGATCTTAGTGGTCGTGCCCTTGATCATACTCTCGCATCAGCGGTTAAGGATCCTACACTCAGTGGGCCTAGGACTTATGTACGTCGTAGACGTAGATAATATAGGTTTGTAATTTGTTACATTTTGTAAACAACTAGAGTTAGGGATTGTAGAACTATTGTTTATGCATTCTATCGTATAAACTATTATCTTTGGCTTACATTTCAATTTCTTTTGTTTTTGTAATGTTACGTTTGTGTTGAAGTGGTTATGAGTATCGTAGTTGTGTGGAAGTTCATAATAGGTATAGGTTGTGTATTGTTCAATTGTGGTGTTTTAACACTTGAAAAAATTTTCAAGTGTTGTAAACAGGTGAAATCGTCCCTTCAAGAGTGATTTCAACGGAAATCGTCTCTTCACCTGTTTTGAAATACCCCAAATCTAAATAACTCGTTAAACTATCAAATAATGAAGAATTAATCAAAGGATAAATCATTTCACGTACGCATGCTTATTCCTGCATGCAAACGTTTACGTAAATATTATTATGCGTGCGCATGCAAACTCACGCATGCAAACGTCACGTAAAAATAGTCGTTTTACCATAAACGCTAACGAGCGTAATTTTACTAAACGTATTAACGTACTCGTACAAAACGTTTATGTACGATTATTAACAAGGATTAAACTCCTTACATAACTAGCTCGATAGAGAGAGCGTCAACAAGGAAAGATCAATACGTATGTGTATACAAAGGAGCAACGTAAATATTTTACGAATGCCTAAGCATTTATAAATGCTAAAATAAATTGATATACACATTTACATAAATGTAACAACTTATGTTACACCTATTATATATATCATAAAGACATAAGAACTCATCAAAGCTCAAAAATACGCACTAAACATCTTAACGATAAGAACGTTCTTAAAACGCCTTAAAACGTGCGTTAAGCGTGACCTTGTAATACATGGGTCCTATGACCTTTTAAACTCAAACCAAATGGTCATACCATCATCATATGGCTATACAAACATAATCCCCACGCCAATTTTTCATTTAAACACAAAGTGCTCGGGGGAAATCCTTAACGCTCCTGTTTTGGTCCGGAAGTGTCCCGGTAGCCCGGGAATTGTGTCATGAGTTGATATAACCCCATATAACTCAATGTAACACCTTAATATATCATAATGGACCATAAATAATTTCAATAAATACTTGAAACTCGTTGGAACAAGTTATTTTCCAAAATGTCCTTAGAGCACAAAAACGCACTTTTCGGGTACCGAAAAAACGCGTTTTACATATTTAACTTGTAGAAATGATTATCTACGAGTTTATAACATTAAAATGACCTAATTTAAATATATTAATCAGTGGAGAACAAGGGTGACTCACCCTCCCTATACCTGCCGATTTTGGCTACAAAAGAGACATGATTTTCGTGTCTTTAAATCATTTTCTTACCTTATATCACCACTTTGTCAAATTTGTTTGCATTCTAAAGTCTTGGCCGGTTGATCCTTGTCCCATGGCCTTCATTTTCAACACATTATCCCACTGATTAAGGCCTTATACTTTCTTTCCACCTCTTTTGACATTAACACCCACTTTTCACCTAACCTTGACAATTAATGAAACTTGTCTTCTCTTCTCCATTCAAGGCTGCCGATCTGGTCCATTTCTCTTGCCTTCCTCACGCCATTCTCCTCCCCTTACAGACTTGGTAAGTTTCCATTGGTAAGAGCTTTCATTTCTTAAGTTAATCTAGTTATATTTTCACACTACAAAAAAATAGTAGCATCACAGACGGAAAATTTCCTACGGAATTAATCCGTATGTAAAAAACATCTTTACCTACGGAATTTTTGTAAATTTCCAATGGATGAAGTATTCGAGTAAAGTGAACTGTTACCGACGAAATGTGAACTTATTACAAACGGAAATATTTTTGTAGGTAAAACTATTATTCAATTTTACACGTGAGCGCTAAAAGATGTGTTTTTTAGAGACAAGAGTTTTCGTAGGTGAAAGTCTATCTATACACTAATCCGTAGGAAATAATTTATAACTATGGAACTTCTTCCTTTTATTCTCAAACCGTGAAGTAGTAAAGCGGACTCAACGGGTACTGATAACCTAATTAATTAACCTCCCTCGACAATTAGCTGTAGTGACGAGTTCGTGCTGCTGTTCTCATCAGTCAATGACCTTCGCTGCTTGATCTGGTTCGTTTCTCTCACTTTAGCCCTAATTATTTTCATCAATCCCTAATTCCCCTCAATCTTCTTCTTCCTAGCATATATCTGTGTTTGGCTGCGTGTTTGGCAATGCTGAATTACGTTTTTTATGCTGCGAATGTGCCCCGCAGACAACGTGTGTTTGGTTTGGGTTACATCCTGGTCTATGCTTCAATAGCTGCAATTTAATTGCTCAGATAAATTGCAGCTAGTGTGTTTGGTTTGTATTACTGGTCGATGCTTCTGTATTACATCCTGGTTTGTATTACATACTAAAAGGGGCTACTCTTCTCTTGTCCTCGACAACTTCTGCAAGGTAGTGGATTGTGATTGAGTGACTAATGGAAATGGAAAACGAGCATAAATTTTAGCCATTGTAGGGATCCCAACACGGGAGATGACAATACCTCTAGAGAAATAATTATAAAATGTATTATGCTGCTCTCAAGGGATGTCATGATATAAGGTAGTCAAGTCAAATAAGTCGTTAGTTTATAGATGCGAATTAACAGTGAAAAGAGGGGTGGAATGTTATGATGAGAAATTAATTTTACGGTGTTGCTTTGATCTTCAAAGGGTTTCTTTTTGGTCACTGAAGTTGTTGGAATTTTTGGTTGAATGGGTCATGAGCAGCTGTGTATCCAGCTAACCGTGGGAGACTTGATTGGTGTTGGGAGGTTGTTCAAGGGTTTTCCTATCTCAAACAAACTCATGGCAGTAATGAAGAAGAGTGGATCGCGTGTTTCTTTTGGTTTTACTCCTTTTTTTAAGACACCTGTACTTTTGTTTTTTTGCATTTCATTGCATTGGATCGGCAGAGGAATGTAATATTAATTAGATGATGAGACGGTGTTCACGGCAGGTAGTGAAGTCTTTGAATGGTAGTAGTGCCTTATATAATATATAGTGGTTCCACGTTTTGGTCCCATCTCTCTTTCTTTTTTCAACCCGAGCTTAGTATTTTACCATTTGAGCTTTTGTTGAATAGTCATGTTTTAAATTTTTTATCTGACAATAATCTGAAAGTGTGGGGGATAACAGAATCAAACAAGAAAGTATAAGACAAAAAGACATGACATCATTCAGTACAAGGATACTCTCCGCATAGCTGTTGTAACTCTTGATCTGAAATCCTGGGCAAGTACCTAGAGATTAGCTGATTTTTGCTCCTTAGATCTGCTTCAACTTTGGTACGATGCAACTGGGTTTCACTCGGTGGATCTGGAAGATTTTGTGAAACAAAACTTAATGGTCTTCTGGTAAGAATATTCAAATTAGGATCGCCAGTTATGACCCTAGCATGACTATTGTATTTTCCAGGCATTCCAAAACTTATTGCAAAGTTACAATGCACACTATTTGGTATGTCCTTTAAAAAGGCTGGTTGCAAAGCCAAACCAAAACTGATATCATGCTTTAAATGATACAAGTAGTAATGTATCTGATGAATGTCCGCACATATAGTCTGACTCTTAGGATTGTTTATGCAATACTAGGAACCTTAAGAACCAATAGGATATTGTGTGGCTATATTTGATTATCAGTGTGACCACCTTTGATTATTAATTTCTGCGGGGGTATGAATTTGGATAATTGTTTGGATTTTTCGCCCCACTTCTATCCTTCTGCTAGAACTGAGGTAATAAATTATAAAGTTCATTTTGTTGCTAGTTTTACCCCTACTAATCTGCATTTGTTAGAAGTTCATAGATTCAGGTTGTTTACTTTTACATTATTGGGACAAAATTCAGCCTGTTTGAATTTGTTTTTTGAGCTAAGGGAAGCCAGTTTTCTATGCGAAGGTGTTGGTGTTTTGCTTCTTCATATCGAAGCATTGTTACTGCTGCCATATTGAACTATTGACAAAGTTTTCTAGCAATTTATAATTATAAATCATGCTCATGACCGTAGCTATTTTTGGCATTTGTTTGGAATGTTTTCTTTGGCTATGCGACCTGAAACAACCTCTAAAACTTGCATTATTAAAAAACAGTAGCTTAGAATGCTACATATATGGCTATACGTCATGAGCTCAATCTTTCCTACTGCCTTATAAATCACCTCATCTCTTTACAAGCGGCTAAAGTTCCTAAGTAACCTGGAGAAGTTGCACATCATTTTGACTACATGCTGCATTAACTGCTACTGCTGCTATCTCTGCATATTGGTTAATCGATTCCAAGTCTTCACACCCTAAACATTGTCGAAGTTGATTAGGTGTTGTCATATGTTTCTTATAAATGCATTCCTCTACAATGATTGGTTATTATATGATAAGTGCAAAACATATAGACTTTTTAAGGTTTAATCACCTTATTAATTGCGGCATTTTTAGTAATGTTTCTCACTTATCTTTGGTTTTTCCTATATTTATGTTATTATATTAACTAATGTATTATATGTGTTAAAATGTAGGAAAAATGACAAACAAAGACATATATTAAGGATTAAAAAGATGTCACGCGTGAAGCACGCATTATACAACAACAATGACAGATGTTTTGTTACTTCTGTTTTCAGTTTATAAACTACAGAATATTTAGGTGCTATCATATGCTTCTTATAAGCTTTCTGTTATTTTCAAACTATTTTTGGTTCCTAGCACCAAGGGAGTTCTTCTAGTTCATTCCATTGATCTAGATCAACCCCAATCACCATTCAAGCTAGGAATTTTGTGGCTAATCAAAGGAAACACCTAAGAAAGGTTCTTGAAGGTTTAAGGTAAGAAAAATGCCTTAAAACTCCATTTTCTTCCAAGACAAGTCCATGGCCGATTTTGTTCTTGTTTCTCCTCTTCATTAACTTCAATTTCTTCATGGTTTGACAAGGTGTTCATCAAACCCCAAACTAGGCATGAGCTTACATCAAATTCCTTAAGGTAAATCTTTGATTTTAAAGTTTACAAGTGTTATTCCTATGTTATAAGCTTAGATCTCTTCAAGAGCTAATTTATTTCCCCTCTTCTTGTCCAGGCTGAATTCATAGGGTTCTTGAACTCCACTTTGAGTCATCAAGGTAAATCCTAATCTTTAATATAAATTTAGTATATAATACCTTAGTAGATTTCTTAAGGTTTAGTTAGAAATTCAAGGCTTAACATAAGGTATCCTTGTTCTAATATTCAAGGCACCTACAAAGGAGTGTAGATCAAGGTTGTGTGGCAAAAGATCCAAGGAGAAACCAAGGGAAAAATCAATTACTAAGAGGGTAAGTAATTTATCTAAGTATATATATGTAGATCTTTGGTTTAAACAATGTTTTATAACATTAAACCATTAATTACCCTTTTATAAAATTAAAGCCGAGATTAATAAGGATTCAAATTTGTGTTTTGATAAATTAAAGATGGAATTAAGGTTTAAGAATTTATTTAAGAAATTTTAAGTTAATTATTGGGTGATAAAAATCATTGCCAAATTCCTAGGGGTAAAATGCTCCATTTGAGCTAATAATATGTCTAAGAACTATTATTAATTTTTAGACAAATATTATAACTTATATATTAAGGTATAAGGATTATAAGTTATAAAACAAGTTTTAGAAACTATATATTATGAAATGATTATTTCCGAGAGCATATGAAGAAAAATGGTTATTAAAGAGTTATATAAGTATATAAACTGTAACACCCCAACTCAATCCAGATGTGGTCTCGCAACTTAACAGTATATATATAAACATGTCACAGCGGAATTCTTTACAATCCAGGACCTTGCCACGGTCTGACTACAGAATATACCGAACATTAGTACATAACAACCTTAACCAAATACATGTTCTTCTTACAATCCTCTCACAACCTATACATCTTACTAACTCAACTGCCGTACGAGTGTACATGCACAACTCGTAGGTCACACTTAATCCTTAACACTTGTATCCTCTTCTTACTTTTGTGACGGGTGCCTCCTGGTGTACCTGTGTAGTAAAAACAGCCCCCAAAGGGGGTCAGCACGAATGCTGGTACGATCCCCTCATGGCCCCCAAGCTAACGTGGCTACGACGACTAATTGTCGATAGCATGGAGGTTGATTAAATGCACAACATAATAGTACATGCTGTAAAAACAATCCAATATGAACAATCAAAGTTCACACACACAATGAACGATTAAATGCGTTCCCTTAGTCAGAGAGTTAGTTATTAACTCCTCAAGTAATGTTCCCTCTTAATCTTAGTCCATCCTTATCTCACCTCAATCTTAGTTCATCTTAATCTTAGAAACAACCATCCTTTAATAAGGAGTGGATGTCGCTTATCTTAATCTTAATTATACAAACCATCCTTGTAAGAGGAATGGTTGCAACTCATCTTAACCTTACCTTATGTATGCCAACCGTTCTCTCATTGGGAACAGGTTAGCCCTAGTTCGTTGTTTATTTTTGTAGGGCTTGGTTAACCCTAGCCAGCAGCAGGACACTTACCGGCAATAAACAACATTCTTAAATTGTTGGGGATGTAGCTTGATCCCCCACGCCATCTTAAAGCCACCTACCTTGGACTGGATGTCCAATGTAGCGAGCCGGTCAACCGACCCAAGGCTACTAGTCCGAGGACTAGTCCTTAATCGGAAGTCGAATCTGCTATAGATACCGACCCCCTTTCCTTAGCATGCATGACCGGAGATCGGTCCCGGGTTTCCTCACTCAAGTTCCAGTTAGTAGTAGTCTCAAGACCATGTTTGTTGGTAACCTCTTTCGGTTCATATCGTCCCATATAGGGAGCGTTCCTTAGTCTCACTCAATTCCTTACTAAACGTTGGTTAGTAAGTTCTCACGATATGTTGTTAGTTTCCAAACATCACACAACAATACAATATTCATAATATTCCGGTTGCATGTTTATCTTGTTTAGTGAGCACACAAAAACAAATAGCACACAAGCCGAGGGACACCGTTAGCAAGCAGGTCACAAGAGAACTGTACCGTTCACGTTGGTCGTTCGGCTGCTTACTCTCCTCCGGAGTCCCAACTCCCAAGTCCTAAAACATTCATTCAGTTTTAGGTTGTTAATCACTTAACTCAATTCAACTTACTTATCTTACTTAACTTACTTAACCTTAATGATCCCAACCTAACACCTTTAAGTCTTACAACTTAATCTTGCAAACTTAATCTTAAACTTTTAAGTTTATTCTTAACTTAATCCCTTAGGTCTTTATGCCTCTAATCATCATTGCCCCTTAATGGGGTACCATTAATACCACTAAACTCTCTTAGGTTTTTTTTTTTTATGGCCGACCGACCCCCACCGAGACCCACCCCCTGGTAGGTCGGCTAAGAAACATCAAACTTCACAGTTTCAGCCCGACCAACCCAGACGGGGTCGGTCCCTGGGTGAGGTCGGCTGACAGAAAACTCCCATACATTGTCAAACTTTCTCCAAATTTTCTCAAGCCTCCAAATGTGTTCTAACATCGTTTGGCACATCAAACACACCTTATAACCTCCACCAAAACTCATTAAAACAACTTCCAAAGATCTTCTCAAACATTTGCTCAATTCTTACAAACACTCCTAACACTTATCATATAATTCCTTACATTACCAACTTGTATCTTTACCAAAACTTCAACCAACCCAAGTGTTCCCTCCTTAACAGTTTGGGCACTTCATAAACATTATTTTCCATCTTCAGTTCATTTACCAAAACTTCCTCAAGTCATCTTACATAACCACGCACAAATTCCTCTCTTTTCCATTTGTTACTCATCATTCCAAAACTCTTGGGCATACCTAAACATTTCTTGTCATCCTCTTAGCACCTTAACCTTGTTCTTCTTTACCTTAACTATACTACACCCTCCTTGGACATTTCCACCTCCTTTTACTCACTTACTCACCATTCTCACGATCATACGCTCTTTTACATTCCTAGTCATTTTCCTTGATGACTTACAACATCCTCCTACATTTTCACTTCCATCACCCAAGTCCACACTTTACCATTCAACTAAACCTTACTAGTCCACCACTAACATCATCACACTTACACAAGGTTCTCAAAACTCTCATTATCTTACTCTCTAGTTCATACCTAAATCTCCTTAAGGCATTATACACCTTTCCTTAAAATTTATGCACAAGTCTTACATTCCTCATATCATGATTTTGGTGCGTTCAATGCACCCATCTAAACTCTAATTTCCTCATAGGCATCTCTAGGTCATTCTAAACCTCAAGAACTCCTTAGTTAACTCCTTTCCACTCAAATTCCTCGTAGTGACTCCTAGTAAATCCTAGGTCATATTAATTCACCACCATCACCTAAACACTTATTTTCTACTCAAATTTCGCCATAGCTCCTCTAGTATCTTATCATGCCCAAACACATTATTTTTCCTCATTCAACCATCTCACACACATCAAGTTCTTTCTCATCATATCTCATCACCCAAACCAACTCATTCACAACAACTCAATATATTGCAATAATCTTAAATTGCATAGCACCAAGGCTCTTAAATGACATGGCTCTTAGGCCCTTAAATGACTTAAACTTAAACACTGAATTTCCCACATATAAAAGCTTTCAACCTGCAAATACACCCATCAATCTCATAGTAGTTATAATGCTCTTAAAATCCTTCTTAAACATATATTACTAACTCATTCCCATTGGCTCCTTAGTCACAAGTTCACAAGCTTATTTAAGTTCTTTTTCTTAGGTTATATAACCCAATACACCATGTAAGCTCTAAGCCACATTGTTATCCACCCAAACTCATCCCTTAAAACTTAAACCACCATTAGGTAAGCATTTTACCTTGTTTTCTCAAGCTTATCTTAACTTCCTCCTTAGACCTTCTTCTTGCATGAATCTCGGCCACCACTTAAATTCCCCTTGCCAATGTTCTAATCAATATTCAATGACTCATATGAGAACTAAACAATACACTAACCTCAAGGAATGAAAACCTAGGTTAGAAACGTGTTCTAAGGCATAAAAGTGGATGATTACCTTTGAAGTCTCAAGATAGACTTTGGCATTGAGTGAAATAGGACCTCCACTAGTCCTTGGTGAATAAATCAAGCTAGAACAAGGCATAAAAACAAGGCCCCATGAGTAGAAATTTTCGGCCATGTACAAGAAATGATGGAAACATGGTTTTTCTTACATTTTCTTTACCTTAAGAGAATGGAGAAGCTAATGAGCTCTTCAAACTTGATTTTCCTCCATCAATGGAGTTTTATCATGGCACCAAACTTGAGCTTTGCAAGATTTGAAAAGATAGAAAGCTAGAGCTTGAGCTAACTAAGAATAATATGTGTTTAGTTCTTGATTTGGAGCTAAAATGAGTAAGTTGTTGCCAAAGCAAGGTGAAGCAACAATGGAGGCTGCTTGGGACGGTTTGGAACAGAGGAAAAGAAGAAAAGAACCGTGGAAGAAGAAGAGAAATGAAGAAGAGAGGAGAGAGGTAGGCTAATATAAGGTATTTGCTTTTATAAAGTAAATAGTACTATTCTCTCTTTTACTCTTCTTTTCCTTTATTTGCTTAGTCATGTGGTGACTCCTCACATCAAAAACCGGCCCCCTCTTGTAGTTGGAGATATTTATGGTCTTAGTTGACCATCTCATTGACTTATGTTGACTTAAGCTTAATTTGGGTACTATTTGGCACTATTCACTAATTAGTGCACATATTCGTGAAATTTTTGGTTTCCCATTGATTTAGGCTTCCTAATGTGATACTAATTAGTACACATGTTGATTAAAGAGTAATGATGGACATTTAGCCACTCAAAACTCAATTCTAAGACAATTTCTCAAAATGTGCTTTAAGACTTCTTAAAGCACATTTTGTGTTTTAACTTGTTTTCAAGCTTGGTTTTCTTTGCTAATTGATTTAAAATGTCCATTAGCATATTACTAAAGTCTTATAATGGTATTTGGGTGCTAATCAAAGTCACTCCAAGCTTAGAGCACGTTTTTGCCCTGATTGCCCTTAAGGCACTTTCTTGTGTTTTCCTTGGTTTAAATTGTCTACCAATCTTTCTAAGGCATATTATAGCCTGACTACATCATAATTTGATGTTTACTTAGCATACTTAGGTTTGGGGTATTTCAATCTACCCCCCTTAAAAGAACTTTTGTCCCCAAAGTTCCCATGCATCTTATCTTATTAGAATACATGTCTTACCTCATCCCTTAGATCATATAGATCATACTTATGTATACTTAATCTCATTGGATCATTGGATCCACCATATTCTTATACTTAAATATCACACAACATGCTTAAGCATGTGTAGCACTCAAAATTCCTTTTGTTCCTTTTTGATGATTAAAACATTCACATAACTTCCAACGTATTCTCCCATGTCACCGGTCCGTAGACAATGGCTCATTCGTCCTCGTCACCATGGGCCAGAATACAAAACATGCTGCTCTCCCCATGTCACCGGTCCGAAGACAAAGGCTCGTGCGTCCTCGACTTCATGGGCGAGACTCAGTAAAAAGGTAATCCTTTTTACGAGGTCATGTGAGGAATAATTCCTCTAATTAAAAATACAAGCAACTCCAATTTCATTTTATCCTAAGGCCTCTATTCTTAGTGTGATTTAATTGTGACCCCTGGTAGGGAGTTTCAGGAATAATCCTACCCTGATGTGATCAGCATCAGTGTAGAACCATCCTTCCACTCCAATTTGTGTTTGGTTTCCCTTGATCCCTAGAAAATCAAGTTCCACCTCCCACGTCATTTTCAAACATCCAAATAATTTACTCATATCCAATTTTTCTATCTTTTTAGTTCTTCTAATCATAATCAATACATCTCCAAAGTGTGGACTCAGTCCATCAAACATTCCAAATTCATTTCTTAGTAATTACCTCAAGACTTAAATTCCTACTAAGTTCTATAACTGTCCCATACCAACTTCCACTGTCTCATACCACATAGCATTACTATTTCCTAACTCATAATCATATCAAACTGTATCTCATAATGTTATCTTATTCTTATCTCACATATAGTCTCATATCGACTCATACCTCATATATTCCTTATTTCTTAAGTCTCCTTAAACCTCTTCCTTAATTCTCTTAACTTGTACTCACACCGGAGTTAACAAGATAGGTACTTAATATGTATGGTATTCACATCTTCTGTGTGCAATAACCATGATTTATCTCAAAATGTTTATGTAAAACATATTCTCAAATTATTTTGTGCTATGCACACCGTAGTTTATGTACTCAGTACACAAACATACGCTAAGCGGTTTTCGCTCTACCCCCCTTAAAATGGATTACGCCCACGTAATCAATATTACATGATCTTTGAACATAAGTTCAAGATGTCTAATTCTTACCAAGCATTCTACCTTCCATGTCATCTATCTTACTTAGAATTCGATTGGGAATGACTTAGTCTCTGTATCGAGGATTCTTAACGGTACTTATACCGTTTCCTTAACTTAGTTTGGTCTAATCTCAAAGGTAGTGATCTGCTAGCTTCCGCTGCACCACTCTGATGTTCTTAGGCTTAACTGCTTCACTTATCTTTTTATAGCATTGTATATCCTCCTGCCTCCTTACAGTTTAGGTATATTGGTCTCTCAATGGACACGTGTTATCTTTATATATACACGGCCTTAATGAGTTGTAACTCGTCTATCCAGTCTCCCTGGAGATCTAATGTTCATGCTCTTAGTGTTTTCTCGAATGTCTAAGTTGTTCTCCCCAACTGACCTTTGGTCTGAGGATGATTCTTAGTCTGAAACTACTGTTTAGTGCATATTGCGCTTTACAGTTTTAATCCCTTACATCTTAAGACATGTCCAATGTCTGTACTTAACAATCCGTGCTCTTCGCACTTCATAGTCCTTAATTATCTGTTCTCTGGTTCCTCTGTGTTGCTGGTTCAACTGAATTCTTCTCCTCGACTGTTTGTGGTAGTAGCTGTTCTTGTCTGATCTTGCGTCGTTGTCCGTGGTACGGAGTCGACTACCTCCCGTGTTCCTTACACCAGATCGCTCACCACCTCCCGGGGTACCTTACTGGTACATTACTACTTACCCAACTAACTCATAAATGAGCGTGTCGGGCCTGCAAGCCCCAGGGGTGCAGTCGTCCCACGTCTCGTTTTAGTAAACTCATAGTGTCCGTCACACGTTTAGCTATTGCTAATTATGAAGTATTCTGTTGTCGATCTCCTCTTCATCGTTCCATAATAACATTTATTGTTCTTCTTGAAGTCAATCAAGGGAAATCCAGTTACTGTGTTCTTGGTTATGGTATGCTCCAGCTCCTTTCTGTATCCCGTACTGATTCTATTTCTTAGTAGCTTAGGTCTCTTTCCATAGAGCCTCTTTTCTTCTTTCTCCTATTAGGAAAGCACTTCCAGTTCCTTAAGGAATGGGTTGTGTGCTTCCTGTGTGTAAAAACCATGTCCAGACTACTGGCATCAATGCACAGTCCGTCTATCATCTTATTTTCTTACTTATGCTGGTCTTAACTCATAAATCTAATTGCCTCAGTGTCAATATTTGACGGCTCATACATAATGGTCGCCTTACCGCGCACCATGACTTAATCCACTTATCAAAATATTATACTCACGACCATTACTACCGTGGTAGTTGGCCTTTACCATGTTGCCCATTAATGGTGCAACCTCTTACTCACTTATTCTAATGTCTTACCTTATACTCAATCCCTTCTTGGTGTAAACACACTGGGAGTTCTTTCATTCCGGTACAGGCGGTTGTCGTACTGTGTTGTAAAATAGTTGACTCTTGTTATGAAGATGTTCTGCCCCAATCTCAGATTCGTAAGTAGGCAGATTTCTTTCGCTTTCTTTCATCCTTAGTGATGTTATCTACCATGTAGTTTAACTGGTTACTGAAGGAGTCATCCACTGAATCACAAGCTCTTCTGAGCATTGATTAATTGACGTGCCATAATGTGCAGTCACAATGTTTATCTCTGGCCATTACTAATTCTTACATCCTGGGTGTTGGATATGGGGTCTATCTGTGCAACCTTCCTTATTACTCAAGTGTATCGGGTATGTTCTAAGGTAATCTCAAGGTTCATAGTTTCCATTTTCTAAATAAAGTGTATTTTATCTCTAATATGTGAAAGCCCTTTTGAGGGGTTCATTCCCACTCCTGGCCTCACAACAAGGAGAGGTATCCCCACCCTAAAAGGCATGGTTTGTTCTCCGCTCCTGTCCTTAGCATTATCTCAATATTCTCATTGGTACCCTTTCTTGGTAATGTTCTTCCCAATCTAAGTTATAGGTTTGGTAACCGTTCATATCTACAAATTGTAGTCCCTTCGTGGCTTAAACAAGCTCTCTTATAACTTATTGCGCCTCGGGCTCTGATGTGGTTAACATCCTTGGCTCGTAGGCTCTTAATGCTTAATGTCTCAGTTCATTATTTGTACTCTTACTCATTTGCAGGTCATCCCTATAAGATTCTGGCTCTTTGAGCACTATCCACCGTTAGGTTACATACTAAATGTAGTATCGGATTTCATGATAAGTTGTTGCATCCTACTTCCTGCTAGGGAAGTTGTTCAGGTGATCTGAGGTTACTCAATGCCTTTGACACTACTGTCATTTTACTAGACTTATGTCTTTTAATAGTCAAGGTTAGGTTCGTATTAGGCGTTTGCCTTACGGTGTCCAAGTTGGATATCATCCTGTCGTCTTATTCTTCCATCTCAACGCTTCGTTCAACTTCTGTTGATTACGCCACCCTTTGATGATCAATCATACTTGGGTGTTAATGAGTTAAACAAACAGTGTTAACTGTCATTCATCAGTTGTTCGGCTCGACTATGCCCGCTCTGTGGGGGTAGTCCTCTGAGCTTTCCTTTTCCAGGGTTGTACGACCTTAATCCTTAGTAGGTTATAGCTTACGTTTATTTCTTTTATCCTTGTTTTCTGGGTTTTCCAACATCTGCATTGTAGAATGTTGTTATTGGTATCCTTAATGGTCACTCTGGGAGTCTTATCCTGCTTTCGTTGTAAGTCGATGCTTCAACAGTCTCAATAGTATCTTATAATTCATCCCTTGTATATCATTGCTTATATAGTGTTTTGCTCGGGTCACCGAGCGATCTCTTAGGTTTTCCTCGTGGAGTTTGAGATTGGTGTTCTTACCGTACTGTCAGTTGTTGTTGTAGTGGGTTATACCGTTACTAATATTTATACGGTTTTATACTTTGTCCAAGTTCTGCTCCCAGCAGACTGGTGTGTCATCTCTTCTCATCATGGTCAGGCCGTCGGGCCTTTCCAAGGTCTTATTTTTCTGTTCTTATGGATTTACAATCCGGTATTAATATGTATTACAACTGTAGTGTTCTCCTATCTCGCCTTGATGGCTTTTTGTGTAGCTTAACCGTGGTAGCACTTGCTATGGCAAGTGCGCCATGCAGGATGGGTTATTGGTACAAGGTACATCGATAGTGATACTGTAACACCCCATCCAAAGCCTATCGTGGTTATCGCAATCTGAACACTTATTCGAAAACGTCGCAGCGGAAATAAACAACTCCTGGACCTTGCCACGGTCTGATCGTTAGAATATACCGGATTAATATATACAATACTTAACCAAAATACTTATCCAACTCAAAACATCAACATCCACAATCCCACAACCAACCGAGTACTAGTATCTCAAACGTAATCTCAAACTTACAACAATTTAATATAAACAGTCGGGTGCACAGGCGCAACCCGAATTCAAAATGAATGTCCCCTCCTAAGTCTAACCGCTCCTACTCTCGTAGTGCGTCCTCATGGGCCTCTTACCTGCAAGTGTAAAAATAGCCCCCGAGGGGGTCAGCACGAATGCTGGTACACCCTCTCATGGCCCCAAGCTAACGGGGCTACGACGACTAATTGTCGATAGCATGGAAATTGATTACATACAAAACATAATATGAAGTGCAATAACAATAACCACAGATGAACATATATAGTCCACAAGCAATGAACGACTCAAGCGTTCCCTTATCAAGTGGGTTAGTAACCCCCTCCTTAGTCCTCATTTCCTTAATCTCAGTTCCTTATCTTACCTTAATCTTAATCTCAGTCTCAATCTTAGTCTTATACTTGCCAACCTCTCCACTATTAGATTGGTTAGCCCTTAATTGGTTGCTTATCTTTGTAGGGCTTGGTTAACCCTAGCCGGTAGCAGTGCACTATCCGACGATAAGCTACCTTCCTTAATTTATTGGGGATGTAGGCTTGATCCCCCCACGCCTTCCTTAATGTGCCTCCCACCTCAGACAGTAGCCCGGGTGGTCGGGTCGATTTGTTGACCCTAGGCGACGAGTCTAATGACCAGTCTTATTTGGAAGTCGGATCTGATTCAGATACCGACCTCCCCCAATACACATGTGCCGGTACCATTCCAGATTCCTCACTCCCACCCCAAGTTATGGTTAGTGAAAGCCTTAATTACCAAGTGTTAGTTAAACCTTGACGGGTAAAACCAACAATCACCGATACTTAGTTCTCAACCTTAACTCAGTAAGTACTAAACTTGGTTAGTAGCAATCTCAAGTCTCGCGGGTTAGTGTAAATATAACACAATCACAACGAGAACAATATATCCGGTTGCATGCTTTATCTTGTTTTAGTCATAGCAAATAAACAGATAGCACACAAGCCGAGGGACACCTCGTTAGCAAGCAGGTCACAAGAAGGATTGTACCGTTCACCGTCGACGATTGTTTGGTTTATCTCCTTCCAAGTCCCAATTCACCAATCCTAAAACATTTATTCAGTTTTAGGTTATTATTCAATTCTACTCAATACAATTACTTAACCTCCCTAGACATCAACTTTTACTCATTGTTTTTCACGAAGCCTTACGGTTTTTAACTTAACTTCTAAGCGCATCACTTCCTCATTACCTATTATACTTGTTCACCCTCTTAATAGCCATTACATCCACCAAACATGCCCTTAGTAACTTCGTAACATCAATCAAAATCACTCCCACCATTTTCTAACACTTCCAAGCTTATACATGATTTTTTTTTGTGTGGTCCGGGACCTTGTCCTCAACCTAAGTCCCGGACCTATACTTAGTTCAAGCTCTCGGCTATTTTAATGTGGTGGTCCGGGACTTTGTATGGGACTTAAGTCCCGGACCAATGCAAGCTAACATCCTCGGGGGTTTTTAATGGGGTGGTCCGGGACATCTTACAAGACCTAAGTCCCGGACCTTTATATGGTAAAACTCTCGGCCTTATTTTTGGGTTGGTCCGGGACTTCACACTGGACCTAAGTCCCGGACCAGCTACAGATTTCCTCCTTTTGTATAATTCTAAGTGTTGTTACACTTGTTCTCTTCATCTATAAATAACCCAATCTTCACACATGATCAAAAACATATTCTAATACCAAAATAACATCATAAACTTGCCCATCTCCTTCTCTAACCTTATGACTCAATTTCTTACATAATCTCTTAACACTTGTAGTATTTTTCCTTAGGTTTTTTAAGTGGTGTTTCATACCTATCATAACCACTATGCCAAAATGTTTTCTTCACCACTACAACATCATCTCCCAAGCATCTCTCACTATCTAAAACTCTTTTAAGCATTTACTTAAAATTCCTTAACAAGTTTAAACTTCCATCATCATCACATTATTTCCTTCCTAGTTGTGCACCAACATTTGTCTAAGTCCTAAATACTCAAATACATTCTCTTGATTCCTAAATCTTCCATGGTGATACCTAAGTCATCATAAGTCATTAAAACACCTTAACTTCACCCTTTTTCATCAAGACAACCTATAGAACATTCCTAGTACTTCCTTAGTCATTAAATTCCCTTAAAATATCTTAAACACTTAAACTCTCCTTTAAATTTTGCCATGGGTTCTCTAGTATATAGTACCTCCTAACACATGGTTTTTCTCCATCAAACAACCAATACCACACAAATTCTCATCACTACAACTTAACACCCAATTTACTGTAAAACTTCACCACATTATCATATAATGCTTAAACTTAAAATGCTTGGCACTTAGGCCCTTAAATGACAATAATCTTAACCACTGAATTTCCACATACATTTGCCTTCAACCTGCGAATACACTAAACAAGGCTCCCATTGAAAAAAATGCTTCTTGTACTTAACCTTATATTCTAATACATCTCTTTTCTCATTTGCTCCTTAGTCACAAGTTCACAAGAATAGTCATTGTGCTCCTAGGTGTTATAGCACTTCCCAAATAAACTCTACAAAACTCATCATATACCCAATCTCATTCCCTGAAACAACAAAACAACTTAAGGTAAGTAATTTGACCTTGTTTTCTCACAAGCTTAAAAGCTTTTCTCCTTAGGTTTTCTTTGTTCAATCTCGGTCACCAATGTGATTCCTTGCCAATGTTCTAACCAATATCCAATGACTCCAATGAGTACTAGATAATACATTAACCCTAAGGAACAAACCCTAGGTTTAAAAATATGTTTTAAGGTATTAATGTGATTGTTTTACCTTGGTTTCTCAAGACAACTTGGATGTGAAGCAAGAAGGACCTCCTCTCTCCTTTGAAGAGTAGAAACAAGCTAGAACAAGGCATAAACATGGAGTCCCATGAGTAATATTTTCGGTCAAGTGAAGAAAATGGTGGAAACCTAGATTTTCTTACACTTTCTTTACCTTAAGAGAATGGAGATGCCAATGGAGTCTCCAAACTTGAATTTCCTCCTCCAATGGTGGTTTGACTTGGCACCAAAATGAAGCTCTTGAAGTTTTGAAAAGATAGAAAGGAGGAGCTTGAGCTAACTAAGAAGAATATGTATTTTGTTTTGGATTTGGAGCTAAAATGAGCAAGATGTGTGCAAGAGAAGGTGGAGCTTTCATGGAGGTGAGTTCTAGGAATGGAGAAGGGAAAGAGAGTAGTTCAACCGTGGGAAAACAAAGGAGAATGAAGAAGTGAGGAGAGAGAACTAAATAAAGTATTTATGTAAAAGGTGAATAGTGTTTTTTACTTTATAACTCTCATTTGCTCTCTATTTGCTTAATGACTCATGTAGGTGATGACTCACCTCCTAAGAAACCGGCCCCCTTTTAGTAATGAGGGTAATTTAGTCTTTGTTGACCAAATGTCTCACTTATATAGACTTATGTTATAAACTAGCTTAATTAATTCACTATTCATCAAAAACAAGGCACATTGTTGTGAAATTTTTGATTTCCCATTGATATAGACCTCCAAATGTGATACTATATAGTACACATATTAATTAAAGAGTAATGATGGACATTTAGCCATTCGAAACCCATTTACAAGACAATTTTCAAAAACGTGCTTTAAGACTCCTTAAAGCACATTTGTGTTTTAACTTGTTTTCAAGCTTGGTTTTCTTTGGTAATTGACTTAAAATGACCATTAGGATATTACTAAGGTCTTGGAACAATATTTGGGTACTCTCCCCTGTCTCTCCAAGCTTAGAGCACGTTTTGCAAACTGCTCTTTTGGTGTTTCCTTATATTTTCTTTGATTAGAAATGTTTCTTAATGTTTCTAAGGCATTATTTAGCCTCCTTATATTAGTTTATCATTTAAACACCATATCTAAGTTTGGGGTATTTCAATCTACCCCCCTTAAAAGAACTTTGTCCTCAAAGTTCACACATGTGTTTAACCATTCACGGTACACAGTTCTCTTAATCTTAATACCACATCTTATATTCACATTCATACATCTCAAGACTCAAAGGTCAATCTCAAATACAATACATAAGTATTATACATAACTCAAACTCAAACTTACACCGAAGTGTAGCAACTTACACAAATTCACATCTTAAACAACCAAACAAACGACAAACATGATCGTTTCCTAACTCAAAAGCGAGGAAGCTCTACCCCCCTTAAAAAGGGGTACGCCCCGTACCCTATACAGACAATCTAGTCGGTAAATAAAGAAGGGTACTTCGCCCTCATCTTATCCTCTAACTCCCACGTGGCCTCTTCGACATCCTGGTTAGACCAGAGAACCTTCACCAGTCGCACTGACTTGTGGCGAGTGTCCCTAGTCTTACTGTCCAAGATTCTCTGAGGAGTCTCCACGGATCTCATTTGGTTCTAAAGTCAACCTCTCAGGTTCTAACACATGGGAGGGGTGGTGCATGTATTTCTTTAGCTGTGAAACATGAAAAACATCATGCACTTTACCCAGCTCAGCAGGTAAATTCAACCTGTAAGCAACCGGGCCCACCCGCTCCGTAATCTCATAAGGACCAACAAATTTCAGGCTTAACTTGCCCTTCTGTCCAAACCTGAATACACTTCATCGGTGATACTCGCAGAAATACCTGGTCGCCCACTGCGAACTCAGGTCCCGTCGTCGAACATCAGCATACGACTTCTGCCTATCTTGAGCAGCTTTCATGTTCTCCCTGATTTGCTGAACTTCAGCCTTAACTTGTTCTAAGTACTCTTGGTCCTATAATGACCGTCTCACTCGACTCATCCCAGCAGAGCGGTGTACGACATGGTCTACCGTACAACGCTTGAAAAGGTGCCATCTTGATCGAAGCGTGATAGCTGTTGTTGTATGAAAAACTCGATCAGATGCAATCTGTCAATCCAACTGCCCTGGAAGTCTAAGGCACATGCTCTCAGCATGTCCTCGAGTGTCTGAATAGTACGCTCAGTCTGACCATCTGTCTGAGGATGGAACGCGGTACTCAGTTTGAGTTCTGTACCCAACGCTTCTCTGGTAGCTCTCCAGTACCTCGAAAGGAATCTGGTATCTCTATCTGACACTATGGTCTTTGGTATGCCATGATGTCTCATGATTTCTTTCTCAAATAACTCAGCTAATTTGGTCACCTTCCAAGTATCCATCATCGGTATGAATCGGGCTACTTTGGTAAGGCGATCCACCACCACCCATATCATGTTGAGACCTCCCCTAGCAGGTGGAAGCCCAACTACGAAGTCCATGGAGATATCATGGAACTTCCACTCCGGAACTGGCATCGACTGTACCATTCCGCCCGGTCGTCTGTGCTCGAATTTCACCTTCTGGCATGTGAGACACCTCAAGACGAACTCGGTAACATCTGTCTTCATTCCCGACCACCAGAAGTATCTCTTCATGTCTTTATACATTTTAGAGGCTCCCGGATGGATGGAAACTGAAGAACAGTGTGATTCTCTAAGTATACGGTCTTTCAGATCCGTGTTACCTCGTGGTATGCATAACGGCCCTTAAGTCTGATCAGATCATCATCATGAAGTCTGAAGTCGTATTTCTGACTCTCAAAGGTACCATCTGTCAGCTTCTGTCTGACCTCTCTCATACACTCATCTGTCCTCTGAGCCTCTCGCACCTCATCAACCAAGCTAGAGAAAGAAACTAGCGAATGGAGTGAGTGTGCTCGACGGCTCAGGGCATCTGCTACAACATTGGCCTTCCCTTCTTTGTATTGGAGGTCAATGTCATAGTCTTTCAGAAATTCTAACCATCTCCTCTGTCGAAGATTTAACTCCTTCTGAGTGAATATGTATTTCAAACTTTTGTGATCGGTGTAGATCGTAACACTAACCCCATATAAGTAGTGGCGCCATATCTTCAAAGCGAAGACTACAGCTCCCAGCTCTAAATCATGTGTGGGGTAGTTCTCCTCATGTTTCTTCAACTGGCGTGAGGCATATGCCACCACCTTGCCATGTTGCATGAGCACGCAACCCAGCCCTCTGCCGGATGCACAATAAACCTCAAAGCCCTCTGTACCGTCTGGAATAGTCAATACCGGTGCAGTGGTCAGTGAGTCCTTCAAGCGCTGAAATGATCTCTCACAGTCAACTGTCCATAGAAATGGTGCATCTTTCTTCATCAGACTGGTCATCGGCTTCGCGACCTTGCTGAAATCTCTAACAAACTCCTGTAGTAACCTGCCAGACCGAGAAAGCTCCTGATGTCGGTAACAGTCTTCGGCCTTGGCCAGGTACGTACGGCATCAATCTTTGCTGGATCCACTGCGATCCCAGCATCTGAGATGACATGACCTAGGAAAGAGACCTGGTCAAGCCAAAACTCACACTTGGAGAACTTAGCATATAGCTGGTTCTCCCTTAATATTTCCAACACCCTCCTCAAATGTTCCTCATGCTCAACCTTAGACTTTGAATATATCAAAATATCATCAATAAAAACCACCACCGACTTGTCCAGCTGCTCCCGGAACAAGCGGTTCATCAGATCCATAAACTTCGCTGGCGCGTTCGACAAACCGAACGGCATCACTGTAAACTCGTAGTGGCCGTATCGTGTCCGGAATGCCGTCTTCTCAATGTCTCCCTCCTTAATGGCTATCTGATGATACCCCGATCTGAGATCAATCTTGGAAAACACAGATGCTCCCTTCAACTGATCGAACAGATCGTCAATGCGGGGTAGTGGGTACTTATTCTTCACTGTCACTGCATTCAGCTCTCTGTAGTCGATGCAGAGGCGGAGACTACCATCCTTCTTCTTCACGAAGAGGACTGGCGCTCCCCATGGTGACACACTTGGTCTTACGAATCCTTTATCCAACAAATCTTTCAGTTGTTCTTTTAACTCAGTCATTTCTGCCGGAGCCATACGATATGGTGCTTTGGCTATCGGTCCGGTACCAGGTAGCAGCTCAATGGTGAACTCTACCTCCCGAGTGGGTGGCATGCCGGGCAGTTCCCGTGGGAATAAGTCGGGGAACTCCGACACTACCGGTAAGTCGGGGTCGAACTCAGGGTCTCTCTCTATGTCCTGTACATAGCAGAGGTATACTTCTTCCTTTCTCCTTAATTCTCTATGCATTGCCATGGCGGTGATGATCTTAGTCGAAGGCTCTCTGGGCCTCTGGCGGTATGATATTGTTACCCCAGACGGACTCCTGAGCAGCAATCTATGCTCGGCGCAGAGGATACGTCCCTTGTGCCGCTCCAACCAGTTCATCCCGAAGATAACATCAAATCCTAGCTTGCTGAACTCAATGAAACTGACTGGGAAGTCTTCCCCCTTAATTCTGATGGTGGCTCCTCGGTAGAACGAGTGCAACGAACCTTCTCCTTAGACGGGAGCGTAACCGTGAAGTCGGGTAGCTCCTCAGCGTCTAGCCCCAACCTGCCCGCAAATGATGCCGAGACAAAGGTATGCGAGGCCCCTGAGTCGAAGAGAACTGATGCCTCAATCCCATTGATCGGAAAGGTGCCGGTGAGGATAGTACCGCTGGCGTCGGCCTGTGCCTCTGTGAGTATGCTTAGTGCACCTTCCGTACCGAGTCCATGACCTAATTGTGTTCACAAGCTCCATGAGTATTGATGGTATAACAAGAGTCGTAATCAATTTATATGAACAACACTGTTATTTTATTCATGACCATCCTGTTTACAACATGTGCTTCAATCTTACATCTCATTTCTCATCTCATTCTAACATTACATTGCTAATATTGTCTAAAGGTTAGGTTTAATCTTCCTGGTCTCATATGCGTCGCATTGATTACTGCTGACGGTGCTGTATTCAGCTTGATTCTCTTAATCCCATGGTACAACATCCTTGATTCTCCTCCCAAAATTAATACATCACCTGACTTAAGTACTATTTTATCTGCACGGTCCGCACGCTTCTGCTCGCCGTATAAAAACTCCGCATCATCTCCAATGGACCAAGACACTACGGGTATCCCTCTTTCGAGAGACTCCGTTGTCTCGTCCTTATCCTGGTGTAGTCCCAGTTTCCCATCTTTTTCGTAGAAGTTTACAATGCAAATGTCTGGCTGGATGTCTGGAATCGGTTCAGCTTCCAACTGCTGAGCGATTTCCATGACTTGTGTAATAACTGGATGGAACTCTTCGGGTATTCCCGGTGGTGAGGCTCCATCTTGCTCCCTCATGGTTTGGTAAGTCTTGGCATACGGATTCCAATCCTTGCCCAAGCTCATCATCTTTAATTTCATCCTTGCTCCCCCTGGGTACTCCGGTGTGTAAAAACCTCCCGGTCCCATTCCTAGTTGATTGCATCTCCTGATGATGGCTATTTGTGCGTCGGGTGTCAGGTATCCCCTTAATAAAATCATACCTGGGCGGATAACCTGACATTGTTCGGTTGGAAAGTGTATGGTTTCGATGTCGGTGTGCTCCGGGTTAGATGTAGATGGCATAGGGTAGCAAATGTTGAATCTTCCTAAAGTGGTAGTAGGTTATATCTTACTTAGGTTCTAATCTCATCTTTTTTTACTTAACTCATATATTTCACCAAACATGCATGATAATGCGGTAAGCAGGTAGTTTTATTACTAATTGGTTATAGTGGTACCTGGCCTCGATGAGGGCTCAGGCTCATCGTCCCGGTCCACCATGTGTAGAGTGGGCCCCGTCTTCTGGGTCGCCCTTGGGTTCTTGTCTGCAGCTGGTTGCCCCCTCCTCTGACCGTCAGATCCAGATCCCTGATCAGCCTTGGCCTTAACCTTAAAACTGGGTCTGAAATTCTTACTCTCCGGATTCCCGTAGCACTCATATGCTCGGTGTCCAAGTACTCCGCAGAAGTTGCACTCTACTTTGTTCCCCTTACAGTCGAGCCCGGGGTGGTCCTTGTGACACCATCTACAGATGAAGCGTCGATGGTAGCCACCACCGGCTCCTTTCTCAGTCTCTGATCCTGATCATTCACAATGTCAATATTCACATCCCAAATGGTTACTAGTTGTTTCTTAACTTATGTAATACCAATTCCTTACCCTTCGGCGCCTTAGAGCGCAGGGGTGTAGCTGCATAAGCATATGTCAGCTTCAATGGCTCTTCTGGAGCCTTCTCCTTTCCCTCCTTCCCCTTCGGGTTCTGATTTTTCTGGGCTTGAGGCTGGTACTTTTGTTTCTTGTACCCTCCTTGCCCTTGACTCTCTGAGCTCTTCCCAGCACTCTTCCGCTTTGCATTCTCCTCGTCCCTCAGCTGGACGGTAATCTCAACCTTAGCAGCGGCATGATAGCACTCCTGCTTTTCCATGGTATTAGTCATACTTATTCATCATAATCTAAATCTTATTCATCACTTACTCAATTCTCAATCATTCTTATTACCTGCAAGGTAGTGTAACTCGTCGGCCCCATGCCGTAGCGGAGTCGATGGCTAAGCCCGCCATAGAAGCGGTCTACCAAGATCTGGTCAGAATACCCTAGACCTGGCAGAAGACGGAGCAAGGCGGTGAACTCTGAGTAATACTCGTCCACCGTCATCTTGTCCGACTGCTTAAGCGCATCTAACTGCAAGCGCTTCTTCGTCTGGACATGGGCGGGGTAGTACTTTGCCCGTAGCAAGGCGGTGTACTGCTCCCAGCCGAACTCTGGGTTGGCCACATGCTCGGCCCTCACCAGCTTCCACCAATCGCCCGCCGCCCCCTTCAGGTAGAAAGCAGCTAAGCGCACCTTGATCCCAGCAGGGACATCAAGGGTCTCGAAGGCGGTCTCCAGCTCGGAGATGTACGCCTCAAGCTTGGCGGGATCGGTCTCCCCCTTGAAATGAGCGGGTCGAAGTCTGCTAGACTCTTCACCCAGTTTGGTTCCCTAGGTTGTGGCGGTGGAGGTGGTGCACCCACACCAGGCTGATAGCCCATGTGCCCTAAAGCGGCAGCTACGATCTCTGCGATCGTCTGCCCTCCAGGTATCCCTGGAATGTCCTCACCCGGCCGCGACCTCGGCCTCCTCTAGGGCGTCCTGCCATCTGAACAAGCATAACTTACATTAGATTCACATTCACCACTGTTTGGTTAGTAAATTTATAACGTCCGTAGACGGTAAAGACAATCCACACTTATTAGTGGTCATCTGACTCTACTCACTCTAACTTCTCACACCCTTAACCCAACACTTATTCCTTAACTTGTATCCTAACTCGGTGGTTACTTATATCCGGTATTTCTTGATCAGAGCGTAACTACGCTCTGATACCACTTTTTGTAACACCCCATCCAAAGCCTATCGTGGTTATCGCAATCTGAACACTTATTCGAAAACGTCGCAGCGGAAATAAACAACTCCGGACCTTGCCACGGTCTGATCGTTAGAATATACCGGCTTAATATATACAATACTTAACCAAAATACTTATCCAACTCAAAACATCAACATCCACAATCCCACAACCAACCGAGTACTAGTATCTCAAACGTAATCTCAAACTTACAACAATTTAATATAAACAGTCGGGTGCACAGGCGCAACCCGAATTCAAAATAAATGTCCCCTCCTAAGTCTAACCGCTCCTACTCTCGTAGTGCGTCCTCATGGGCCTCTTACCTGCAAGTGTAAAAATAGCCCCCGAGGGGGTCAGCACGAATGCTGGTACACCCTCTCATGGCCCCCAAGCTAACGGGGCTACGACGACTAATTGTCGATAGCATGGAAATTGATTACATACACAAACATAATATGAAGTGCAATAACAATAACCACAGATGAACATATATAGTCCACAAGCAATGAACGACTCAAGCGTTCCCTTATCAAGTGGGTTAGTAACCCCCTCCTTAGTCCTCATTTCCTTAATCTCAGTTCCTTATCTTACCTTAATCTTAATCTCAGTCTCAATCTTAGTCTTATACTTGCCAACCTCTCCACTATTAGATTGGTTAGCCCTTAATTGGTTGCTTATCTTTGTAGGGCTTGGTTAACCCTAGCCGGTAGCAGTGCACTATCCGACGATAAGCTACCTTCCTTAATTTATTGGGGATGTAGGCTTGATCCCCCCACGCCTTCCTTAATGTGCCTCCCACCTCAAACAGTAGCCCGGGTGGTCGGGTCGATTTGTTGACCCTAGGCGACGAGTCTAATGACCAGTCTTATTTGGAAGTCGGATCTGATTCAGATACCGACCTCCCCCAATACACATGTGCCGGTACCATTCCGGATTCCTCACTCCCACCCCAAGTTATGGTTAGTGAAAGCCTTAATTACCAAGTGTTAGTTAAACCTTGACGGGTAAAACCAACAATCACCGATACTTAGTTCTCAACCTTAACTCAGTAAGTACTAAACTTGGTTAGTAGCAATCTCAAGTCTCGCGGGTTAGTGTAAATATAACACAATCACAACGAGAACAATATAACCAGTTGCATGCTTTATCTTGTTTTAGTCATAGCAAATAAACAGATAGCACACAAGCCGAGGGACACCTCGTTAGCAAGCAGGTCACAAGAAGGATTGTACCGTTCACCGTCGACGATTGTTTGGTTTATCTCCTTCCAAGTCCCAATTCACCAATCCTAAAACATTTATTCAGTTTTAGGTTATTATTCAATTCTACTCAATACAATTACTTAACCTCCCTAGACATCACTTTTACATTGTTTTTCACGAAGCCTTACGGTTTTAACTTAACTTCTAAGCGCATCACTTCCTCATTACCTATATACTTGTTCACCTTCTTAATAGCCATTACATCCACCAAACATGCCCTTAGTAACTTCGTAACATCAATCAAAATCACTCCCACCATTTTCTAACACTTCCAAGCTTATACATGATTTTTTTGTGTGGTCCGGGACCTTGTCCTCAACCTAAGTCCCGGACCTATACTTAGTTCAAGCTCTCGGCTATTTTAATGTGGTGGTCCGGGACTTTGTATGGGACTTAAGTCCCGGACCAATGCAAGCTAACATCCTCGAGGGTTTTTAATGGGGTGGTCCGGGACATCTTACAAGACCTAAGTCCCGGACCTTTATATGGTAAAACTCTCGGCCTTATTTTTGGGTTGGTCGGGACTTCACACTGGACCTAAGTCCCGGACCAGCTACAGATTTCCTTTTGTATAATTCTAAGTGTTGTTACACTTGTTCTTCATCTATAAATAACCCAATCTTCACACATGATCAAAAACATATTCTAATACCAAAATAACATCATAAACTTGCCCATCTCCTTCTCTAACCTTATGACTCAATTTCTTACATAATCTCTTAACACTTGTAGTATTTTTCCTTAGGTTTTCTAAGTGGTGTTTCATACCTATCATAACCACTATGCCAAAATGTTTTCTTCACCACTACAACATCATCTCCCAAGCATCTCTCACTAACTAAAACTCTTTAAGCATTACTTAAAAATTCCTTAACAAGTTTAAACTTCCATCATCATCACATTATTTCCTTCCTAGTTGTGCACCCACATTTGTCTAAGTCCTAAATACTCAAATACATTCTCTTGATTCCTAATCTTCCATGGTGATACCTAAGTCATCATAAGTCATTAAAACACCTTAACTTCACCCTTTTCATCAGAAAACCTATAGAACATTCCTAGTACTTCCTTAGTCATTAAATTCCCTTAAAATATCTTAAACACTTAAACTCTCATTTAAATTTTGCCATGGGTTCTCTAGTATATAGTACCTCCTAACACATGGTTTTTCTCCATCAAACAACCAATACCACACAAATTCTCATCACTACAACTTAACACCCAATTTACTGTAAAACTTCACCACATTATCATATAATGCTTAAACTTAAAATGCTTGGCACTAGGCCCTTAAATGACAATATCTAACCAATGAATTTCCACATACATTTGCCTTCAACCTGCGAATACACTCAACAAGGCTCCCATTGAAATAAAATGCTTCTTGTACTTCACCTTTATATTCTTAAACTATCTCTTTTCTCATTTGCTCCTTAGTCACAAGTTCACAAGAATAGTCATTGTTTCCCTAGGTTTTTATAGCACCTTCCCAATATAAACTCTACACTAAACTCATCATATACCCTATCTCATTCCCTTAAACAACAAAACAACTTAAGGTAAGTAATTTACCTTGTTTTCTCACAAGCTTAAAGCTTTTCTCCTTAGGTTTTCTTTGTTCAATCTCGGTCACCAATGTGATTCTCCTTGCCAATGTTCTAACCAATATCCAATGACTCCAATGAGTACTAGATAATACATTAACCCTAAGGAACAAACCCTAGGTTTAAAAATATGTTTTAAGGTATTATGTGATTGTTTTACCTGGTTTCTCAAGACAACTTGGATGTGAAGCAAGAAGGACCTCCTCTCTCCTTTGAAGAGTAGAAACAAGCTAGAACAAGGCATAAACATGGAGTCCCATGAGTATATATTTTCGGTCAAGTGAAGAAAATGGTGGAAACCTAGATTTTCTTACACTTTCTTTACCTAAAGAGAATGGAGATGCCAATGGAGTCTCCAAACTTGAATTTCCTCCTCCAATGGTGGTTTGACTTGGCACCAAAATGAAGCTCTTGAAGTTTTGAAAAGATAGAAAGGAGGAGCTTGAGCTAACTAAGAAGAATATGTATTTGTTTTGGATTTGGAGCTAAAATGAGCAAGATGTGTGCAAGAGAAGGTGGAGCTTTCATGGAGGTTGAGTTCTACGTGAATGGAGAAGGGAAAGAGAGCAGTTCAACCGTGGGAAAACAAGGAGAATGAAGAAGTGAGGAGAGAGAACTAATAAAGTGATATTTATGTAAAGGTGAATAGTGTTTTTTACTTTATAACTCTCATTTGCTCTCTTATTGCTTAATGACTCATGTAGGTGATGACTCACCTCCTAAGAAACCGGCCCCTTTTGTAATGAGGGTAATTTAGTCTTTGTTGACCAAATGTCTCACTTATATAGACTTATGTTATAAACTAGCTTAATAATTCACTATTCATCAAAAACAAGGCACATTGTTGTGAAATTTTTGATTTCCCATTGATATAGACCTCCAAATGTGATACTATATAGTACACATATTAATTAAAGAGTAATGATGGACATTTAGCCATTCGAAACCCATTTACAAGATAATTTTTCAAAAACGTGCTTTAAGACTCCTTAAAGCACATTTTGTGTTTTAACTTGTTTTCAAGCTTGGTTTTCTTTGGTAATTGACTTAAAATGACCATTAGATATTACTAAGGTCTTGGAACAATATTTGGGTACTCTCCCCTGTCTCTCCAAGCTTAGAGCATGTTTTTGCTTAAACTGCTCTTTTGGTGTTTCCTTATATTTTCTTTGATTAGAAATGTTTCTTAATGTTTCTAAGGCATTATTTAGCCTCCTTATATCTTAGTTTATCATTTAAACACCATATCTAAGTTTGGGGTATTTCAGATACTCCCTTCTAATTTCCATGTAATTGGTAGTCCTCGGGACTCCTTCAATAATCCCTTATTTTGGATAACCGTCCATCCGGCAGTTTCCTTGTTGTTTGACAGTACTGTCATCTATTAGGGCGTTCCTCTTTCTGAGGGAATCCCTTAATATTTTTCTTATGTCTAATCCTCGCTCCTGTCTCCACACATTTTGTTGTGGTTACTCAGTAATGATTCTCCTTTAGGCACTACATCGTAGTCCTATTTCGGTATACAATTTGTATGTGTTTCCACCGTTGTTCGCGTTGTGTCGGCCAGGTTTGTAACCTTTTTCATTGTATGGGGTTTGGAGTTCCCGGTTCTTAACTGGACTTTCCAGTAATCTCAATCCTCGTGCTTTGTATTATCCTACTGTTATGCTCCTTCGGACCACTGTCCGGTACTCATGTCACTTCCCTTTTTCCTTTCTATTGCACCCGTAGTGCTCTCCTCATCATTGGTATTGCGGGTTATTTCGACTGCGTAGCATGTCGACCCATGTTGCCGGTAATTACCGTTCCCTTATTGATAGAATTCCATAGGTAGCGCCTGTTCCTCTATTGCGCTCCATTAAAAACCTCCAAGTTCTCCATAACTGTTGCACAACAAGTTGTTTCTTGTACTGCTTATTGTTAGCTAACTGCCAGATCGGGTTTCCCGAGTAAGAGAAGGCTTTCTTCTCTCTGGCGTTTGTTCCACATATTTAGGGTTAGAGATGTGGAGGGCGGGCCTAGGTACTATGGATATCCGGTAAACACCGGGAAGTCCTGACTAACGCACCTCACACTCTATCTCTCAACCCTTAACCCATAACTCAATCTCAACCTCATCATTCTCCTAAGTTCGGTATTTCTTGTCTTCAGAGCGTAACTACGCTCTGATACCACTTTTTGTAACACCCCAACTCAATCCAGATGTGGTCTCGCAACTTAACAGTATTATATAAACATGTCACAGCAGCGGAATTCTTTACAATCCAGGACCTTGCCAACGGTCTGACTACAGAATACCGAACATTAGTACATAACAACCTTAACCAAATACATATTCTTCTTACAATCCTCTCACAACCTATACATCTTACTAACTCAACTGCCGTACGAGTGTACATGCACAACTCGTAGGTCACACTTAATCCTTAACACTTGTATCCTCTTCTTACTTTTGTGACGGGCGCCTCCTGGTGTACCTGTGTAGTAAAAACAGCCCCCAAAGGGGGTCAGCACGAATGCTGGTACGATCCCCATGGCCCCCAAGCTAACGTGGCTACGACGACTAATTGTCGATAGCATGGAGGTTGATTAAATGCACAACATAATAGTACATGCTGTAAACAACAATCCATATATGAACAATCAAAGTTCACACACACAATGAACGACTTAAATGCGTTCCCTTAGTCAGAGAGTTAGTTATTTAACTCCTCAAGTAATGTTCCCTCTTAATCTTAGTCCATCCTTATCTCACCTCAATCTTAGTTTCATCTTAATCTTAGAAACAACCATCCTTTAATAAGGAGTGGATGTCGCTTATCTTAATCTTAATTATACAAACCATCCTTGTAAGAGGAATGGTTGTAACTCATCTTAACCTTACCTTATGTATGCCAACCGTTCTCTCATTGGGAACAGGTTAGCCCTTAGTTCGTTGTTTATTTTTGTAGGGCTTGGTTAACCCTAGCCAGCAGCAGGACACTTACCGGCAATAAACAACATTCTTAAATTGTTGGGGATGTAGGCTTGATCCCACCACGCCATCTTAAAGCCACCTACCTTGGACTGGATGTCCAATGTAGCCGAGCCGGTCAACCGACCCAAGGCTACTAGTCCGAGGACTAGTCCTTAATCGGAAGTCGAATCTGCTATAGATACCGACCCCCTTTCCTTAGCATGCATGACCGGAGATCGGTCCCGGGTTTCCTCACTCAAGTCCAGTTAGTAGTAGTCTCAAGACCATGTTTGTTGGTTAACCTCTTTCGGTTCATATCGTCCCATATTAGGGAGGTTCCTTAGTCTCACTCAATTCCTTTACTAAACGTTGGTTAGTAGTTCTCACGATATGTTGTGTTAGTTTCCAAACATCACACAACAATACATATTCATAATATTCCGGTTGCATGCTTATCTTGTTTAGTGAGCACACAAAAAAATAGCACATAAGCGAGGGCACCTCGTTAGCAAGCAGGTCACAAGAGAACTGTACCGTTCACCGTTGGTCGTTCGGCTGCTTACTCTCCCCGGAGTCCCAACTCCCAAGTCCTAAAACATTCATTCAGTTTTAGGTTGTTAATCACTTAACTCAATTCAACTTACTTATCTTACTTAACTTACTTAACCCTTAATGATCCCAACCTAACACCCTCTTAAGTCTTACAACTTAATCTTGCAAACTTAATCTAAACTTTAGTTTATTCTTAACTTAATCCCTTAGGTCTTATGCCTCTAATCATCATTGCCCCCTTAATGGGGTACCATTAATACCACTAAACTCTCTTAGGGTTTCTTTTTTTTTTTATGGTCCGACCGACCCCGACCGACCCACCCCCTGGGTAGGTCGGCTGCAGAGAACATCCAACTTCACAGTTTCAGCCCGACCGACCCAGACGGGGTCGGTCCCCTGGGTAGGTCGCTGCAGAAAACTTCCCATACATTGTCAAACTTTCTCCAATTTTTCCTCAGGCCTCCTAATGTGTTCTAACATCGCTTGGCACATCAAACACACCTTATAACCTCCACCAAACTCATTAAAACAACTTCCAAAGATCTTCTCAAACATTTGCTCAATTCTTACAAACACTCCTAACACTTATCATATAATTCCTTACATTACCAACTTGTATCTTTACCAAAACTTCAACCAACCCAAGTGTTCCCTCTTTAACAGTTTGGGCACTTCATAAACATTATTTCCATCTTCAGTTCATTTACCAAAACTTCCTCAAGTCATCTTACATAACCACGCACAAATTCCTCTCTTTTCCATTTGTTACTCATCATTCCTAAACTCTTGGGCATACCTAAACATTTCTTGTCATCCTCTTAGCACCTTAAACCTTGTTCTTCTTTACCTTAACTATACTACACCTCCTTGGACATTTCCACCCTTTTACTCACTTACTCACCATTCTCACGATCATACGCTCTTTTACATTCCTAGTCATTTTCCTTGATGACTTACAACATCTCCTACATTTCACTTCCATCACCCAAGTCCACACTTTACCATTCAACTAAACCTTACTAGTCCCCACTAACATCATCACACTTACACAAGGTTCTCAAAACTCTCATTGTCTTACTCTCTAGTTCATACCTAAATCTCCTTAGGCAATATATACACCTTTCCTTAAAATTTATGCACAAGTCTTACATTCCTCATATCATGATTTTGGTGCGTTCAATGCACCCATCTAAACTCTAATTCCTCATAGGCATCTCTAGTCATTCTAAACTCAAGAACTCCTTAGTTAACTCCTTTCCACTCAATTCCTCGTAGTGACTCCTAGTAAATCCTAGGTCATATTAATTCACCACCATCACCTAAACACTTATTTTCAACTCAAATTTCACCATAGCTCCTCTAGTATCTTTATCATGCCCAAACACATTATATTTCCTCATTCAACCATCTCACACACATCAAGTTCTTTCTCATATCTCATCACCCAAACCAACTCATTCACAACAAACTCAATATATTGCAATAATCTTAAATTGCATAGCACCAAGGCTCTTAAATGACATGGCTCTTAGGCCCTTAAATGACTTAAACTTAAACACTGAATTTCCCACATATAAAAGCTTTCAACCTGCAAATACACTCATCAATCTCATAGTAGTTTAATGCTCTTAAAATCCTTCTTAAACTTATATTACTAACTCATTCCCATTGGCTCCTTAGTCACAATTCACAAGCTTATTTAAGTTCTTTTTCTTAGGTTATATAACCCAATACACAATTTAAGCTCTAAGCCACATGTTATCCACCCAAACTCATCCCTTAAAACTTAAACCACCATTAGGTAAGCATTTTACCTTGTTTTCCTCAAGCTATCTTAACTTCCTCCTTAGGACCTTCCTTCTTGCTGAATCTCGGCCACCACTTAAATTCCCCTTGCCAATGTTCTAATCAATATTCAATGACTCATATGAGCACTAAACAATACACTAACCTCAAGGAATGAAAACCTAGGTTAGAAACGTGTTTCTAAGGCATAAAAGTGGATGATTACCTTGAAGTCTCAAGATAGCTTTGGCATTGAATGAAATAGGACCTCCACTATCCTTGGTGAATAAATCAAGCTAGAACAAGGCATAAAAACCAGGCCCCATGAGTAGAAATTTTTCGGCCATGTACAAGAAATGATGGAAACATGGTTTTCTTACATTTTCTTTACCTTAAGAGAATGGAGAAGCTAATGAGCTCTTCAAATTGATTCCCTCCATCAATGGCGTTTTCTCATGGCACCAAACTTGAGCTTTGCAAGATTTGAAAAGATAGAAAGCTAGAGCTTGAGCTAACTAAGATAATGTTGTTTAGTTCTTGATTTGGAGCTAAAAATGAGTAAGTTGTTGCCAAAGCAAGGTGAAGCAACAATGGAGGCTGCTTGGGACGGTTTGGGAACAGAGGAAAGAAGAAAAGAACCGTGGAAGAAGAAGAGAAATGAAGAAGAGAGGAGAGAGGTAGGCTAATATAAGTATTTGTTTTTAATAAGCAAAATATTCTATTCTCTCTTTTACTCTTCTTTTCCTTTATTTGCTTAGTCATGGTGTGACTCCTCACATCAAAAACCGGCCCCCTCTTGTAGTTGGAGATATTTATGGTCTTAGTTGACCATCTCATTGACTTATGTTGACTTAAGCTTAATTTGGGCACTATTTGGCACTATTCACTAATTAGTGCACATATTCGTGAAATTTTTGGTTTCCCATTGATTTAGGCTTCCTAATGTGATACTAATTAGTACACATGTTGATTAAAGAGTAATGATGGACATTTAGCCACTCAAAACTCAATTCTAAGACAATTTCTCAAAAATGTGCTTTAAGACTTCTTAAAGCACATTTTGTGTTTTAACTTGTTTTCAAGCTTGGTTTTTTGCTAATTGATTTAAAATGTCCATTAGCATATTACTAAAGTCTTATAATGGTATTTGGGTGCTAATCAAAGTCACTCCAAGCTTAGAGCACGTTTTTGCCCTGATTGCCCTTAAGGCACTTTCTTGTGTTTTCCTTGGTTTAAATTGTCTACCAATCTTTCTAAGGCATATTCTAGCCTGACTACATCATAATTTGATGTTTACTTAGCATACTTAGGTTTGGGGTATTTCATAAACTTATATTATGAATATTTGGTGAGTTAAAAATAATTACTAGTGTTTAAATGACTAGTTTAATAAGTTATGTGGCTAAATTGTGAATTTTATAAAGTTTGGGGTACAAAAGGTAATTACCGAGAATAATATGTGCCATTAGCATAATTATGATATAATATAAGGTAGGAATTAATATTATGAATTTTGGTTAAATTAAACAAGTGTTTAAGTGTTAAAATAACATTTTATAAAGTTTTGGGGCTATTTTGTAATTTCTGGAAAATTGGTGTTTAGCCGAATTTGAAATACCCCTAAATATTAAACGCATAAAATCATAACGTGTTATATAATTCGGACATAAAATAATCTATGAACAATTAAATTTAGCAACATTATATGTTAATATAGTCGTACCTATATATGTCCGAGTACGAGAATACAAGTACATAACATTATGATATTATAACGTTGTAAATAATAAACAGTAACGTTGCATAACATCGTAACGTGGTAATATAAATGATAACGTCGCATAACGTTGTGACGAATAAATAAATAAATATAACGTGGTATATTATATAGTCTTACATACATAAATAAGCAAGTTTAACTTATACAAAAAAAAAAAAAAGAAAAGAAAAAGGAGCAAAGACGCTCCTACTAAGGTTCGAACCCGAGACCTCCCATACCTTCCCGAATACTTAACCGGTTGAGCTAAGCTCAAATTCGGTAATGAATACCACCGCATTGAGACTAGTACTATATCTACTAAGTGACTATACTGTAACTACAAAAAAAAAAAAGAACAACGAACCAGTGCCACTTATTCCTTGTTCTTTCCGTGGCATTGTAACAGATGGAATACAAAAAAAAAACGAGAAGCATAACCAATTCTAGTAACTTGCGGCTTCCTTCCTTGAATACCCAACTAGAATCCTGTCTTGATTCCCTTGTTCTCATCATGAGCCAACACATGCTACCTTGGACCTTGCTGTCCGAAAATATTTACTGGAAACAGGTTGATCCTGCTCTGGATTCCACTGTCTACTCACGGTAAGAATGCAAGGAAACCTCTGGGAACTTTGGAATGCTATCCCACTGTCTTGATTTTGAGACCATCATTCCCTTACTCTCCCTGTTTATTCTCTGTAGCACCGTGCAACAGCAAGGTGGTTACAACAGACCACAAGCTCCAACTGCACTATCTTGGTTTCTGTAAAATAGGTAAAGTTGGTTATGTTTCAAAATCCCATGCACCTGAGCTGCGTTGATAAACTCTCACGCATCAAAAAAAAAAACCTGTTCTTCTACAAACTCCCACGTAGCAGAGACCAAGCTTTTACAAACTCCCACAAACTCTTTACTGAAACTCCCACCCACTAGCAAGTGTTTAGCCGGTGCATTTCAGACCCCAGCTCACCTATTGTCTTGTGAAAAAAGTCCTTGCTCAGTTAGTCTTCCCCTTACTTGCATGCTAACGCCAACAACAACTCAGAGAACTCCCCCTTGTTGTCACTCCTGCGTGAAGGTAAGCCAAACTGAAGGCTGTTTCCTTTTTCCGTTTCCAGATCCTTTCTGTTCCTGATCAAAAAAAAATATGTGACCAACTCTACTTCTCCAGCACAACTGAAGCCTGTTTGCAACCCACTGCATCTCCCTTCGAAGACAAAGCTGATAAGGGCCAGAACCATGGGTCTGGTTAGCAGTCCAAGGTAAGAACACATAACAAATCCCACCTGAAACCTCTTGTTGTTCTTCCTGATAACCGAGATAACAGAAACATCTCACCCCAACCTCCTTGTGTTTTCCTTCCATGCATAACCTCATCATGCAGCCTCCTGAGTCTGATTCGAAGATTCTCTTGGATTAAGACAACTCAGCTTCTAACTGAGAATGCAACCTGGAGGTAAAGAAAAAAAAAAAAACTCTCCAAACATGTCCTCTGGTTACCTTGGTTTATTCCTTGTCTCTGGCTTACCCGGCCTATTGTCATTGTCTCAGTAATTGTCTAATAGCCTAAGTGTGGGGAGCTTTACACGCTGATAAGGATTTCCTGGAGAAACCAACCCCAAAACAAAGAAACAACTCAAGGTATTAAATCACCCAAGTGCTCTGCGCAGATCATTTCTTAAAAAAAAAAAACTGATCTCTTCTCTGTAATAGATTCCAGAGGTGTTGTTTCCACATTGTTGTGAATCTGTTCTGGAGATTACTGCTACGCTAAGACACTTAACTAAGAAGTAATTAACCTGGGGCAAAGTTAGAATTCTAAATTGAGTACAAACAGAAGTAGATAACAGATATAATAGCAGTTCATGCTTCAGTTTTTACATTTTGTCTGTTTCTGTATAACCGAAATACTCAGGGCATATGAGTGTTGGGTTAACTTATTAATGAACCTAAGACATTACTAATAAACCTAACTAGTTTATGAACCCCCGGGGAGAATTAAAGAAACTCAATCTGATGCATTAACCGTGAACTAAGAAGAAGGAGTAGACAGGTGCTAGTCTCAGTTCAGAAATTTGGTGTTTCTGTGTAACTCTGTCACAGAGTGTATAAGAGGTTGTGTTGAGTGGTTCAAGAGCTTAAAATCTTACTAATTCACTTAAATAAGCGTGTAAGCATTTTGGGAAGAAACTGTAAGTCAAACTATGAACGACAAAAAAAAACAATAGAAAAGAGGACATCAGTTCAGTTTTCAAGTTCTGTGGAATAAGTCTAGAAACGTAACCTGGATGCCTTGGGTTGTTAGTCCAATCTAACCTGGCTACGGGGGAATCTAGGGAAGATCAGCCAACATATTGGAACTGAAGTAAGTGACAGAAGGAATTCAAGTGTGGGTTATCAGTGCCTGAAATTCTTGGTTTCTGTATAGATATGTTTCGGGAGTGTACTTTTTGGATTGCTTTGGTTTGTCTTAAAAACCAATACAGTATTAAAACATACAGCTAATTAGGCAGACGGGTGGGTAAGGAAATTGAAAATCAAACTGGTGAGTAAAACAGAAATGAAACAGAAGAAAGAAACATCAGTTCAGTTGCTGGAATTTGGGTTTTCTGGATATCAGCTTTTCAGGGGTATAGCCAATGTTTTATTTTTGGGTTCTTTTGAGGATGGAATCATATTAAGACCCCTAGCTAAGCAACTAAATAACGTGGGAAAAGAAGGCTGGGAAATAAGATTAGTAAGTAACAGAAAAGAGCATGTTCAGGTTCATGGCTTCAGTTTGTTTTAGTTTCTGGTTATGGATTTTTCAGAAACGTTATCCATGTGGTTCTGACCTGTTATGGGTTTAAAAATCTCTACTAAACATTAACTAGGTGGGTAAAGCAATTTGGAAGGAGTTAGAGTCAGGATAGATTAAGAGCAGGAAGAATACTATAGGAAAGGTATGTAACAGAATCAGAGTAGCAGCAGTCACACTTTCAGTATTACAACCTTATCAGTTTATGTGTAGTTGAGTAGAAGAGTGGTTGTTGATAGTTGTTGAGTTTAAACAATAGCTGGAACACGGAATCAAGTGGGTAAATGCCTAGGGATAAATGGAATGACTGATACGAGAATAAACAGGAAAGAAAGTCTAGAGGAAAAGAAAAATACTTCAGTTTTATAAGTTCAGTTTTTGGAATTTTGCTCAGGTCTGTAGAAGGAGTTTCAGAGATGTTAAGCGGGACACTGTGAATCTGTTTTGAGGTTAAGAATCTGATAAAACACTTAATCAACTGAGTCAGCAGTTGGGAATAAAGGGGAGGAAATCAGGAGATAGTTTAATGCTGTTACAGAGAAGTCAAATGGAAGTGTTTCACAGATTCTGTTTCAGTTTTAATTGGCCTGCTGTTTCTGTGTAACTAATCACAGAAGCTGTTTGAGTGTTGTATTGGGTTAGTCTTGAGCTTGAGACCTTGCTAACAACCATGGCTAGTGGGGTAAGTACTGGGGGGGAAGGATTAAGCACCAGTTGAGTTAACTAGACACAAGAAAGAAAGGAAATATGGAGATTGTTGTTTCAGATTTCAATAATTTCGTAGCTCTGTGTAACTGATTTACAGAAGCCTTGTGAGGGTGATGCTAGCTTAAAAATGAACCCAAACCAGTACTAAAACATCTATCTAAGTTTATGAAACATGTGGAGAAAGTTACACATCAACTAATACACGAAAAGTGGAGTTAGATGAGGTATTACATGGGAATTATGGTTCAGGTTTTGAAACTGTTGGGTTTCGGTATAAATAAGTTTTAGGGGTAATTTATGGCCTACAGTATCATTATAAAAATGTTAAATCATTGCTTATCTAGTTATCCAAGGGGGGGGATACACTTGAGACAGGATATACCTATTTTATATAAACTTGTACCTAAATAACACTTAAAATGCTCTAAAACATTACCTAAGGAAAAAGGGCTTAGTTAACATGTAAATAAAAATATGAAATATCCTAGGAGTAAGCTAAGCCTAGAACTAATGCACGTGGAGTTCTAAGAGTCAATATAAACTAACCATGTAACGACATACCTAGGGAATAACATACGATATAAAGTGTCGTCACATAAAATAATGAACTGACACATTGTTTTAATCAACTCTAGGACCGTAGCGAACTCCGACCGGGACTTCGAGTGTAAGACGACTCGGGCTTTCGAATAAGGTATGGACATGTGTGGTTCGTATGTTGCCGTGTTACACGGCTTGTTTGCCTTGTGTGTTGTGTGCTATGTGTGAAAAGACTTTAAGATCAAAGCATGAAATTGGATTGCTTGTTTATCATGTTGTGTGATTTCTATATCATTGTGTATATCATTGCGCGCACACAGTAGTTTAGTCCCTTTCTCGTTTATGGAACTTGAGACGAACCACTACGAACTATGAAAACAAAGAAAACTCAATAAGGGGAACTCCTCTCTAAACCATTGAGGACTACCATGACACCCACTATGGTGTCTATTCATTAATCATAATGAAGAGCAAGTCTCCTTGGTGAGACATGACGAACCACGTAGACAAAACAAAAGAACTATAAAAAGGGAAAACCCCTCTTAACTATAGAGGACCTCTAAAGACACCCACTATGGTGTCGAGTTATCAAAGATGATGATAAGCCAG
The DNA here is from genome assembly GCA_023374045.1 of Limonium bicolor. Taxonomy (NCBI): domain Eukaryota; kingdom Viridiplantae; phylum Streptophyta; class Magnoliopsida; order Caryophyllales; family Plumbaginaceae; genus Limonium; species Limonium bicolor. Next base: position 42,249,981 of record CM041781.1, on the reverse strand, counting down.
TAACATTGAGAAGGAATAGGGAGACGGACCCTTTGAATCCGGAGCAAAGGCTAGTAACATTGAGAATGAACAGGGAGACGGACCCTTTGTATCCGGGGTAAAGACCATAACATTGAGAAGGAATAGGGAGACGGACCCTTTGAATCCGGAGCAAAGGCTAGTAACATTGAGAATGAACAGGGAGACGGACCCTTTGTATCCGGGTAAAGACCATAACATTGAGAAGGAATAGGGAGACGGACCCTTTGAATCCGGAGCAAAGGCTAGTAACATTGAGAATGAATAGGGAGACGGACCCTTTGTATCCGGGGTAAAGACCATAACATTGAGAAGGAATAGGGAGACGGACCCTTTGAATCCGGAGCAAAGGCTAGTAACATTGAGAATGAATAGGGAGACGGACCCTTTGTATCCGGGGTAAAGACCATAACATTGAGAAGGAATAGGGAGACGGACCCTTTGAATCCGGAGCAAAGGCTAGTAACATTTAGAATGAATAGGGAGACGGACCCTTTGTATCCGGGGTAGAGACCAGAACATTGAGAAGGAATGGGGAGACGGACCCTTGAATCCGGAGCAGAGGCTAGTAACATGGAGAAAGGAATAGGGAGACGGACCCTTGGTATCCGGGGCAATGGCCAGTAACATTTAAAAACAATAGCGAGAGAAAGAGCTATCCGGGAGTGGAGGATTAGCTATGGACAAGATGTACTCCAAATTGTGGTGATAAGAGAATTCACAAATAACCCTTAAAGAAACAAGGAATGAATAGCACCTACATAACAAAGTCTCGGGATCTAATCTATACCCCTGACTCGGTGCCAGAGAATAGAGGAAAACATGTGTAATGAGACCAAGCAAATAAGAAAATTCACAAATGTGATCCTTAAAGAAACAAGAAAAGATTGGCACCAATATGATATGGTCACGGGATCTAAACTATATCCCCAGACCTGGTGCAAGGAAAAGAAAAAGAAAATACACATCATGGGAACAAGAGAAAAGAAATGAAAACACACAACGCTCGAACGATCCCATAGTGAGGATCATTGGTAAACATACCTATGCACATGTCTGATGACTTACATGATTGTTGTTGCTATATTAGCAGCTTGTTGTGCTTGGTTGCGTGATTGATGGGCTATGATGCCAACCTGTTGTGCTTGGATGTTTGTTGATATTGTTATGCTACCTTAAAGTGTGTTTGATATTATGATGTAATGTGATGTGCTTTACTGCTTTAATATAGCATGTAAAATGACTTAATAATATTCGACCAAGTAGTCGTGTGGCCCGGTAACATGCGGGCTTCACACGTTCATACTCGGCATAGTTTGCTGAGTCCTTTATTTTTACAGGTAATCATCTGGATCATGACGGAGTGTAGTGAAGGACTATCATGGGGGTAGTCCACTATGGCAAGACTTTCAGTAGTATGCTTCCTTATGTATGAGTTATGTTGTTTAAGTTGTTAATTAAACTGTAGATGCTCGGTACTTGAGTTGTACTTTGTATTGTATTTGGATTTCGTTAAGTGGGACTTCCAGTCATTCAGACCGTAACTTGGAGTTGGTATTGTGGTCTGTCAACCACGTGGGTGGTTGGCGTCTGTAGCACCCGAATAGAGTACGAAACCGCTGCGTAGACTTCTCCTGCTAACTTAGGCGCGTCGTTTAATTGTTGGTTGTGATTCGGGGGTGTTACAGAAAGTGGTATCAGAGCGTAGTTGCGCTCTGATGACTGGAATAGAGGAATACCGAGTATAGGAAAACCTAAAATTTGAGAAACGGGGTTACGGGTTAGTTTGTGAGGCTCGTTAGTTAGGGTCCATTTCAATCCGTAGGAAAACGCTGGAGAGGTAGAAAGCCTCCTCACACTCGGGAAAACCCGATCTGGCGTTTACACAATGGAATAGAACCAATCTGGTAAAGAAAACTAGGTACCCCTATCTTTTCATCGATGTTTCGACTTAGTGTAGGGTACGGGGGCGTACCCCTCTTTTAAGGGGGGTAAGCGCGTTTTGTTTTGTATGTGTGTTGATTTATCATGATGTATTCCTACAACCACTCGTGGTTGGTTGGTAGGTTTGTGTGTTTGGATTGTGTGTGAAAATGTTATGTACGCTATGTATGAATGAATGTCGTGTGCCTTGGGTTGCACTTTAGCATGTATACACATCGCTAGCTTCTGGTCTACTACGAGAACTTGTGTGAAACCACTGATGTGGCATGGAGCTTAGAAGCACTGAGCATTATAGTGATGGACTAAATCCTTTGGGTATCAATAATGAATGCGGGACTGGATCCCTAAGATTACTAGGAGGGTGGAAATATAATTTAAGGAAATAAGACTTCGGGACGAAGTCTCTTTTAAGGGGGGTAAGCTGAAATACCCCTAAATATTAAACGCATAAAATCATAACGTGTTATATAATTCGGACATAAAATAATCTATGAACAATTAAATTTAGCAACATTTATGTTAATATAGTCGTACCTATATATGTCCGAGTACGAGAATACAAGTACATAACATTATGATATTATAACGTTGTAAATAATAAACAGTAACGTTGCATAACATCGTAACGTGGTAATAAAATGATAACGTCGCATAACGTTGTGACGAATAAATAAATAAATATAACGTGGTATATTATATAGTCTTACATACATAAATAAGCAAGTTTAACTTATACAAAAAAAAAAAAAAAAGAAAAAGGAGCAAAACGCTCCTACTAAGGTTCGAACCCGAGACCCTCCCATACCTTCCCCGAATACTTAACCGGTTGAGCTAAGCTCAAATTCGGTAATGAATACCACCGCATTGAGACTAGTACTATATCTACTAAGTGACTACTACTGTAACTACAAAAAAAAAAAAAGAACAACGAACCAGTGCCACTTATTCCTTGTTCTTTCCGTGGCATTGTAACAGATGGAATACAAAAAAAAAACGAGAAGCATAAACCAATTCTAGTAACTTGCGGCTTCCTTCCTTGAATACCCAACTAGAATCCTGTCTTGATTCCCTTGTTCTCATCATGAGCCAACACATGCTACCTTGGACCTTGCTGTCCGAAAATATTTACTGGAAACAGGTTGATCCTGCTCTGGATTCCACTGTCTACTCACGGTAAGAATGCAAGGAAACCTCTGGGAACTTTGGAATGCTATCCCACTGTCTTGATTTTGAGACCATCATTCCCTTACTCTCCCTGTTTATTCTCTGTAGCACCGTGCAACAGCAAGGTGGTTACAACAGACCACAAGCTCCAACTGCACTATCTTGGTTTCTGTAAAATAGGTAAAGTCTGGTTATGTTTCAAAATCCCATGCACCTGAGCTGCGTTGATAAACTCTCACGCATCAAAAAAAAAACCTGTTCTTCTACAAACTCCCACGTAGCAGAGACCAAGCTTTTACAAACTCCCACAAACTCTTTACTGAAACTCCCACCCACTAGCAAGTGTTTAGCCGGTGCATTTCAGACCCCAGCTCACCTATTGTCTTGTGAAAAAAGTCCTTGCTCAGTTAGTCTTCCCCTTACTTGCATGCTAACGCCAACAACAACTCAGAGAACTCCCCCTTGTTGTCACTCCTGCGTGAAGGTAAGCCAAACTGAAGGCTGTTTCCTTTTTCCGTTTCCAGATCCTTTCTGTTCCTGATCAAAAAAAAATATGTGACCAACTCTACTTCTCCAGCACAACTGAAGCCTGTTTGCAACCCACTGCATCTCCCTTCGAAGACAAAGCTGATAAGGGCCAGAACCATACGGGTCTGGTTAGCAGTCCAAGGTAAGAACACATAACAAATCCCACCTGAAACCTCTTGTTGTTCTTCCTGATAACCGAGATAACAGAAACATCTCACCCCAACCTCCTTGTGTTTTCCTTCCATGCATAACCTCATCATGCAGCCTCCTGAGTCTGATTCGAAGATTCTCTTGGATTAAGACAACTCAGCTTCTAACTGAGAATGCAACCTGGAGGTAAAGAAAAAAAAAAAACTCTCCAAACATGTCCTCTGGTTACCTTGGTTTATTTCCTTGTCTCTGGCTTACCCGGCCTATTGTCATTGTCTCAGTAATTGTCTAATAGCCTAAGTGTGGGGAGCTTTACACGCTGCTAAGGATTTCCTGGAGAAACCAACCCCAAAACAAAGAAACAACTCAAGGTATTAAATCACCCAAGTGCTCTGCGCAGATCATTTCTTAAAAAAAAAAAAACTGATCTCTTCTCTGTATAATAGATTCCAGAGGTGTTGTTTCCACATTGTTGTGAATCTGTTCTGGAGATTACTGCTACGCTAAGACACTTAACTAAGAAGTAATTAACCTGGGGCAAAGTTAGAATTCTAAATTGAGTACAAACAGAAGTAGATAACAGATATAATAGCAGTTCATGCTTCAGTTTTTACATTTTGTCTGTTTCTGTATAACCGAAATACTCAGGGCATATGAGTGTTGGGTTAACTTATTAATGAACCTAAGACATTACTAATAAACCTAACTAGTTTATGAACCCCCGGGGAGAATTAAAGAAACTCAATCTGATGCATTAACCGTGAACTAAGAAGAAGGAGTAGACAGGTGCTAGTCTCAGTTTCAGAAATTTGGTGTTTCTGTGTAACTCTGTCACAGAGTGTATAAGGAGGTTGTGTTGAGTGGTTCAAGAGCTTAAAATCTTACTAATTCACTTAAATAAGCGTGTAAGCATTTTGGGAAGAAACTGTAAGTCAAACTATGAACGAACAAAAAAAAAAACAATAGAAAAGAGGACATCAGTTTCAGTTTTCAAGTTCTGTGGAATAAGTTTCTAGAAACGTAACCTGGATGCCTTGGGTTGTTTAAAGTCAAAACTATAACTAACTACGGGGGAATCTAGGGAAGATCAGCCAACATATTGGAACTGAAGTAAGTGACAGAAGGAATTCAAGTGTGGGTTATCAGTGCCTGAAATTCTTGGTTTCTGTATAGATATGTTTCGGGAGTGTACTTTTTGGATTGCTTTGGTTTGTCTTAAAAACCAATACAGTATTAAAACATACAGCTAATTAGGCAGACGGGTGGGTAAGGAAATTGAAAATCAAACTGGTGAGTAAAACAGAAATGAAACAGAAGAAAGAACATCAGTTCAGTTGCTGGAATTTGGGTTTTCTGGATATCAGCTTTTCAGGGGTATAGCCAATGTTTTATTTTTGGGTTCTTTTGAGGATGGAATCATATTAAGACCCCTAGCTAAGCAACTAAATAACGTGGGAAAAGAAGGCTGGGAAATAAGATTAGTAAGTAACAGAAAAGAGCATGTTCAGGTTCATGGCTTCAGTTTGTTTTAGTTTCTGGTTATGGATTTTTCAGAAACGTTATCCATGTGGTTCTGACCTGTTATGGGTTTAAAAATCTCTACTAAACATTAACTAGGTGGGTAAAGCAATTTGGAAGGAGTTAGAGTCAGGATAGATTAAGAGCAGGAAGAATACTATAGGAAAGGTATGTAACAGAATCAGAGTAGCAGCAGTCACACTTTCAGTATTACAACCTTATCAGTTTATGTGTAGTTGAGTAGAAGAGTGGTTGTTGATAGTTGTTGAGTTTAAACAATAGCTGGAACACGGAATCAAGTGGGTAAATGCCTAGGGATAAATGGAATGACTGATACGAGAATAAACAGGAAAGAAAGTCTAGAGGAAAAGAAAAATACTTCAGTTTTATAAGTTCAGTTTTTGGAATTTTGCTCAGGTCTGTAGAAGGAGTTTCAGAGATGTTAAGCGGGACACTGTGAATCTGTTTTGAGGTTAAGAATCTGATAAAACACTTAATCAACTGAGTCAGCAGTTGGGAATAAAGGGGAGGAAATCAGGAGATAGTTTAATGCTGTTACAGAGAAGTCAAATGGAAGTGTTTCACAGATTCTGTTTCAGTTTTAATTGGCCTGCTGTTTCTGTGTAACTAATCACAGAAGCTGTTTGAGTGTTGTATTGGGTTAGTCTTGAGCTTGAGACCTTGCTAACAACCATGGCTAGTGGGGTAAGTACTGGGGGGGAAGGATTAAGCACCAGTTGAGTTAACTAGACACAAGAAAGAAAGGAAATATGGAGATTGTTGTTTCAGATTTCAATAATTTCGTAGCTCTGTGTAACTGATTTACAGAAGCCTTGTGAGGGTGATGCTAGCTTAAAAATGAACCCAAACCAGTACTAAAACATCTATCTAAGTTTATGAAACATGTGGAGAAAGTTACACATCAACTAATACACGAAAAGTGGAGTTAGATGAGGTATTACATGGGAATTATGGTTCAGGTTTTGAAACTGTTGGGTTTCGGTATAAATAAGTTTTAGGGGTAATTTATGGCCTACAGTATCATTATAAAAATGTTAAATCATTGCTTATCTAGTTATCCAAGGGGGGGGGGGATACACTTGAGACAGGATATACCTATTTTATATAAACTTGTACCTAAATAACACTTAAAATGCTCTAAAACATTACCTAAGGAAAAAGGGCTTAGTTAACATGTAAATAAAAATATGAAATATCCTAGGAGTAAGCTAAGCCTAGAACTAATGCACGTGGAGTTCTAAGAGTCAATAAACTAACCATGTAACGACATACCTAGGGAATAACATACGATATAAAGTGTCGTCACATAAAATAATGAACTGACACATTGTTTTAATCAACTCTAGGACCGTAGCGAACTCCGACCGGGACTTCGAGTGTAAGACGACTCGGGCTTTCGAATAAGGTATGGACATGTGTGGTTCGTATGTTGCCGTGTTACACGGCTTGTTTGCCTTGTGTGTTGTGTGCATGTGTGAAAAGACTTTAAGATCAAAGCATGAAATTGGATTGCTTGTTTATCATGTTGTGTGATTTCTATATCATTGTGTATATCATTGCGCGCACACAGTAGTTTAGTCCCTTTCTCGTTTATGGAACTTGAGACGAACCACTACGAACTATGAAAACAAAGAAAACTCAATAAGGGGAACTCCTCTCTAAACCATTGAGGACTACCATGACACCCACTATGGTGTCTATTAATCATAATGAAGAGCAAGTCTCCTTGGTGAGACATGACGAACCACGTAGACAAAACAAAAGAACTATAAAAAGGGAAAACCCCTCTTAACTATAGAGGACCTCTAAAGACACCCACTATGGTGTCGAGTTATCAAAGATGATGATAAGCCAGTAACATTGAGAAGGAATAGGGAGACGGACCCTTTGAATCCGGAGCAAAGGCTAGTAACATTGAGAATGAACAGGGAGACGGACCCTTTGTATCCGGGGTAAAGACCATAACATTGAGAAGGAATAGGGAGACGGACCCTTTGAATCCGGAGCAAAGGCTAGTAACATTGAGAATGAACAGGGAGACGGACCCTTTGTATCCGGGGTAAAGACCATAACATTGAGAAGGAATAGGGAGACGGACCCTTTGAATCCGGAGCAAAGGCTAGTAACATTGAGAATGAATAGGGAGACGGACCCTTTGTATCCGGGGTAAAGACCATAACATTGAGAAGGAATAGGGAGACGGACCCTTTGAATCCGGAGCAAAGGCTAGTAACATTGAGAATGAATAGGGAGACGGACCCTTTGTATCCGGGGTAAAGACCATAACATTGAGAAGGAATAGGGAGACGGACCCTTTGAATCCGGAGCAAAGGCTAGTAACATTTAGAATGAATAGGGAGACGGACCCTTTGTATCCGGGGTAGAGACCAGAACATTGAGAAGGAATGGGGAGACGGACCCTTGAATCCGGAGCAGAGGCTAGTAACATGGAGAAAGGAATAGGGAGACGGACCCTTGGTATCCGGGGCAATGGCCAGTAACATTTAAAAACAATAGCGAGAGAAAGAGCTATCCGGGAGTGGAGGATTAGCTATGGACAAGATGTACTCCAAATTGTGGTGATAAGAGAATTCACAAATAACCCTTAAAGAAACAAGGAATGAATAGCACCTACATAACAAAGTCTCGGGATCTAATCTATACCCCTGACTCGGTGCCAGAGAATAGAGGAAAACATGTGTAATGAGACCAAGCAAATAAGAAAATTCACAAATGTGATCCTTAAAGAAACAAGAAAAGATTGGCACCAATATGATATGGTCACGGGATCTAAACTATATCCCCAGACCTGGTGCAAGGAAAAGAAAAAGAAAATACACATCATGGGAACAAGAGAAAAGAAATGAAAACACACAACGCTCGAACGATCCCATAGTGAGGATCATTGGTAAACATACCTATGCACATGTCTGATGACTTACATGATTGTTGTTGCTATATTAGCAGCTTGTTGTGCTTGGTTGCGTGATTGATGGGCTATGATGCCAACCTGTTGTGCTTGGATGTTTGTTGATATTGTTATGCTACCTTAAAGTGTGTTTGATATTATGATGTAATGTGATGTGCTTTACTGCTTTAATATAGCATGTAAAATGACTTAATAATATTCGACCAAGTAGTCGTGTGGCCCGGTAACATGCGGGCTTCACACGTTCATACTCGGCATAGTTTGCTGAGTCCTTTATTTTTACAGGTAATCATCTGGATCATGACGGAGTGTAGGTGAAGGACTATCATGGGGGTAGTCCACTATGGCAAGACTTTCAGTAGTATGCTTCCTTATGTATGAGTTATGTTGTTTAAGTTGTTAATTAAACTGTAGATGCTCGGTACTTGAGTTGTACTTTGTATTGTATTTGGATTTCGTTAAGTGGGACTTCCAGTCATTCAGACCGTAACTTGGAGTTGGTATTGTGGTCTGTCAACCACGTGGGTGGTTGGCGTCTGTAGCACCCGAATAGAGTACGAAACCGCTGCGTAGACTTCTCCTGCTAACTTAGGCGCGTCGTTTAATTGTTGGTTGTGATTCGGGGTGTTACAGAATTAATTATGAATTTCTGGGTGTATAAGTGAATTAGGAATTAAATTAAGTATTAGTCAAGGTGTTGACCAAAAATTTGGGTTAGAAATGATTTATGACATAAAAATAAGTTTATAAAAGTTTTGGGGTGAAATTGTAATTTATAAAGGTTTATATGAAAATCTGGAATTTAATAGGGACAGATGCATAATGAGTAGAAATATAAGTGTCCACTTGGTTATTAAGGAAATTAAATATTAAAACTATAGTTTATATGCTATATATAACTATTATAAAGTTTTTGGGGTTAGAATGTAATTATAAGAAGATATATGTTAAAGCCAAAAATTCATGGGGTTGTTTGGTAATTTACAAAAGTTATTATGTCCAAAAAAAATTAATTACCGAAATTTAAGTGGAGGATTTGAAATTTAATAAATTAAGGAATTAAAACTATGTAATATAATGTATTTTGGAATTAAATGAGAAGTTTATAAAGTTGTTATGGTTATATTGTAATAACCGAAAGTATAAGGGTGTCATTGGAATTAAAAAAATGTTATTAAGTCCTATGTGGATATTTGGTAAGATTAGAAAAGAAATTGTGATTTAAGGAATTAAGAAATTAAAACTATATGTTATAAAGGTATAAGTAATTTATTTGTAAAGAAATAATATTATTTGGGGTTAGTTTGTAATTAATAGAAGTTTTGGAAATTCCTAAGTCCTTGAGTGACTATCTGAAAATATTAGGAATGTATTAAGTTGAAATATTACTTAGACAAATATAAACATGTATTATAAATATTACATGTGTAAATAAACCTCAAAGGATTTTAAAGTAAATCAAAGAAAATAATATAATATGATGTACATAAAATCATAAGGTAATTTAAAGGAAATACCACTCAATATAAGTCTTATAATTTAAGACTACATACTTTAAAATATATGAACAAATACCTAGATTATAATAAGATTAGGAGGTTAAGGAAATTAACTAAGTGTTAAGTTAAAATCTCACATGAATAACGAGAGTATATAACCACCAAACAATATTTGGGATTATAGTATATTATATTTAAAGTTATGAGGAGAATTGAGTAAACGTGACCAATAAATGCCATTGACGGATTTATAAGTTGTTTTGTCATTTGGATAAATACAACATGTCATATAAAACAATACTTGTATACATACATGTATAAATATATAAATATAAAAATATATCCAAGGGGATTAAATAAACTAAGGAGAATAGTCAATGTGGCATACTTAAAATCATGGGAATAAATAAAAGTATACTACCATGCAATAATAGTCTTATAAATAAAGACGATAAGATTTAAGGTATATAATAATTCCTTACTTATAAGTAAAGTTAAGAAATGAAAGGAATAATTACTATGGTAAATTAACCTCACATAAAATGACGAGGGATTTCGAAATCACTTTACGTTATGGTTGATAAGTGCGAAATACATCTGTTTTAGGGCTTTAATTCTTCCTATTTTCATAACAATTCATGTCGTATTTCTCACTAATCATATGTGTGTCCTTAGATTTACATTTGATGTGAACTGATACATTTTATGTGTCTAATGCAGAAAAAAGTCTAGGAAATGCATAGAATTTCTCATGAGGATTCTAATGCAACAAACGGGGAGTAAAACGGAGTTAAAATGAAGAATCTAGGCCCCGTCGAAGTTAACAAAGCACTCCTCGCTATGTTTTATCAAGATCTTTAGAAGATAAAAATATTTTATCAACTGATAAACACCGTAGCTGCTATATATTCACCCATCCATAGCCATATTGAATACAACCCACGCCCAGGAGGGGCTCTGTACCTCCACAATTATCACCAACATCATCATTCATCATCATCCACCACATTCACCAGATTACCAATACTCACGCCTCACCTCCAAATTCTTCTACTCCAGCCATTCACCGTTCCACCACCACTCCCACATATTATTATTATTTCTGATTAATGTCTTTCCCCTTTATTTTTGTTACTTTTATGTTTATTTTTGAGTAGTTAGACTATCTCCCCGGATTGGGGTAGCAAACCGGATTTTTACATATATTTTGTAATCTTTTCTCGAATTCATTAATGTAATAGTTTAAATTCAGTTCTTCATGTGCTTTAATTCTATGATCAATTATTAAAGTATATTTGTAGTTTCTTATCAAAATACGGTGGTGAGATTAGATAACAAGACATAGGAAGTTAAACCGGATTAATGACTAGAAGCATGGTTTGCCTATAGGTTAATCTGTCTCCAATAGGAATTGTGTTTAATGCTATTAACTTGATAACTTGGGCATGGTTTGCGGCTTGTTATTTCAGTTAGTTAGGGTTCGTTGTACGGGGACCGGTCAACGAACTATTTATAATTTTGAGTTATTGTAGAATTAGGGAAGAGTTTATTGATAGATTAATAAAGTGAAGGTTTGCAGAACAATCCGGGGTGCTTCTTTAGATTCAATCTTATTTCTTTATTTAGTTTATTTTTATCTTTTTATTGTTTCATTATTTTATGTTAGTTTGTTTAGTCATTCTTTTATTAAATTAAGTAAAATCTGAAAAAGTGACGTTTCCTGTTTTCTTAGTTTAGTTTTCTCGGTTAGTAAATAAATTGTCAATTAATTGAACGAGGTTCCTGAGATCGACAACCCCACTCAATTCATTATTCCATAAAACGATAGGTACACTGCCTAGGTAGAGATAGTAACATATTTCTGCTAACAACGGTAAAAATCATATACGAGAGTAACATAAATTAACACTCTCATTTAATCCAATTCAAGGACCTTGTTTGACCAGACGTTGACCGGGATTAATCGAGTACAATCTGCGGTGAACGGTATGGGATTCTTGCAGCCTGTTTGCTATCGGATTATACCGGTTTGTGTGCTACCTGTTGTGTGAATTAACGACCAAGATAATTACATGTAAAATGTTGTACTGCTCTTGTACACTGTTGTGTTATTTACGTGCATGAATGATATGCACTATTGTGTTATTTAATGTGCACGAACGATATGCGTTGTTGTGTTGTTTTATGTGCGTGAACGTTTCTGACTATAATGTGTATGTGCACTACATTACCAGTGGATTAAATACCTACGTGTTGTTATACAGAGAACTTGTACTCAAGTTTCTTACTAACTTCCCTTATAAATAAACGTCGTTATCCCTAAATGCGAAAACTGACAATACACAACAGTATACTGGTTTAACGTCCTTGTGTGACACCTAACATATTCTATGCTACGAGAAGCAAGGAGCCCAGATGTGTCTGGCCATGCATGCAACTATTGGAGTTGTACCTGTCTCAGGTCGTCCCCTATTCAAATATACGTCGCGACGGAAGTTTTGGGTGCACTTTGTGTCCACTCACCGGGTTAGTACCGGAACATTCTTGAAGTTGGGAGGAAGGCTACGTTTCTCCCGTTGGGCTAAATACCCGTAATATCTTATGGTGGGAGAATACTACATTCTCCTGTTGGGATAAATACCCGCTTTTACTTGTGGTGGGAGAACAACACGTTCTCCCGTTGGGCTAAATACCCATACGAGAGTCCCATCTCGTCTAAGGGTTTATCATACCCGATCAATTTACACTATAAAGATAGAGTTTAACGAGGTCACTATACCTCCCTTATACCCACGTACCTTTGTGCTATTGTTGGTCCCTTGTGTGGGCATGACTACTACCAGTCAGTAACAGAACATCTAACTAGACCTTCTGGAGTCTTGTTCTGTGTGACATTATTGTCCTTGCTATGACTACTTGTCGTGAATAATGCATGTTGTGTGTGTTGTACAAAAAAAATGAACTGCATGTATTCGACAAAATAGCTTGTGTGGCCTGCTAGCTTACAGCCTGCATGGTCTTCATACCAGCATAGTTGTTTGTTGAGCCCTTCGGGGCACCCCCATTTCCTTTCAGGTACCTGAAGAAAGAAGAGATTACCCGACCGAGTGTAGGTGGGGTAGAATTAAGACATGGGATTATTACCCTTGGTGTTATTACAAAGTTATTGTACTTTTACTTTTGAGATTTCATTGTATAGCGGTTTGTTTTCAGGGCTCAGACCGTATCGTTGTAAATTGTATTGGAGTTAACCTTGTTAGTCACATGGGTGACTAACGGCGTTGTTGCACCACCCGTTTTTATGTATTTATTCCGCTGCATATCCAGTTGAAGTTGGGAGCTATCATCGTTCGGGTTATGGAGTTTCGGGTTGGGGTGTTACCAAAAGTGGTATCAGAGCGTAGTTACGCTCTGAGAACAGAATACAACCGAAATTAGCCTTGGGATACAGGGTGTGTGATAGTACAGTGAGGAGTAGTAACTTAGTTTTACTTGGTCCGCCGAAGGGCGTTAACAACTGTCCAAAACATACAGTAACTACAAATTATGACCTGCCTAAATAACGAGCAGATGTCATGAAATGGAATACATTAATTAACGTAAGCAGTTAAGTCTACTTGAAATATTCGATGAGGTTGTTTAAAAACCGCACGACGCCAACCGTTGCTAACACGGGAAGCTGACGAAGAAAGACAGTGGCGGCATACCAATGACAACAAGAGAGGCAGACAATACCACTAAGTATACAATGTTGAAGGAGTAAAATTATGTCGCAATAAACACACACTGTATGATGATCCAACCTGCATGACGCACTTGCTACAACAAGTGCTGCTTCAGTTACCCGAATAACGGTGGATACCGTAAAGACCTACAAGCTGTGGATAACTACAAGGACGTCAGATCATACCTTCCATGACAGCGATAAAATAATACCTAGAGTCGAATAAGGACAGCATAACCCTAATAACGCTTGAAGGACGAATGCATGAGTTGAGGCACCAGGAAGGCGAATGAAGACCTCCTCAGGAAGAGCAAACACTGAATTTTGTGGGATACCCAGGCACTAAGCCTACCGCCCAGTGCGAGACAGAAATCTTACAATCTACAATAACTTCATAAGAAGAATGTGCAAACCTTGAAAGAAGACAATCAGTATAACGAGCCAATTCCTACGACAAGAGAACAGAATCCCACCATAAAAGAATTAAGAATCCATCATGGATAAGCATGGGTTTTAATACCTGATCAATATCAAGGGTCTCAGCTAGTGTCAATATAGTGACAATGCTGGACTCCTAATAAATAATGAGAAGGGAACAAACTTCAAACTAGTATATTTTGAAGTTGGGAGAAGTACCAAATTAGCAATACTAAAATATATATATAACTTATAGGTTGTAAACCTGAAAATTTGAGAATACTGTAGTATTTCAGAGGAGCTAAGTAATGGAAAATATACTTACCCTAATGTGTGGCACATGTCCCACTCTATCCTTATGGATTTATACGAGCATACGTCTTCTATGACAGCTCAATGTGTTAATGCGAGTAAAAGAGCGCATGAAATCAAATAAAGTTAACTCCCAATGTAAATATAAATTTTGATACGATCATGGTAATTAACAACCCTCTTGGAAGGCTTTATTCATTCATTGCTCTATTATTCCCTATTAACCTCTACTGATTTGAATCCTCTATCCAATGAACCTATTCGCCCTATTTTAGACATCATTTGGATAGTTATTTTAACTATACTTTCAGAGAACTACCGGAGTATTAAACCAACTAGCCTTAAAGGTGGAAAAACATAAATTGTGATACCCTAACTTGTAACATGAGTTCACTTGTCCAATTTTCTGTTATCACGTATCAATCTCTATGGTTTTAAATCCTCTATCTGATACGCCTAATCGACCTATTTTTAAGAAATCTTTAGATTTGTGAATCAACTACGTTTCTAGAGGAAGAAACAAACATTAAGCCAAACTGTAGGATTCAAACTGGAAGCCCTTAGTTTGGAATGGTAGTAATATTAAAGGATACTTAACCTATGTTGAACATATGATTCCACCTGATTCATGGAGTATAAATGAAGTAAGAACAAGTCAAGTTTTAAGGAGGAGGAAATAATACCTTAGGAAACCATAATTGAAGAGTTATAAAAACTTTTCCTTGGAGTCTTATCACAAATTTAGTAATAACTATAACTGTCTTTGTTCCAAGTGATGATAACCAAATTGTAGGCAATAAACAATCCCTGATAAGTTCAATACTAGAAAAGCCTTTTAAAGAGAAGAGTGTATTCTAAGGTATCCAAGTCCATAACTGAATTCATAGCTTGTATTATGAATTTAAGGGTTAAAATGATTGATAAACCGCAAGAACATGTGGAATTGCGAGAAAACTCTACCTTGTTAGAAACCTTAGCGGGAACCCTACTGTGGTATACCTGATGAACAGACGATAGTAATCGTGTATGCACTACCGACAATTGGTGAATCAATAAAAACAGGAAATATTTCTATATTATATACAAGATGCACGGCTCGACCGTAGCTCATACTCTACATTGAAAATGAAAACCGAATATGGTGACAGTAAACTCAAATACCAGAATCACAAGATGATGACCTGAAGATCAAAGAGAGGAATTTTAATATGCTACAGTATTAACTCAAGATCCGAGCACCGTTGACTGCAAACTGTAGGAGGCGATGAATAGAAGACAAATTTAAGACCAACAAGAATACTGCAACCTTACAGCTACAACAACTGAACTGCAGAATGCACCAGCAACATCGACAAAGGTGATGAACCCCACCATCAGGTTGCTATGTCGCAAACCACTACCAAAGGAGAATATATAAGTAAACCTATCGGGAAAGGACCCATGTGTAGACACCAAAAAGTCTCACCCCATAAAGCAAATTTTGAAATAATAAGAGGGGTCGTCGCCTTTCTTTTTCAAAATATATTAGCGTGCGTGCCATAACGAAACTGTCATTTTATAACCTTTTTCAAAGCATTTCATAAAAACACGATTTTCCAAAAATGAATTTTTAAACAATAATCCGGTTTTAAACCCATTCATTTTATTTTATTTACTTATCTTATTATTATTTTATGTATTCCATTTTTATCACTCGTTTGTTTTTATCTATTCGATTTTATTTTCATTTTCATTTACTTTATCCCATGTATTGCTATTTCTACTATTTTCTATCATGTACTCTTCATTTTATCATCATCATTTTAGTACTATTCATTATTTTATGACTTTATATTGCGTTAATTCATTTGTTTTCATATTGTTATGTTTTACACTTAATGATTATACTCCATGATCTCATGTCTCTTAGGAAGAAACATTTCATTTTATTTAAACTCTTTCATTTTACTGTAGACTTCCATTCAAGAAATATCATCCAGTTCGAATTAGAAGTTTAATTTTATTCTTCATGTTTAGAGTTGAGTTCTGTTATAGCTTGGTCGGTTAGTATGTTTGTTGGGGAGTCTATGGGTCTTAGGTTTGAATCATGCCCGGGATGTTAGCCTATTGTTTTTCCTTTCCGCTTGTAGTAAGGTTAATTATTAAATCCCCTGTTAATATAGCAAATTCTTTCGTAGTGTAAATGGTTAGTAGACATGTGAAGGAGGATATAAACCTGAGTTCGAATCTTAGTAGGAGCAGGTTAGTTTTATTTTCTTTCTGGCAGAAGTGTGCTCACATTTTGATCTTGGGTCAAACCCGACCCGTTACAAATAAAACCTTAATCCCCATCGTTTGCTTATAAATGGAACAACAAACAAACCCTAAGAGGGGCTGTAGTAGCCGCTACTGGTGTTTTCTTTCTTTCTCGCTCTCTTCTTCATCTATCCAGAGATGAACTTCCTGGCTCGATCTCCGGAAAACCGAAACAGCCCCAATCGATCCGACCTTCACCATCTTATTCTCTATCTCGAGCATTATACTTCTAAGAGAATCACCATCTTCAATCCTAAAAAAAAAGACCCAGCCGACACCAAAAACCTTCTTCCCGACCTTCATCTCCTTCCTCGGTATATTTATTTCCGCCTCCATCCCTCTCGAGACTCCCTTCATCCGCCTACGCCATTGTCTTACCATCAACTTGAACAAAGCAAAAAACCTAACTCAGATAAGCCCCCTCATTCCTGTCTGATCTTCATCTTCTCCCAAGTTTGAAAACCCAGAAGCTTTCTTCATCTCCATCTTTGAACTCGAAACTTTTTTCCATCTCAACCCAGATGCCATATCGGCGAACAGCGAACATACTCCACCGTCTCTATTTCGTTCCCTTCACTCTGAGTAGTTTGGCAAGTTCAATTGACGAACAAGGAGCACAAATCTACTCCTCTGTTCATTCTCCCTCCGTCGTTATGCTTCGCTCCCGTTAAATTTTCAAAACCCCACTGGTGAACCAAAGACATACAAGCATTGTTGAGGTTTCCAGAACCGACATAGGGCTGTTGATTCATGAGTTTTACAGGAACTCATCTCCTTCCCTTTCTTTTCATTCTTCATTGTGGTCTCTGTTGAATACTAATTTCATTTTTATGTTCGTAAAAGAGAAAGTAACAGGGATCTCAAGCTATACCAGAGGCGTGAATCAGTATGTTCAGGGTCTGCCATGTTCGATCGGATGGAAACTGAAATTCTTGTCAATACAGATGCACATTCGTTCCTTCACTTGGTGATATTTCCCGGCTGTATATGTAAATTGGATTCGTTTTTGGTGTTGTGTGTACTGCCTTTCTTGCTACTTTATTTACAGGAGATTTCTTTCATCTTCATATCGGTAAATAAAACTGATTAAATCTTGGACAATTCGTGATCTGGATACTCTCGGGTGTCCCATACAATCTGCTCCTTATTTCGTATGTGTCCGAGCTCTTATTCTGGAAGACCTACTCGATTATGAGCCTGTGCATGTTGCGTTCTGGCAGTCTGATGAGCAACTTAATTAGCTGTTCGAGATTTTCGTGAATATTCAATTTTGTGGGTGAGATTCTGTACTCTCCTTGTTCGGTTTTCATCTCAGAGCTAACAGACATTATT
This sequence comes from Limonium bicolor, assembly GCA_023374045.1. Taxonomy (NCBI): domain Eukaryota; kingdom Viridiplantae; phylum Streptophyta; class Magnoliopsida; order Caryophyllales; family Plumbaginaceae; genus Limonium; species Limonium bicolor. The sequence goes on along the minus strand of CM041781.1, from coordinate 42,232,130 downwards.
GTGTTTGGTTGATGTCCCTGTGTTTGTTTCTTTCTTTTTTTGTCTTATCACAGGAAAATCATTTCGTTCTTCTTTATCGGTGATAATAGATCTCCAAGGATCTGGTATATATCTCTAATTTGATTCAACCGAGTTGGTGTTTTACTTGAATGTCTACGTTGTTCTTTATGTGATTTGGTTTCTATTTTCAGATAAGTTGTATTATTTCCCCTTCTGTCGTAGTCATTGGTATAATCTTTTTATTTACAAGTCGTTTTACTTTGTTACTATTGTCGATAATGCTCATTAGTGTACAGTAAAGTAAGCTCCAGTTTAATGTACAATTTTGGTATGTTTGTCTATATCTCATTATCAGATAGATGTCGGTTTTTTAAAAAAAGGGGGCTAGCAATAGCAGAAATGAACCCCTTTTAGTTCATTTAATGATTGCAATCAATTTTGACTTGTTATTTATCATGATGATTTGCTTTTGATTTACTTCTTCACTATACATGTACATACCGTATATTTATCTTTAATGTAATGTTTGCTTCATTCCCTTGTATTTCAATGTTCATTATTTAAACCCTAGATAGCCTTCTAGGTCACCCATTTATGATAAGTCTTGGAGGGTACCCCACAGCTAGCTCATTTCTATTTGCTTTGTGGGGAATAATACCTTCAAACTTTGAAGTTCTTTTATTAAGCCTTTGAAGGTACCCCACAGCTAGCTCATTTCTATTTGCTTTGTGGGGAACAATACCTTCCACACTTGTAAAGTCCATCCCAAACCACACCTTAATTTCACTAAAAACTTTACAAAAAAAAAGAATAAATTCAAATCCAAAATCAAATCTGATTCCAAAGTCCAATTTCAATTCAAAGCCCATTTCAAGGCCTAATTCGTAGCAAAAATCTATAAGGCCTAATTGGACCCAAATTAGAACTCAAGTTTGGCCCAAATCAAATGAGGCCCACCTTTGACCCATTTCTAAAATGTCCATTCAAACCACCTCAAATCAAAAGCCCAAACCGTTTCAAATCTGATCTTAGGGCCTAATTTGGTACATAACCTCAAATAAGGTCCAATCAGGCGCAACCCAAACAAGGCCCAAATACCAAATGATGCCCAAAAATCAATTTAGGCCCAAACTTAATTCTGCCCATGCCCATTGGCCCATCAACCAACCAAGCCCAATTCAAAGCCCGGTCCAATTCAAAGCCCAAACCTAACTTAAATCTAGCCCAATACCGAGTCCGGCCCAATTCAAAGCTGGCCCAAAACCAAACCCCACAAAGATCAAATCAAGTCTATAAGAATCAAACCAAAAATCAAACCAAGTCCACAAGAATCAAAACCTGACCCGAATGTTGACCTTGACCGAAAAACATTGACCTTGATCAAAAGTCAAACCTTGACCAAAAAACGTTGACCTTGACCCAGCTTTGACCTTGACCAAAAACATTGACCTTGACCAAAAGGTGTTGACCTTGACCAAAAAAACGTTGACCTTGACCCAACTTTGACCCAATTCGAAATCCAATCTAGTTCAAGCCTGAACCTCAATCCAAACCGAACTCCAATTCAATTCAAAATTGTTTCATCTAGCTCAATTCAACTAAAACCCAAATACATTTCCTCCAATCCATACCCACTTGTAAATTCCTTTCAAAATCCAAAAACCCAAAAAGAATTTCAAACCATCATTTTATTCAAGTTTTCAAAGAAACCATTTTGTGGAATTATACAGGAAAAACTCTTCTCGCATCACGGAAAACTCTTCTCAACTGCAGAAAGTTTTTCTCACATATACAGAAAGTTTTCTCCTAAAAACATTTCTCAAAATCAGTGTTCCTTTACAGAGAATTCCGAACAATTTCAAAAGTTTTCTAACTCAGTTTTTAACTCAAATAAACCATTTTCATGGAGCAAGAAATGTCTAACCCCTTAAAACATTTCCTCCATGGTTAGAACATCGCTTGTCTCCCTTCCCAAAATAAAAATCCGAGGCGGGGCACGGGTCATAACCTCCCTTGTCGCAGTCTGGATCTCTTTAGGCGGGGCATTAGGGTGATAAACCTCCCCTAATTGCAGCCTAGATTTTTACAAGGCGGGGTGCTAAGGAATTAACGACCTTCTTAGTTACAGTCGGGATTTTAGAATCGTCTAACTCCCTTCCGCTCGATTTCAATGTTTTTGATTTTTTACGTTTTAAAACCTGAGAGTTAGAGACGTTATTAGGGTTCGACCGAGAACATCTCATTCATGTTGTTTCTCTCTGAACCCTATTTTTCGACATAAATTCATTTCCCCATCTTTCGTGCCTCGGCACTTACCATTAGTTAAGTGTCGTGTTCGAGGGGGTACATAGGGTAATCCCTCGGGATTATCTGCCCTTTTACAACAAAATGATTTTTTGGTTTTAAAAACTTTAAGAGAGACAATTTTGACAATCATTCCTCTAAACAATTCAGTCCACCATCATCTCACTCTAAATTCGAAAGGTCCCAAACCCCTAACCCTTTCAAAACCTTAAACCTGGGATCAACCCAGATCTCTATCCAAACTTTAATTGTTTCACATACTTAAATCCTTATCCAAACTTCAGTTACCTCACACTCAAATCATCATCCCAACTCCGAGTCCTCTCAAACTCAAATCATCTCTTAAATTCCGACTCCTCCTTACCTTCTAAATGTCTCACGGGCCCGAGCCTCACAAACTCAAAACACTTCTAATGTCTCACGGGCCCGAGCGCCTCACAGACTCAAAACACTTTTAATGTCTCACAGGCCGAGCGCCTCGCAAACTCAAAAAACTTCAATCCCTCCACCATTTTAAGATTCAAACGTCTCACAGACCCGAGCGTCTCACAGACTTTGATATCTCATTTCTCCAGCCACATGAACACCCCAAATGTCTCATAGACCCGAGCGTCTCACAGACTAATCTCTCAAACACCTCAAAAAACCTTCAAAACCCCAAAATCTTCAAAAACCCTGAACTACGTAAGGTCTGATCTCAACAGGGAGTTGAGTACGTAGGCAACCCACACAGGGTGCGACCCCATTCCAATCCAAAAAACTCTTTCCCCCTCTAAGGCGGTTCTCATATCTCTCAAAACATACAAACCTTCTTCGGCTCCCACAAACTACAAACCATCAGACTCCAAGTCTTGTCTATTCACTCAACCTCAAACTTTTCCTAATTCTTCATTATATACTCATCCAAATTCAGCAATTCCCCTTCTTGGCACTAGCTTGGTAGAAAAGCTCGCCTCATCCACTATCTTTCCCTCTTCATGTCCTAATCCTATCCTTGTGGCCCTTTGAAATGAATCTCTCTAAAAAGGTTTTGAAAGAAGACAATCCCAACAATTGGAGACCGAGGTTTCCTCAGACACCAATCCGAAGTCGTGGTCGTTGCCACGTCTAAGGGGTGTAACCCAGTGCGAACCCACAATAGAATCTCTACAAATGACCAGATAAGCCCTATCCATAGGCAACAACCTCGAGTCAATCAACGGTTCTTAGAACCCGATCTTCCTTCCTAGTTATCATAGGTCAAACTAGGTGGTGACTAGTCAATTTCCGCCCTTAGAGGCATAAGTCCGCGTGGAGCCCATTGAGAGCGGGTGTAGTGCTCACTAGCATTCCCCTTATGCTTTCTGGGAAAGAGGACGATAGAGTAGGTATTTGAGGGATGCCAGAATAACGGGTTCTCACCCTCCACAGAATGGCAATTTCTAGGATCTAGGCTTTTAGTAAGTCCATATTTAGATAGACCCCCTCACACCGAAAAATCACCCTCCACAGAATGGCGACTCTGTTGGGGAAGACTTGAGTAAAATTTCTCACACTCAAGGAAGACTGAACTCCATTCATAATTGTCGGGACTTCCCCACTTCTTTCAAAACCTTCAAGGGATTCATTTCAAGCCATTAGGAACTCTACTCCACACTTAGAGTGTGTATGATGAGGACAGATAGGACTTATTAGATCCTCAACAAACATTACAACAATTGGGTTAATAATTAGCTCACGATTAGAAAAAGACACTTAAGACTAAACGAAGCTAACTTACCTTTAGGTTAATAAAACCAATTTGGATCACTAATCTCAAGATAAAACACTTAGCAAATAGGTGATGCTAACTTCATCTGTTTTATTTACAGCTTTCATATTTATATTGTGATTGTGGGGTGCATTGGGTGGGTAGCTTAGGACATGCATTCCTCTGTGTCACCGTTTTATCCACGATGTCACGGGATCCCCAACCGGTCCATGGTTGATTCCCCATGAGCTAGGGTCACTCTCTCAGTGAACAAACCCACGAGGCGGTACGGTCTCCGACCAACGCCTTGAGCTCATGATCCAAAAATATCCTCCATTATCCGAGTCGAAGCCAGCATATAGTGAACTCTGAGCCTTCAATGTCCTGCTACCTGGTCCGGTGTCTAAGACAAGTTTATGGAAGTCACCCCCTTGTATTCCGCCTGTCTGACCACCCTTCTGTCTTACCCTGAAGATTGCATGGGCTCAGTTCTCCATTGTTCCTCTACACCTCGGGTGTTTATAAAGCCCGATGTCACGCTACACGTCCATAGAGGATCCCGTATTTACCGGATACCCATACATGGCACAACGTAGTTAGTGAATAATTTGGACTTTAGACACACCTGACCGTGCAGATGACGAGAGACCTGTTCCCATGCAGTACTTCCCCGAGTTTCCCGAAAAGTGAGCGTGTTGTCGGATCATCACTGGCCGTGGCGTATGTTTCTAATCATCGGGTGTCCTGACCTTCGAACTTAAGCACTCCGGACTTTCTTGATAACGTGCCCCATAAAGGCATAGCAGAGAAAAACCCCGAGAGATGAACTGTGAAGGGACGATGGTTCCCCGTGAAACGGAAACATAATTGACCTGGAAAGTGATTATCCCAACATTAACACTTACAGCTCCACATCAAATATAGCCACGATTTACTTCATGCTATACAAGTGTGCAAACCACTTTTCAAACCAATATGTTTTAAGTTCTGCAAAACGTTCAGAATTCTCTTTTGAACATCTCTTGAAGCTGTTTTACAAGCTCATTTAATTCAGAATCCACTCAAATTTTGCCCATAACATTTGCGGTTTTAAACCTGGCACTTCATCTTTAAAATGCTACTTCAAAAAAAAATAGATTTTGAAAAACCTATTTTCTACAAACAACGATTATTCACCAACATTATTTTCAAAATAGTTTTCAAAAATAGTTTTCCTCAAACGTATTTCAAAATAAATGATTTAGTCCCATGTTGTGACCCACTATTCTTGAAGTTCAACCCACCTTCAAGAGCAGCGGTCTTACCGTGGAGCGTACTAGTCATTTCGTGTTTTCACAAAAGTGGTGGATTTTCACATAAGATTTTTGTGCTCGATCATTCATCTTTCCTTTCTCAAAAACATCCTTCATTCCCCTCGACGAAGCAAGTGAAGCAACATTAAGATCAACTAGCAGATCGAGCTGAAAGTCAGAGGCGCACCTGCCCGTGGAGCTAGCCGAGCGACAGGAAGACCAACACCAACCGTTAGATACAAAATCAGAATTGCACCAACCCGGGTCAAGCGACGTAAAGACTAGTGACACCGGTTCGAGTTTAAACTGTTGAAAATCAGAAGAACACCAGCCCATTTTGTTTTATCATAGTATTGCTTCGCTACAAAAGCCTGAAAACGAGCCAACATCGATCAAGAGCCTAAAGACGAGCGAGTAGCCAACCAGGAGCTCGAGCGTGAGCAGTCAGCCAGAAGCCTGAAGACGGACCAGAGGAGTTCAAATGAAGTTTAGCTCAAATTTTCCCTTTTAATGACTTTTTAGGTTTGATGATGTATAGGATTTTTCCCCTATGTTTCTTTTCTCTCTCGTCCATTTCTGAATAGATTACATGTATAGGTTCCTACATTCCCGTTGAATTTATTTCGATCAATGTGTATAGGGTTCCCAACTCCCTATTTTATTTGCGAATGACTGAGTGTCAAAGTTATATTGAGAAAATCCGCTACTCTGAAAACACGGTTTTTTAAAAATTGTTTTTCAAAAACTTGGTTTCTTTTGGCATGCACGTCTTGTTTAAAAAAAGGAACAAACGTGACGACCCTTCACGTTTCATCTATCACTCTTAAAATTTTGCTTTATGGGGTGAAAATTCACGGTAGATCGTTGCATTTGCATACTACCGTATCGAAACGACGTCTTTGGCGAAAATCTTGATTGATTGTTTGAATAGAGCGCGTGAACCGCTTAACTCTCGACCCGTCAACGAACACAAGGGTCTCATCAAAATCAGCACCACAAACCAAGTGAGTAGTGTGCGAAGAGCGGTATTTTCTCCTGAATTCCAAAAGAGGGTATTGGACCATCCACCGAGCGATGAGGGAAGATAGAGCGAGTCCATAGAGGTAAAACCATGAGCGACTTGTGCATTCCTTCAGCACATGGAGAGGCACAATTCATAGCGAGATCAATGTTGATAACAAGACACGAACTGTGATTCATGCAAAGATTCGAGAAGTAGTAAGAAAACAATCATTGACTAATGAGAATGACGAGGCACTTAGGAATAAAAACCTCCACAAAACCAAAAAAGCTTTGACTGCCCTATACATAATCCCTTAGTGAGCCCCGCTGAGCCTTTCATGAAAAACTTTTTCTGCAAAAAAAATAAAGAAGAAAACTCCACAACATGCCAACCCACATATACACACTTACCCCTGCAATAGAGGATCTCGAAGGAGCCGAAGCCATGGTCTCCCCCCACCATCTTTCATGAAACAACAAATGAAATGTTCGAAGAAATCAGTGAGTCAATGCAACTCCAAAGCTAAACACAAAAAAAACACCAAAAATGTTCAAAGAAATCAGTGAGTCAATGAAACTCCAAAGTCAAACACCAAAAAAACAACAAAAATAGTCAAAGAAATCATTGGGTCAATGCAACTCCGAAGCTGAAAGCCAAAATACAAAGCAAAAAAAAATGCTTGAAAAGGTTGATAAGCCAAATGCAATTTTAAAAACATAAAAATGAGAAGGAAGTCCAAACCATACATCAGAAGAGACAAGAAGGAGAAAACTGAATCCAAAGGACCAATGATGTCCCGTAGAAATCAATAAAAAGGTTATCAAAACCTGTCTAATCATTCCACCCATGGCAAATGCGAAACATACCCTCTATTGCGCAAAAGCTCCACAACTCCCCAAACAAATCCTCCGGTCCCATGTGACATACATCGCACCCCTCAGTCCTGTTACAACCTAATAAAGACCTCTGACCCATAAGTCGATGAGCGTTAACTGAAAGTACCAGATCTGAAACATGAATCATAAGCTTCGTACTTGTTATCAACATGTCCCGTCATACCAAAGGGACCATGAGCGAATGAGTGTGACCTTACACCACAAGGTCTTATGAGTGCGAGTGAATCTTCATTCTAAACACCAAGGCATAAACAACCTACCCCATTAAAGGTGAGAAGTTCGTAAGGATCGGAAAGTCCAGAACCTCAAAAGGAATTCTAAGGAAAATACTGCTCCGACCATCGAGAGCATCATTACACCATTAGCACACACAGCTATACTCACGAGAGACTGACCCGCATCCTTCCATGAGAGGAAAGTGATTCACACATTCTAATTCAACAAATCACTCAAGATCGAGCCGAAGATGTTTTATATTCGTAAACCTCGTATTAATAGAGATAGGGCCATACCTTCTCTCCAAAATTGCATATGCATTTTGCATCGTATCCAACATTTAATACCTGCATGCATCATAAGCACTCCATCATCAACACCTGACTAGTAAGAACTCTACCTAGTCTCGCTGAAAGTCGACTTCAGTCGCAGTTGTTGAAGTGTAACCTTTGATCAAAAGATGTCAACTGGAGCCATCCCAGATCATCATCAAGCTACCTCGAACCATCTCGGAGCCATCCTAGGCTATCCTCGAGCTACATCGAACCAAACTAAAGCCCTCCGACGCCGTACGAAGACAATTCTGGAGCCATTCAGCGTCATGCTCAGGGCTCATCAACGCCATATCAAGAACCAAACTGGAACCATACGAGAGCCATCATCCGACATTGAAACCATCCTTGGAACTACACAGGGGGCATCCTAACAGTCCGAGAACACTACGGGAGCCACCTCAAATCCACGTCAGATCTATTTCATCACTAGGGGCTTGCCTACATAGTTTCAAACTACGTATGGTCTGATCTCAATACGAAATTGAGTATGTAGGCAGCCTACACAGGGTGCGACCACCTCAAAAGAAGATTCCCCTTTTGTTCACAACTATCATCGAATGGAGCAATCTCGTAGCCTCCCCGAAGCCATCCCGAACTATCCCGGAGCCCTCTCGAGGATACTGAAGTTGTAACTGACCATACCAAAGCCATTCATCCACAAAAAAAAAAGAAAAAGAAAAACTATCAAACACAACACAATTCACCAATCACATCAACCCACCATTCGACTCAAATTCTCAATCCAAATCAAAACCCACCAACGATCTCGAAAATCCCCATTCGAATCAAACCCACCAACCACCCCAGAGCCGTAGCTCACAATGGAGTCATGAATCATACAGGAGCCATCCGACTGCACCAGAGCCATCTGATCATATCGGAGCCATCCGGTCATATCAAAATCATCGAGTTCCCGAAGTCACTCCTTAAAAAACACCATCCATTCAAAGACCAATCACAAAATCACCAAAACCAAAACAAAAGAAAAAACTCAAGAGCCATACCGGAGCCATCTCGAAACTCTGGAGCCAAGAGTCCTACCAAATCTCGAGACTACAGTGCACATCGGGCAAGACTGTCAAAGCAAAACTAAAACACAAGTCCCACACTGACAACGTCAAGGACCACATCAACAAGAAAAGAACACTCGACTATCACATCCCTTAGGAGGACAATCAAAAAGCATCCAATTCCGGACCAATCCACAACCAGAATCATCCTCAAATCAACCACTCAAAGTAGCGAGTTTCGTACAACTCCGTTAAAGTATTATAGGCTCTTCTAAGTCCTCGTACCTTCAATCGCATTCTCAGCCCGTCATAATTCCTAGGACTGGATATCAAGAGGTCCAGTTGAGGCACTCCTAAGCCCTCGTACACAGACAGGAAGTTTGATCCGATTAATGCGTTTGCTAACCAAGTCATATCTTATTTCATTTGCGCATGGGAATCATTTCAAGGTTACCACAAAATCACTCACGTCGTTCGATCATTTGTTTCATTCGAGTTTAAAGTATAATCTTCATTCCACTCAGGTGGCCTTTCACTTGCAAAACTCTTTTACTATTCGATTCACTTTTTTCGCTTCAAACCCGCTAGACAACTGCTGCGCTACTAGTGCGGTCGACTTTTTGTTTTACACCCGCTAGACAGCTATTGCGCTACTAGTGCGGTCGAGTTTTCGTTTTACACCCGCTAGACAGCTATTGCGCTACTAGTGCGGTCAACTTTTCGTTTTACACCCGCTAGACAGCTATTGCGCTACTAGTGTGATCAACTTTTCGTTTTACACCCGCTAGACAGCTATTGCGCTACTAGTGCGGTCGACCTTTTCGTTTTACACCCGCTAGACAGCTATTACGCTACTAGTGCGGTCGACTTTTCGTTTTACACCCGCTAGACAGCAATTGCGCCACTAGTGCGGTCGACCTTTTCGTTTTACACACGCTAGACAGCTATTGCGCTACTAGTGCGGTCGACTTTTTGTTTTACACCCGCTAGACAGCTATTGCGCTACTAGTGCGGTCGACCTTTCGTTTTACACCCGCTAGGCAGCTATTGTGCTACTAGTATGGTACCGAATTTGCATTTTAGGCTCGTCATAAGCCCTAGGGTTGGATATCAAGAGGTCCAGTTGAAGCACTTCTAAGCCATCATGCACCTTAAAACCAAATCGGAATGTTAGTATTATAGGCTCGTCATAAGTCCTATAGCTAGATATCAAGAAGTCTAGTTGAGGCACTCCTAAGTCCTCGTACTCTCGATCGCATTGTAGGCCCGTCATAAGCCCTAGAACTGGATATCAAGAGGTCCAGTTGAGGCACTCCTAAGTCCTCGTGCACCCTAAATCATCACTATTGTTAGTATCCTCGGCTCATCATAAGTCCTAGAGTTAGATGTCAAGAGGTCTAACTGAGGCTCGTCATAAGTCCTCGTACTTTCAATCACATTCATACACTCACGGTCGCATCCCTATGCACCACTTAACCATTGTGAGAATTTTTCCCCGTCAACCTTGATCCAATTCTACAAGGGCTTGTAGAATTGTATCAAGGGGAGCCATCTGTAGACACCAAAAATTCTCACCCCATAAAGCAAATTTCGAAATAATAAGAGGGGTCGTTGCCTTTCTTTTTTAAAACATATTAGTGTGCGTGCCATAACGAAACCGTCATTTTATAACCTTTTTCAAAGCATTTCATAAAAACACGATTTTCCAAAAATGAATTTTCAAACAATAATACGTTTTAAACCCATTCATTTTATTTTATTTACTCATCTTATTATTATTTTATGTATTCCATTTTTATCACTTGTTTGTTTTTATCTATTCAATTTTATTTTCATTTTCATTTACTTTATCCCATGTATTGCTATTTCTTACTATTTTCTATCATGTACTCTTCATTTTTATCATCATCATTTTAGTACTATTTTATTATTTTATGTACTTTATATTGCGTTAATTCATTTGTTTTTCATATTGTTATGTTTTACACTTTAATGATTATACTCCATGATCTCATGTCTCTTAGGAAGAAACATTTCATTTTATTTAAACTCTTGCATTTTACTATAGACTTCCATTCAAGAAATATCATCCAGTTCGAATTAGAAGTTTAATTTTATTTCTTCATGTTTAGATGTTGAGTTCTGTTATTGCTTGGTCGGTTAGTATGTTTGTTGGGGAGTCTATGGGTCTTAGGTTCGAATCCTGCCAGGGATGTAAGCCTATTTTTTTCCTTTCCGCTAGTAGTTAGGGTTAATTATTAATTCCCCTTTTAATATAGCAAATTCTTTCGTAGTGTAAATGGTTAGTAGACATGTGAAGGAGGATATTAACCTGAGTTCGAATCTTAGCAGGAGCAGGTTAGTTTTATTTTCTTTCTAGCAGAAGTGTGCTCACGTTTTGATCTTGGGTCAAACCCGACCCGTTACAAATAAAACCCTAATCCCCATCGTTTGCTTATAAACAGAACAACAAACAAACCCTAAGAGGGGACTGTAGTAGCCACTACTGGTGTTTTCTTTCTTTCTCGTTCTCTTCTTCATCTATCCAGGGATGAACTTCCTGGCTCGATCTCCGGAAAACCGAAACAGCCCCAATCGATCTGACCTCCACCATCTTCTTCTCTATCTCGACCATTATACTTCTAAGAGAATCGCCATCTTCAATCCTAAAAAAAAAAGACCAAGCCGACACCAAAAACCTTCATCCCGACCTTCATCTCCTTCCTCGGTATATTTTTTTCCTCCTCCATCCCTCTCGAGACTCCCTTCATCCGAATATGTCATTGTCTTACCATCGACTTGAACAAAGCAAAAAACCTAACTCAGATAAGCCCCCTCATTCCTGTCTGATCTTCATCTTCTCCCACGTTTGAAAACCCAGAAGCTTTCTTCATCTCCATCTTTGAACTCGAAGCTTTTTTCCATCTCAACCTAGATGCCATATCGGCGAACAGCGAACATACTCCACCGCCTCTTTTTCGTTCCCTTCACTCTAAGTAGTTTGGCAAGTTCAATTGATGAACAAGGAACAAAAATCTACTCCTCTGTTCATTCTCCCTCCGTCGCTATGCTTCGCTCCCGTTAAATTTTCAAAACCCCATTGTTGAACCAAAGACATACAAGCATTGTTGAGGTTTCCATAACCGACACAGGGCAGTTGATTCATGAGTTTTACAGGAACTCATCTCCTTCCCTTTCTTTTCATTCTTCTTTGTGGTCTCTGTTGAATACTAATTTCATTTTTATGTTCGTAAAAGAGAAAGTAATAGGGATCTCAAGCTATACTAGAGGCGTGAATCAGTATGTTCAGGGTCTGCCATGTTCGATCGGATTGAAATTGTACTTCTTGTCAATACAGATGCACATTCGTTCCTTCACTTGGTGATATTTCCCGGCTGTATATGTAAATTGGATTTGTTTTTGGTGTTGTGTGTACTGTCTTTCTTGTTATTTTATTTACAGGAGATTTCTTTCATCTTCATTTGGTATATAAAACTGATTAAATCTTGGACAATTCGTGATCTGGATACTCTCGAGTGTCCCATACAATCTGCTCCTTATTTCGTATGTGTCCGAGATCTTATTCTGGAAGACCTACTCGATTAAGCCTTTGTATGCTGCGTTCTGGCAGTCTGATGAGCAACTTAATTAGCTGTTCGAGATTTTCGTGAATATTCAATTTTGTGGGTGAGATTCTGTATTCTTCTTGTTCGGTTTTCATCTCAGAGCTAACAAACATTATTGTGTTTGGTTGATGTCCCTGTGTTTGTTTCTTTCTTTTTTTGTCTTATCGCAAGAAAATCATTTGGTTCTTCTTTATCGGTGATAATAGATCTCCAAGGATCTGGTATATATCTCTAATTTGATTCAACCGACTTGGTGTTTTACTTGAATATCTACGTTGTTCTTTATGTGATTTGGTTTCGATTTTCAGATAAGTTGTATTATTTCCCCTTCTGTCGTAGTCATTGGTATAATTTTTTATTTACAAGTCGTTTTACTTCGGTACTATTGTCGATAATGCTCATTAGTGTACAGTAAAGTAAGCTCCAGTTTAATGTACAATTTTAGTATGTTTATCTATATCTCATTATCAGATTGATGGCGGTTTTTCAAAAAAAAGGGGGCTAGCAATAGCAGAAGCGAACCCCTTTTAGTTCATTTAATGATTGCAATCAATTTTGACTTGTTATTTATCATGATGATTTGCTCTTGATTTACTTCTTCATTATACATGTACATACCGTATATTTATCTTTAATGTAATGTTTGCTTCATTCCCTTGTATTTCAATGTTCATTATTTAAACCCTAGATAGCCTTCTAGGTCACCCATATATGATAAGTCTTGGAGGGTACCCCACAGCTAGCTCATTTCTATTTGCTTTGTGGGGAATAATACCCTTCAAACTTTGAAGTTCTTTTATTAAGCCTTTGAAGGTACCCCACAGCTAGCTCATTTCTATTTGCTTTGTGGGGAACAATACCTTCCACACTTGTAAAGCCCATCCCAAACCACCCCTTAATTTCACTAAAAAACTTTACCAAAAAAACAATAAATTCAAATCCAAAATCAAATCAGATTCCAAAGTCCAATTTCAATTCTAAGCCCATTTCAAGGCCTAATTCGAAGCAAAAATCAATAAGGCCTAATTGGACCCAAATTAGAACTCAAGTTTGGCCCAAATCAAATGAGGCCCATCTTTGACCCATTTCTAAAATGTCCATTCAAACCACCTCAAATCAAAAGCCCAAACCGTTTCAAATCTGATCTCAGGGCCTAATTTGGTCCAAAACCTCAAATATGGTCCAATCAGGCCCAACCCAAACAAGGCCCAAATACCAAATGAGGCCCTAAAATCAATTTAGGCCCAAACTTAATTATGCCCATGCCCATTGGCCCATCAACCAACCCAGCCTAATTCAAAGCCCGGTCCAATTCAAAGCCCAAGCCTAACTCAAATCCAGCCCAATACCTAGTCCGGCCCAATTCAAAGCTAGCCCAAAACCAAACCCACAAAGATCAAATCAAGTCTATAAGAATCAAACCAAAAATCAAACCAAGTCCACAAGAATCAAAACCTGACCCGAATGTTGACCTTGACCGAAAAACGTTGACCTTGACCAAAAGTCAAACCTTGACCAAAAACGTTGACCTTGACCCAGCTTTGACCTTGACCAAAAATGTTGACCTTGACCAAAAGGTGTTGACCTTGACCAAAAAAAACGTTGACCTTGACCCAACTTTGACCCAATTCGAAATCCAATCTAGTTCAAGCCTGAACCTCAATCCAAACCGAACTCCAATTCAATTCAAACCTGTTTCATCTAGCTCAATTCAACTCAAACCCAAATACATTTCATCCAATCCACACCCACTTGTAAATTCCTTTCAAAATCCAAAAACCCAAAAAGAATTTCAAACCATCATTTTATTCAAGTTTTCAAAGAAACCATTTTGTGGAATTTTAAAGGAAAAACTCTTCTCACATCACAGAAAACTCTTCTCAACTACAGAAAGTTTTTCTCACATATACAGAAAGTTTACTCCTAAAAACATTTCTCAAAATCAGTGTTCCTTTACAGAGAATTCCGAACAATTTCCAAAGTTTTCTAACTCTGTTTTTAACTCAAATAAACCGTTTTCAGGGAGCAAGAAATGTCTAACCCCTTTAAAACATTTCCTCCATGGTTAGAACATCGCTTGTCTCCCTTCCCAAAATAAAAATCCGAGGCGGGGCACTGGGGTCATAACCTCCCTTGTCGCAGTCTGGATCTCTTTAGGCGGGGCATTAGGGTGACAAACCACCCCTAATTGCAGCCTAGATTTTTACAAGGCGGGTGCTAAGGAAGTAACGACCTTCCTAGTTGCAGTCGGGATTTTAGAATCGTCTAACTCCCTTCCGCTTGATTTCAATGTTTTTGATTTTTACGTTTTAAAACCCGGGAGTTAGCGACGTTATTAGGGTTCAACCGAGAACATCTCATTCATGTTGTTTCTCTCTGAACCCTATTTTACGACATAAATTCATTGCCCCATCTTTCGTGCCTCGGCACTTACCATTAGTTAAGTGTCGTGTTCGAGGGGGTACATAGGGTAATCCCTCGGGATTATCCGCCCTTTTACAACAAAATGATTTTTTGGTTTTAAAAACTTTAAGAGAGACAATTTTGACAATCATTCCTCCAAACAATTCAGTCCACCATCATCTCACTCTAAATTCGAAATGTCCCAAACGCCTAACCCTTTCAAAACCTTAAACCTGGGATCAACCCAAGATCTCTATCCAAACTTTAATTGTCTCACACACTTCAATCCTCATCCAAACTTCAGTTACCTCACACTCAAATCATCATCCCAACTCCGAGTCCTCTCAAACTCAAATCACTTAAATTCCGACTCCTCCTTACCTTCTAAATGTCTCACGGGCCCGAGTGCCTCACAACTCAAAACACTTCTAATGTCTCACGGGCCCGAGCGTCTCACAGACTCAAAACACTTTTAATGTCTCATAGGCCGGAGCGCCTCGCAGACTCAAAACACTTCAATCCCTCCACCATTTTAAGATTCAAATGTCTCACAGACCCGAGCGTCTCACAGACTTTGATATCTCGTTTCTCCAGCCACATGAACACCCCAAATGTCTCATAGACCCGAGCGTCTCACAGACTAATCTCTCAAACACCTCAAAAAACCTTCAAAACCCCAAAATCTTCAAAAACCCTTAACTACGTAAGGTCTAATCTCAACAGGGAGTTTAGTACGTAGGCAACCCACACAGGGTGCGACCCCATTCCAATCCAAAAAACTCTTTCCCCCTCTAAGGTGGTTCTCATATCTCTCAAAACATACAAACCTTCTTCGGCTCCCACAAACTACAAACCATCAGACTCCAAGTCTTGTCTATTCACTCAACCTGAAACTTTTCCTAATTCTTCATTATATACTCATCCAAATTCAGCAATTCCCCTTCTTGGCGCTAGCTTGGTAGAAAAGCTCGCCTCATCCACTATCTTTCCCTCTTCATGTCCTAATCCTATCCTTGTGGCTCTTTGAAATGAATCTCTTAAAAGGTTTTAAAAGAAGACAATCCCAACAATTGGAGACCGAGGTTTCCTCAGACACCAATCCGAAGTCGTGGTCGTTGCCACTTCTAAGGGGTGTAACCCAGTGCAAACCCACAATAGAATCTCTACAAATGACCAGATAAGCCCTATCCATAGGTAACAACCTCCGAGTCAATCAACGGTTCTTAGAACCCGATCTTCCTTCCTAGTTATCATAGGTCAAACTAGGTGGTGACTATAGTCAATTTCCGCCCTTAGAGGCATAAGTCCGCGTGGAGCCCATTGAGAGCGGGTGTAGTGCTCACTAGCATTCCCCTTATGCTTTCTGGGAAAGAAGGAAGATAGAGTAGGTATTTGAGGGATGCCAGAATAACGGGTTCTCACCCTCCATAGAATGGCAATTTCTAGGATCTAGGCTTTTAGTCAGTCCATATTTAGATAGACCCCCTCATACCGAAAAATCACCCTCCACAGAATGGCGACTCTGTTGGGGAAGACTTGAGTAAAAATTTCTCACACTCAAGGAAGACTGAACTCCATTCATAATTGTCGGGACTTCCCCACTTCTTTCAAAACCTTCAAGGGATTCATTTCAAGCCATTAGGATAACTCTACTCCACACTTAGAGTGTGTATCAGATGAGGACAGATAGGACTTATTAGATCCTCAACAAACATTACAACAATTTGGTTAATAATTAGCTCATGATTAGAAAGAGACACTTAAGACTAAATGAAGCTAACTTACCTTTAGGTTAATAAGCAACCAATTTGGAATCACTAATCTCAAGATAAAACACTTAGCAAATAGGTTGATGCTAACTTCATCTGTTTTATTTACAGCTTTCATATTTATATTGTGATTGTGGGGTGCATTGGGTGGGTAGCTTAGGACATGCATTCCTCTGTGTCACCCGTTTTATCCACGATGTCACAGGATCCCCATCTGGTCCATGGTTGATTCCCCATGAGCTAGGGTAACTCTCTCAGTGAACAAACCGACGAGGCGGTACGGTCTCCGACCAACGCCTTGAGCTCATGATCCAAAAATATCCTCCATTATCCGAGTCGAAGCCAGCATATAGTGAACTCTGAGCTTTCAATGTCCTGCTACCTGGTCCGGTGTCTAAGACAAGTTTATGGAAGTCACCCCCTTGTATGCCGCCTGTCTGACCACCCTTCTGTCTTACTCTGAAGATTGCATGGGCTCAGTTCTCCATTGTTCCTCTGCACCTCGGGTGTTTATAAAGCCCGATGTCACGCTACACGTCCATAGAGGATCCCGTATTTACCGGATACCCATACATGGCACAACGTAGTTAGTGAATAATTTGGACTTTAGACACACCTGACCGTGCAGATGACGAGAGACCTGTTCCCATGCAGTACTTCCCCGAGTTTCCCGAAAAGTGAGCGTGTTGTCGGATCATCACTGGCCGTGGCGTATGTTTCCTAATCATCTCGGGTGTCCTGACCTTTCGAACTTAAGCACTCCGGACTTTCTTGATAACGTGCCCCATAAAGGCATAGCAGAGAAAAACCCCGAGAGATGAACTGTGAAGGGACGATGGTTCCCCCGATGAAACGGAAACATAATTGACCTGGAAAGTGATTATCCCAACATTAACACTTACAGCTCCACATCAAATATAGCCACGATTTACTTCATGCTATACAAGTGTGCAAACCACTTTTCAAACCAATATGTTTTAAGTTCTGCAAAATGTTCAGAATTCTCTTTTGAACATCTCTTGAAGCTGTTTTACAAGCTCATTTAATTCAGAATCCCACTCAAATTTTGCTCATAACATTTGCGGTTTTAAACCTGGCACTTCATCTTTAAAATGCTACTTCCCAAAAAAAATAGATTTTGAAAAACCTATTTTCTACAAACAACGATTATTCACCAACATTATTTCAAAATAGTTTTCAAAAATAGTTTTCCACAAACGTATTTCAAAATAAAATGATTTAGTCCCCATGTTGTGACCCACTATTCTTGAAGTTCAACCCACCTTCAAGAGCAGCGGTCCTTACCGTGGAGCGTACTAGTCATTTCGTGTTTTCACAAAAGTGGTGAATTTTCATAAGATTTTTGTGCTCGATCATTCATCTTTCCTTTCTCAAAAACATCCTTCATTCCCCTCGACGAAGCAAGTGAAGCAACATGAAGATCAACTAGCGGATCGAGCTGAAAGTCAGAGGCGCACCTGCCCGTGGAGCTAGCCGAGCGACAGGAAGACCAACACCAACCGTTTAGATACAAAATCAGAATTGCACCAACCCGGGTCAAGCGACGTAAAGACTAGTGACACCGGTTCGAGTTTAAACTGTTGAAAATCAGAAGAACACCAGTCCATTTTGTTTTATCACAGTATTGCTTCGCTGCAAAAGCCTGAAAACGAGCCAACATCGATCAAGAGCCTAAAGACGAGCGAGTAGCCAACCAGGAGCTCGAGTGTGAGCAGTCAGCCAGAAGCGTGAAGACGGACCAGAGGAGTTCAAAAGAAGTTTAGCTCAAATTTTCCCTTTTAATGACTTTTTAGGTTTGATGATGTATAGGATTTTTCCCCTTTTTTTTCTCTCTCGTCCATTTCTGAATAGATTAAATGTATAGGTTCATACATTCCCATTGAATTTATTTAGATCAATGTGTATAGGGTTCCCAACTCCCTATTTTATTTGCAAATGACCAAGTGTCAAAGTTAAATTGAGAAAATCCGCTACTCTGAAAACACGGTTTTTTAAAAATTGTTTTTCAAAAACTTGGTTTCTTTTTGCATGCACGTCTTGTTTAAAAAAAGGAACAAACGTGACGACCCTTCACGTTTCATCTATCACTCTTAAAACTTTACTTTATGGGGCGAAAATTCACGGTATCTACAGGAGGCATCCCTTGAATAAGCAACACCAACAAATGCAACTGAGCACAAAGCACAACACATGTGTTGCATTCATGACAAATAAAAGAGTCACTTGCACTTCCAGCCATTTCAATTCCATCAATCATTCACGAGTAGTGTCCACCTCAAAAATTGCATAACCATGTGTTTCATTGTCACCACACCACACACACTTTCATCCCAATATCTCGACCGCCAGTGCCCGATCTCAAAGGGATAGAAAAGAAAACCGAGTTCAAACCTCTCCCAATCAGAATCATCATGCGCGTCAGTGACTAAAAGGGAAAGAGCGTGTCATATCGTGGGGCCACCATGCGGGAGTTGTCACTCCCTAAAATTACCAAAATCCAGGAGCCAATCACTAACCCAACCTCACTCGAGAATCACTACCCCGACAACGACCCCAACCGCTAGATCATCTTCAAGGCCAACAGTAGCGGGATGGGCTTCGTGAACCATGAGCTGAATTCGACTCAAGCGAGACTAGGTGTAGCCTTACCACTCATGCATTGCATCCAAAAACAAAACAAACACAAAAAAAAAACATTCAGTCAACCATCCATTCATCATTTTCAGCATTTCATGCATCCTATACATAGTAATTCAATATTATCAAAACACATTGCATGGTAGATCGTTGCATTTGCATACTCCCGTATCGAAACGATGTCTTTGGCAAAAATCTTGATTGATTGTTTGAATAGAGCGCGTGAACCGCTAAACTCTCGACCCGTCAACGAACACAAGGGTCTCATCAAAATCAGCACCACAAACCAAGTGAGTAGTGTGCGAAGAGCGGTATTTTCTCCTGAATTCCAAAAGAGGGTATTGGACCATCCACCGAGCGATGAGGGAAGATAGAGCTAGTCCATAGAGGTAAAACCATGAGCGACTTGTGCATTCCTTCAGCACATGGAGAGGCACAATTCATAGCGAGATCAATGTTGATAACAAGACACGAACTATGATTCATGCAAAGATTCGAGAAGTAGTAAGAAAACAATCATTGACTAATGAGAATGACGAGGCACTTAGGAATAAAAACCTCCACAAAGCCAAAAAAGCTTTGACTCCCCTGTACATAATCCCTTAGTGAGCCCCGTTGAGCCTTTCATGATAAACTCTTTCTGCAAAAAAAAAAAGAAGAAAACTCCATAACATGCCAACCCACATATACACACTTACCCCTGCAATAGAGGATCTCGAAGGAGCCGGAGCCATGGTCTCCCCCACCATCTTTCATGAAACAACAAATGAAATGCTCAAAAAATCAGTGAGTCAATGCAACTCCAAAGCCAAACACAAAAAAAAACAAAAAATGTTCAAAGAAATCAGTGAGTCAATGAAACTCCAAAGTCAAACACCCAAAAAAACAAAAAAAAGTCAAAGAAATCAATGAGTCAATGCAACTCCGAAGCTGAAAGCCAAAATACAAAGCAAAGAAAAAATGCTTGAAAAGGTTGATGAGCCAAATGCAATTTTAAAAACACAAAAATGAGAAGGAAGTCCAAACCATACATCAGAAGAGACAAGAAGGAGAAAACCGAATCCAAAGGACCAATGATGTCCCGTAGAAATCAATAAAAAGGTTATCAAAACCTGTCTAATCATTCCACCCATGGCAAATGCGAAACATACCCTCTATTGCGTAAAAGCTCCACAACTCCCCAAACAAATCCTCCGGTCCCATGTGACATACATCGCACCCCTCAGTCCTGTTACAACCCAATAAAGACCTCTGACCCATAAGTCGATGAGCGTTAACTGAAAGTACCAGATTTAAAATATGAATCATAAGCTTCGTACTTGTTATCAACATGTCCCGTCATACCAAAGGGACCATGAGCGAATGAGTGTGACCTTACACCACAAGGTCTTATGAGTGCGAGTGAATCTTCATTCTAAACACCAAGGCATAAACAGCCTACCCCATTAAAGGTGAGAAATTCGTAAGGATCGGAAAGTCCAGAACCTCAAAAGGAAATCTAAGGAAAATACTGCTCCGACCATCGAGAGCATCATTACACCATTAGCACACACAGCTATTCTCACGAGAGATTGACCCGCATCCTTCCATAAGAGGAAAGTGATTCACACATTCTAATTCAACAAATCACTCAAGATCGAGCCGAAGATGTTTTATATTCGGAAACTTCGTATTAATAGAGATAGGGCCATACCTTCTCTCCAAAAATGCATATGCATTTTGCATCGTATCCAACATTTAATACCTGCATGCATCATAAGCACTCCATCATCAACACCTGACTAGTAAGAACTATACCTAGTCTCGCTGAAAGTCGACTTCAGTCGCAGTTGTTGAAGTGTAACCTTTGATCAAAAGATGTCAACTGGAGCCATCCCAAATCATCATCAAGCTACCTCGAACCATCTCGGAGCCATCCTAGGCTATCCTCGAGCTACATCGAACCAAACTAAAGCCCTCCGAGGCCGTACGAAGACAATTCTGGAGCCATTCAGCGTCATGCTCAGGGCTCATCAACGCCATATCTAGAACCAAACTGGAACCATACGAGAGCCATCATCCGACATTGAAACCATCCTTGGAACTACACAGGGGGCATCCTAACAGTCCGAGAACACTACGGGAGCCACCTCAAATCCACGTCAGATCTATTTCATCACCAGGGGCTTGCCTACATAGTTTCGAACTACGTATGGTCTGATCTCAATACGAAATTGAGTACGTAGGCAGCCCACCCAGGGTGCGACCACCTCAAAAGAAGATTCCCCTTTTGTTCACCACTATCATCAAATGGAGCAATCTCGTAGCCTCCCCGAAGCCATCCCGAACTATCCCAGAGCCCTCTCGAGGATACTGAAGTTGTAACTGACCATACCAAAGCCATTCATCCACAAAAAAAAAAGAAAAAGAAAAACTATCAAACACAACACAATTCACCAATCACATCAACCCACCATTCGACTCAAATTCTCAATCCAAATCGAAACCCACCAACGATCTCGAAAATCCCTATTCGAATCAAACCCACCAACCATCCCAGAGCCGTAGCTCACAATGGAGTCATGAATCATACAGGAGCCATCCGACTGCATCGGAGCCATCTGATCATATCGAAGCCATCCGGTCATATCAAAATCATCGAGTTCCCGAAGTCACTCCTTAAAAAAAACCATTCATTCAAAGACCAATCACAAAATCACCAAAACCAAAACAAAAAAAAAACTCAGGAGCCATACCGGAGCCATCTCGAAACTCTGGAGCCAAGAGTCCTACCAAATCTCGAGACTACAGTGCACATCGGGCAAGACTGTCAAAGCAAAACAAAAACAAGTCCCACACTAACAATCAAGGACCACATCAACAAGAAAAGAACACTCGACTATCACATCCCTTAGGAGGACAATAAAAAAGCATCCAATTCCAGACCAATCCACAACCAGAATCATCCTCAAATCAACCACTCAAAGCAGCGAGTTTCGTACAACTCCGTTAAAGTATTATAGGCACTTCTAAGTCCTCGTACCTTCAATCGCATTCTAGGCCCGTCATAAGTTCTATGAGTGGATATCAAGAGGTCCAGTTGAGGCACTCCTAAGCCCTCGTGCACAGACAGGAATTTGATCCGATTAATGCGTTTGCTAACCAAGTCATATCTTATTTCATTTGCGCATGGGAATCCTTTCAAGGTTACCACAAAATCACTCACGTCGTTCGATCAATTGTTTCACTCGAGTTTAAAGTATAATCTTCATTCCACTCAGGTGGCCTTTCACTTGCAAAACTCTTTTACTCTTCGATTCGCTTTTTTCGCTTCAAAGCCGCTAGACAGCTACTGCGCTACTAGTGTGGTCGACTTTTTGTTTACACCCGCTAGACAGCTATTGCGCTACTAGTGCAGTCGACTTTTCGTTTTACACCCGCTAGACAGATATTGCGCTACTAGTGCGGTCGACTTTTCGTTTTACACCCGCTAGACAGCTATTGCTACTAGTGCGGTCGACTTTTAGTTTTACACCCGCTAGACAGCTATTGCGCTACTAGTGCGGTCGACCTTTTCGTTTTACACCCGCTAGACAGCTATTACGCTACTAGTGCGGTCGAATTTTCGTTTTACACCCGCTAGACAGCTATTGCGCTACTAGTGCGGTCGACCTTTCGTTTTACACCCTAAGCTAGCCTAGGCAGTTATTGCGCTACTAGTATGGTACCGAATTTGCATTCTAGGCTCGTCATAAGCCCTAGGGCTGGATATCAAGAGGTCCAGTTGAGGCACTCCTAAGCCCTCGTGCACCTTAAAACCAAATCGGAATGTTAGTATTATAGGCTCGTCATAAGTCCTATAGCTAGATATCAAGAAGTCTAGTTGAGGCACTCCTAGGTCCACGTACTCTCGATCGCATTCTAGGCCTGTCATAAGCCCTAGGACTGGATATCACGAGGTCCAGTTGAGGCACTCCTAAGTCCTCGTGCACCCTAAATCAACCCTATTGTTAGTATCCTAGGCTCATCATAAGTCCTAGAGTTATATGTCAAGAGGTCTAACTGAGGCTCATCTTAAGTCCTCGTACTTTCAATCACATTCATACACTCACGGTCGCATCCCTATGCACCACTAAACCATTGTGAGAATTTTTGGTGCCCCGTCAACCTTGATCCAATTCTACAAGGGCTTGTAGAATTGAATCAAGGGGAGCCATCTGTAGACACCAAAAATTCTCACCCCATAAAGCAAATTTCGAAATAATAAGAGGGGTCGTCGCCTTTCTTTTTCAAAACATATTAGTGTGCGTGCCATAACGAAACCGTCATTTTATAACCTTTTCCAAAGCATTTCATAAAAAGACGATTTTCCAAAAATGAATTTTCAAACAATAATCCGGTTTTAAACCCATTCATTTGATTTTATTTACTTATCTTATTATTATTTTATGTATTCCATTTTTATCACTCGTTTGTTTTTATCTATTCAATTTTCATTTTCATTTTCATTTACTTTATCCCATGTATTGCTATTTCTTACTATTTTCTATCATGTACTCTTCATTTTTATCATCATCACTTTAGTACTATTTCATTATTTTATGTACTTTATATTGTGTTAATTCATTTGTTTTTCATATTGTTATGTTCTACACTTTAATGATTATACTTCATGATCTCGTGTCTCTTAGGAAGAAACATTTCATTTTATTTAAACTCTTTCATTTTACTGTAGACTTCCATTCAAAAAATATCATCCAGTTCGAATTAGAAGTTTAATTTTATTTCTTCATGTTTAGATGTTGAGTTATGTTATAGCTTGGTCGGTTAGTATGTTTGTTGGGGAGTCTATGGGTCTTAGGTTCGAATCCTGCCAGGGATGTTAGCCTATCTTTTTTTCCTTTCTGCATGTAGTAAGGGTTAATTGTTAATTCCCCTGTTAATATAGCAAATTCTTTCGTAGTGTAAATGGTTAGTAGACATGTGAAGGAGGATATAAACCTGAGTTCGAATCTTAGCAGGAGCATGTTAGTTTTATTTTCTTTCTGGCAGAAGTGTGCTCACGTTTTGATCTCGGGTCAAACCCGACCTGTTACAAATAAAACCCTAATCCCCATCATTTGCTTATAAATGGAACAACAAGCAAACCCTAAGAGGGGACTATAGTAGCCACTACTGGTGTTTTCTTTCTTTCTCGTTCTCTTCTTCATCTATCCAGAGATGAACTTCCTGGCTCGATCTCCGGAAAACCGAAACAGCCCCAATCGATCCGACCTCACCATCTTCTCTCTATCTCGACCATTATACTTCTAAGAGAATCACCATCTTCAATCCTAAAAAAAAAAGACCCAGCCGACACCAAAAACCTTCTTCCGACCTTCATCTCCTTCCTCGGTATATTTTTTTCCGCCTCCATCCCCTCGAGACTCCCTTCATCCGAATACGCCAATGTCTTACCATCGACTTGAACAAAGCAAAAAACCTAACTCAGATAAGCCCCTCATTCCTGTCTGATCTTCATCTTCTCCCACGTTTGAAAACCTAGAAGCTTTCTTCATCTCCATCTTTGAACTCGAAGATTTTTTCCATCTCAACCCAGTTGCCATATCGGCGAACAGCGAACATACTCCACCGCCTCTTTTTCATTCCCTCACTCTGAGTAGTTTGGCAAGTTCAATTGACGAACCAGGAGCACGAATCTACTCCTCAGTTCATTCTCCCTCCGTCGCTTTGCTTCGCTCCCGTTATATTTTCTAAACCCCTGGTGAACCAAAGACATACAAGCATTGTTGAGGTTTCCAGAACCGACACAGGGCTGTTGATTCATGAGTTTTACAGGAACTCATCTCATTCCCTTTCTTTCATTCTTCTTTGTGGTTCTTTGTTGAATACTAATTTCATTTTTATGTTCGTAAAGAGAAAGTAACAGGGATCTCAAGCTATACTAGAGGCGTGAATCAGTATGTTCAGGGTCTGCCATGTTCGATCAGATGGAAACTGTACTTCATGTCAATACAGATGACATTCGTTCCTTCACTTGCTGATATTTCCCGCTGTATATGTAAATTGGATTCGTTTTTGGTGTTGTGTGTACTGTCTTTCTTGCTATTTTATTTACAGGAGATTTCTTTCATCTTCATATCGGTAAATAAAACTGATTAAATCTTGGACAATTTGTGATCTGGATACTCTCGAGTGTCCCATACAATCTGCTCCTTATTTCGTATGTGTCCGAGCTCTTATTCTGGAAGACCTACTCGATTATGAGCCTGTGCATGTTGCGTTCTGGCGGTCTGATGAGCAACTTAATTAGCTGTTCTAGATTTTGTGAATATTCAATTTTGTGGGCGAGATTCTGTACTCTCCTTGTTCAGTTTTCATCTCAGAGCTAACAAACATTATTGTGTTTAGTTGATGTCGCTGTGTTTGTTTCTTTCTTTTTTTGTCTTATCGCAGGAAAATCATTGGGTTCTTCTTTATCGGTGATAATAGATCTCCAAGGATCTGGTATATATCTCTAATTTGATTCAACCGACTTGGTGTTTTACTTGAATGTCTACGTTGTTCTTTATGTGATTTGGTTTTGATTTTCATATAAGTTGTATTATTTCCCCTTCTGTTGTAGTCATTGGTATAATTTTTTTATTTACAAGTCGTTTTACTTCGGTACTATTGTCGATAATGCTCATTAGTGTACAGTGAAGTAAGCTCCAGTTTAATGTACAATTTTAGTATGTTTGTCTATATCTCATTATCAGATTGATGGCGGTTTTTTAAAAAAAGGGGGCTAGCAATAGCAGAAGTGAACCCCTTTTAGTTCATTTAATGATTGCAATCAATTTTGACTTGTTATTTATCATGATGATTTGCTCTTGATTTACTTCTTCACTATACATGTACATACCGTATATTTATCTTTAATGTAATGTTTGCTTCATTCCCTTGTATTTCAATGTTCATTATTTAAACCCTAGATAGCCTTCTAGGTCACCCATTTATGATAAGTCTTGGAGGGTACCCCACAGCTAGCTCATTTCTATTTGCTTTGTGGGGAATAATACCCTTCAACTTTGAAGTTCTTTTATTAAGCCTTTGAAGGTACCCCACAGCTAGCGCATTTCTATTTGCTTTGTGGGGAACAATACCTTCCACACTTGTAAAGCCCATCCCAAACCACCCTTAATTTCACTAAAAACTTTACCAAAAAAAACAATAAATTCAAATCCAAATCAAATCTGATTCCAAAGTCCAATTTCAATTCTAAGCCCATTTCAAGGCCTAATTCGAAGCAAAAATCAATAAGGCCTAATTGGACCCAAATTAGAACTCAAGTTTGGCCCAAATCAAATGAGGCCCATCTTTGACCCATTTCTAAAATGTCCATTCAAACCACCTCAATCAAAGCCCAAACCGTTTTAAATCTGATCTCAGGGCCTAATTTGGTCCAAACCTCAAATAAGGTCCAATCAGGCCCAACCCAAACAAGGCCCAAATACCAAATGAGCCCAAACAATATAGGCCCAAACTTAATTCTGCCCATGCCCATTGGCCCATCAACCAACCCAGCCCAATTCAAAGCCCGGTCCATTCAATGCCCAAGCCTAACTCAAATCCAGCCCATACCCAGTCCGGCCCAATTCAAAGCTGGCCCAAAACCAAACCCACAAAGATCAAATCAAGTCTATAAGAATCAAACCAAAATCAAACCAAGTCCACAAGAATCAAAACCTGACCCGAATGTTGACCTTGACTGAAAAACGTTGACCTTGACCAAAATTTAAACCTTGACCAAAAACGTTGACCTTGACCCAGCTTTGACCTTGACCAAAAATGTTGACCTTGACCAAAAGGTGTTGACCTTGACCAAAAAAAAACATTGACCGACCCAACTTTGACCCAATTCGAAATCCAATCTAGTTCAAGCCTGAACCTCAATCCAAACTGAACTCCAATTCAATTCAAACCTGTTTCATCTAGCTCAATTCAACTCAAACCCAAATACATTTCATCCAATCCACACCCACTTGTAAATTCCTTTCAAAATCCTAAAACCCAAAAATAATTTCAAACCATCATTTTATTCAAGTTTTCAAAGAAACCATTTTGTGGAATTTTAAAGGAAAAACTCTTCTCACACCACAGAAAACTCTTCTCAACTGCAGAAAGTTTTTCTCACATATACAGAAAGTTTTCTCCTAAAAACATTTCTCAAAATCAGTGTTCCTTTACAGAGAATTCTGAACAATTTCAAAAGTTTTCTAACTTAGTTTTTAACTCAAATAAACCGTTTTCAGGGAGCAAGAAATGTCTAACCCCTTCAAAACATTTCCTTCATGGTTAGAACATCGCTTGTCTCCCTTCCCAAAATAAAAATCCAAGGCGGGGCACTGGGGTCATAACCTCCTCGTAGTCTGGATCTCTTTAGGCAGGGCATTAGGGTGACAAACCTCCCCTAATTGCAGCCTAGATTTTTTACAAGGCGGGGTGCTAGGGAAGTAACGACCTTCGAAGTTGCAGCCGGGATTTTAGAATCGTCTAACTCCCTTCCGCTCGATTTCAATGTTTTTGATTTTTAACGTTAAACCCGGGAGTTAGAGACGTTATTAGGGTTCGACCGAGAACATCTCATTCATGGTGTTTCTCTCTAATCCCTATTTTTCGACATAAATTCATTGCCCCATCTTTCGAGCCTCGGCACTTACCATTAGTTAAGTGTCGTGTTCGAGGGGGTACATAGGGTAATCCCTCGGGATTATCCGCCCTTTTACAACAAAATGATTTTTTGGTTTTAAAAACTTTAATAGAGACAATTTTGACAATCATTCCTCCAAACAATTCAGTCCACCATCATCTCACTCTAAATTCGAAATGTCCCAAACCCCTAACCCTTTCAAAACCTTAAACCTGGGATCAACCCAGGATCTCTATCCAAACTTTAATTGTCTCACACACTTAAATCCTCATCCAAACTTCAGTTACCTCACACTCAAATCATCATCCCAACTCCGAGTCCTCTCAAACTCAAATCATCTCTTAAATTCTGACTCCTCTTACCTTCTAAATGTCTCACGGGCCTGAGCGCCTCACAAACTCAAAACACTTCTAATGTCTCACGGGCCTGAGCGCCTCACAGACTCAAAACACTTTTAATGTCTCACAGGCCCGAGCACCTCGCAGACTCAAAACACTTCAATCCCTCCACCATTTTAAGATTCAAACGTCTCACAGACCCGAGCGTCTCACAGACTTTGATATCTCGTTTCTCCAGCCACATGAACACCCCAAATGTCTCATAGACCCGAGCGTCTCACAGACTAATCTCTCAAACACCTCAAAAAACCTTCAAAACCCCAAAATCTTCAAAAACCCTGAACTACGTAAGGTCTGATCTCAACAGGGAGTTGAGTACGTAGGCAACCCACACAGGGTGCGACCCCATTCCAATCCAAAAAACCCTTTTCCCCCTCTAAGGTGGTTCTCATATCTCTCAAAACATACAAACCTTCTTCGGCTCCCACAAACTACAAACCATCAGACTCCAAGTCTTGTCTATTCACTTAACCTCAAACTTTTCCTAATTCTTCATTATATACTCATCCAAATTCAGCAATTCCCCTTCTTGGCGCTAGCTTGGTAGAAAAGCTCGCCTCATCCACTCTCTTTCCCTCTTCATGTCCTAATCCTATCCTTGTGGCCCTTTGAAATGAATCTCTCTTAAAAGGTTTTGAAAGAAGACAATCCCGACAATTGGAGACCGAGGTTTCCTCGGGCACCAATCCGAAGTCGTGGTCGTTGCCACTTCTAAGGGGTGTAACCCAGTGCGAACCCACAATAGAATCTCTGCAAATGACCAGATAAGCCCTATCCATAGGCAACAACCTCAGAGTCAATCAACGGTTCTTAGAACCCGATCTTCCTTCCTAGTTATCATAGTTCAAACTAGGTGGCGACTCTAGTCAATTTCCGCCCTTAGAGGCATAAGTCCGCGTGGAGCCCATTGAGAGCGGGTGTAGTGCTCACTAGCATTCCCCTTATGCTTTCTGGGAAAGACGGACGATAGAGTAGGTATTTGAGGGATGCCAGAATAACGGGTTCCCACCCTCCACAGAATGGCAATTTCTAGGATCTAGGCTTTTAGTCAGTCCATATTTAGATAGACCTTCTCATACCGAAAAATCACCCTCCACACCATGGAAAGAAGAATGCTTCAACTAAACGTGCGAGAGCTTATGGACTTGACAAGAAATAATCCTAAGATGGACATGTAAGTAGTAATATATCATGAAAGTGCCCCACATGTGAAGGCGACTAGTGTAAAGAACACGGGAAATAACCAACACTGTAATTAAAAACAGTAATGGAAACTCTGTCAAGAGCAAGACGTCTACCTCAGTAATGCTGACGAGAAATATCTTAATGGAGACACCGTCATAAGCAGCCATCAGGAATAAGTATACAGACTAGTGAAACTCGGGAAGAATTCAAAGATGAAGAATCGAAATCAAAGGCAAACTATGTCACAATATATTCCATATAAAGATAAACCTCAGAGTATATCTACCCATAGAGGATACTGGAAGATGCATGACATACACATGAGCATCACAGGCAGGACGAATCTTACAATATTATTGGCAGTCCAACATACAGTAGTGGAATACACAAATAAAGGATACTAAGCAAATACTGCAGAAAACAATTACTTAAAAACAAGACAATCTGGTGTAGACACCAAAAATTCACACCCCATAAAGCAAATTCTAAAATAATGAATAAAATAAGAGGGGTCGTCGCCTTTATTTCTCAAAACGTATCAACGTGCGTGCCAAAATGAAACCATCATTTTATGGTAAAATTCTTAAATCATTTTTAGAGCATTTCACAAAAAAAAACACATTTCTTCAAAAATGAATTTCCAACAATCGTCCGGTTTCAAATCCGTTCCTTTTTGTCTATTTACTTATTCTACTATTTTACTTTATTTCATCCTATTTATCTTTGCTTATTTATTTTTCTATTCGTTTTATATTGTTCTTATTCTATGCTATTTTATTACTTACTTATTTTATCTTATTTTATTGTTGTTTTACTTGTATTTTATTTAATAGTATTTGCCGTTATTTGTTTTTTTATCATTATTATTTTTAGCATTGTTTTTGTCATTTTATGCACATTTTCGCGATTATATTTCATACTAGCAAATTTTCATTTTGTCACTAATTTGATTGAACTCCCTTTCATCTCTTTTTATTTTGTTACTTCCTTTTATTTTAGTTACTGCTATCCGTACATATCTAATTCGATTTCAATTTTATTGCATTCACTTGTATTTTTACTTCCATCATACCAGTGTTGATTCATTATTTCATGTACCTATTATAATTTTATTTCATACTGTTATTATATTTCCGTTCTACATATTTACATCCTTCGTTTCACTGTATATTTCCTTTTAAAACGACAATATTTTTCAAGAATCCATTCAGTTCGAATTAGATTTCTGTATTATTTTTTGCATTTGATACTGACTTTTATCATAGCTTAACTGTTTAGTATGTCTGTAGTAGAACCTATTAATCCTGGGTTTGAATCTGGGGAAGGATGCGGAGCCTTTTATTTTTTTTTCATTTAGCTCGTATAAGATTTAATGAATATTGCTCGATATAATACATAGAATTCTCTTATAGCATAATTAGTTAAGGTTTGAGGGGATGAGGGTGAAAATTTGAGTTCGATACTTCAGATGAGGGAAATCATGTTTTGGTTTCTTTGTAGCTTGCCCAACCTGCCAAACCCGTCCTTAATGTTGTTGACCCGCGTCAAACTCGACCCGACCTGCACCCTAGCCGACATCTATCCCAAAAACCCTAATTTTTTGTTATAAAGGAACAACTCAAAAACCCTGGAACGGTAACCACGAGTCATCTTCTTTCACCCCGCCTCCATTCTCATCGAGCAGATCTATTCTTCTTCACACAGAAGAAAACCCTGGAAAGTCCTCATCTACCCATTGATCGGAACCTGGCCTCATTCATTTTGCTCAGAAGTATTCGAAACCAAAAAAAAGGGGAATGCAGTCGTTGTTCTCGTCTTCAACAGCCGGTCGATCTCCTGTTGTTTCCTCATCTTCAAAACCATAGCCTCCTACCTTCTCCATGGTGCTCGCTACCACGATTCATCAATACACAGCCCTCTCTGTTTCTTCTCCTCTCAAAAGAGAAACTAGCCGATGGATACTCTGAAAATCAAGCCAAAACCATATCCTCCATTCCCAGTCTAGCCTCCATCTTCAATTTGACAAACGGAGCCTTTACTGCTAAATTAAACATGTACAGTGTTCCACACCTCTCGTGACTCGCGGCTCTGTAGAACTAAACCACTAGAAACTGCTGTGTCTTAGTCACCAGATCGAAAATGAGTCAGTAAGCAGGTCCAATTCGGAATCGATTTGGGGAAGCCCTCACCAGGGAATCTTCATTCTCCATTATTCGAAGAACTTCATTCTCTATTTGACTGTTTGAATTATCCTATGATTTACTTGTTTTCCGATTTCTCGCACCACTATCTATGCTTCTTCTCCCTTCCTTGCGGCTCGGTTCAGGATGGGCTAGAAGCCCCATCATCCCTATTTTGGGGTTACTACGTGTATGATCAGTCGATGCTCTTTCTTGAAAGAGGCATGCATGTCATAATTTTTTCAGTTCAAACCTCCACAAGCGACATGTGTGGTATATATTGTACAGATTATGTTTATCTTCTTTGGCGATGATCTGTCCTCGTGCATAACAGGAGCAGAAGCGTTTGTATTTTGCTTTTGCCTTCTTATTTTCCTGTTGTTCAATTGATTATACTCACATTCTACCCTGGGTTAGTTCTCTGTTGTCTTTGAGTCAATTACAGAAGATCGACGCCTCCCTCTTGTTCATGGCCTTGAGAGCAATTTGCTCACCAAGAGATTGGCTTATGAGGAAATCCGATTTCATACATAGTGACGTGTTTGACTTTTCTATTTTGCTCCTAGGGAAACTCTCACTCCTTTGAGTTCGAGCTCATCACGCTCTCGTTACACTCTGAAACTGTATACTGCATCCCGAATATAATCCAATCTGACTTACTATCCTACGTTACCTGGTCTTGATTACTGAATCTCGGAAGAAGGGAGAGAGAGAGCAGGGAGAGAGAGAGCCTTTTGTTAGAATCAAGTGTAAGTTTGATTACCAAATGTTATGTGTCTTGTTTCATGGGGGTACATCCCTATTTATAGAGTTTTGGGGGCCTGGTCTCATGTTGCCAGGCTGTAGCCTGTATTTTACATGTATAATTACGGTTTTGCCCTCCCTAACATTTTTGACCGACCACAGACGGCCGGCCACACTACATTTCGCTTTGCCTAAGTCCTACTTTCGTCCGGCCGGAGACGGCCGGATGCCCTACGTATTCCTACTTCCATCCGGCTAGAAGCGGCCGGATGCTCCATATGTCTTGTTTGGCTTGGTACCATTTCTTCCCTTCTCATCAGTCCCACAAGTTCTATCTTTCTGAATTTTTGGTGAAGAAAATAGAACTTCTGTGTCTTGTGCTTCGGCGAAAAATTTTGCGACTGCGGCCAACCCTGAGGTTCTTTGGTCTGCCTATGCTTTGTCATTTCCTTATCCCAGTCCCACAAGTTCTTTTTCTTCATATTCGGAGAGAAAGAACTTTTCATCGGCCATGTGCGAAGCTCGTGTCCCAAACCCGTTCTTTACCGCTTTTTTTTAATTTTCCGCCTGTCTTCAGTGTGGAATTCGCAGGGTCCCTCTTTCGACTAAACGTTGGAACCGTCTTTAGGAAGCGTGTGGCCCTTTCTTTTTCCCTGCAAAAAGGTGTTTTTTGTTTGCACATGCATATATATATTCTTTATTTGAGCGGGAGAAAACTTCCCTTAAAGTCCGAGTTTTTGAGCTTCTTTCTCTTTCTTCCTCTGCCATCTCGCTTCGACTGTCTTCTTCTCTCACCACTCTGTTATGTGCTCTGTCTTGCCTTTCGTTATCGTTGTCCTTCGATTTCGTGCTAAGCTCAACAATGTCTACCTCCGCCGCAAAAAAGAGTAAGCTTGATACGAATTTTCCCCCTGCTATTGAGGCGATTCAGGGCTCTCACTCCCCTAATGGCTTTCGCCCCACGTACCTGAAATCTACGAAGCCCTTTTTGTCCGGGCGCCAGCCTTCTCCTTCCTCTCTTGATTACTCCTCCCTTTGTGATTGTCTCAGGGGTTTCGAAGCCCCACTTGGTATCCAGATCTACCTACCATCCTCCGAATCTCACCCCTACGACGACTTTGGCCTTGGATATGTGGTCTACGCCGATTTTTTCCGCTCCGGCCTGACCATACCTCCACACCCTTTTGTCTTGGGCTTTTTGCTCTGTCGCTGCTGCTCCCTTGCCCATTTACACCCGAAGGCTATTTCGCATCTCCACGCCTTCATCTCTCTTTGTGAAGAAAACAAGATTCGGCCGGAGGGTATGGATTTTGCCCGATTCTTCACGGTTAGGGTTGATCCTGACAGCCTAACCCTTATTGCAAAGGCCGGATACTCCCTTTTTTATTACAAGAAGGTCCATGAGTGGAGTTCGTGGTGGTTTGTCAACATTCCTCCGTCCGGCCGCTGCCTGGGTGTCCCATACTGTGTCGAAGTCGCCAAAGGTCAGCTGATTTGTCCCCCTACTCCTCCGGCCGAGCTGCCTATTTCGAAGATTCTAAGGGCACAAAATCGCAAACCACCGACCGTTAAGGTGTTTTTCTTGAATGCACGCTTGTCTTCTCTGAAGACCTATCACAGTGAGTGTTTAAAATTTTTTTAGCACAAGTTTTGCTGTCTTCGTTGGTTTTCTTATCACTTTGGTGTGTTGAATGTAGATTTCTTCCAGAAGGGGGATAAGATCGGTCCCTTCTACAGCTGGAACTTCGTCACCTTCAAGAACGGGGGCGAGAAAATCAATTACTATGACACAATGAATGCGGCTGTCGATGCGGCTGAACAGCTCTTGGGAGATGCTCCTCCTTCTACGAAGCGCTCCAGACAAGAAGCCAGAGATGACCAAGCTGGTCATTCGAAGAAAAAGAAGTGGTTGGAATCTCCTGAACGTGCTGACACCGGATTGTCAGGTACATGGCACGTGAGCCCCAAGTCTGGGCGCCGTGTCTTTCTTCCTCTCACCCCTGGTTCGGGTCTAGACCTTGGTTCTCGCCTGGGGCGGGAGTCTGGTCATCCGACTCCGATTTGCGAGCAGTTTCCTGACTTGTCGGGTGTTCTTTCTTCAGATCCTACCTAAGAGAACACTTTGGAGGCTACAGGACTCTGCACTGATCTTCCGGCCAAACAAGGTTTTGATTGATCCCTCGTTTTTCCTCGCTCTTTTGCTTTTTACAGTACCTTCTGTTGCCGGTTGTATGCACTTGAACCTTCTGGTACTGACATGATGTCTGTTTTTTTTTTTTTTTCTGTGGCAGTCCCTGTTCCTGTCAAACAAAGACTAAAGAAGAAAACTGCATCAAAGCCGAAGGCCCACAGCCAGGGACATGGGAGAAGGTCAATCCGACAACCTGAGACTCTGCCTCATTCTCCATTGATGTTGCTAGGCCAAGGATGCAGCGTGGGAAAGAGCGATAGAGTCTCGGGATGCCGAAGATCCCGAGCGTTCGGAGTAAGCAAAGGGAGGACCTCATGGCTCTTCTTTCCTCGCCTCCTCCTCCTGCTCGGGAGTCCTTTACCGGCCCTCTCAAAAGGAAGGATGTTTATCACTGCGGGCACCCCTCTTCCTTTGATATCTTGTGATTCTGCCAAGTATTCCTCCGTTTGGGAAGGAGGAATAAAGAGATCGGCCATCCAGACGGGATCTTTGCTCCTCTGCAACCGTTACTGCTATAAACAAAGGTTGCGGATGGGAGATGGGGGGCAGATGCCATCATGCGGCATTCCTCCAATAAGTGATGTGTGACTTGATGTGGGGGAATCTTTCAGGTTGGCGCACACTCCTTAAATATTTCTTTGTGTTTCTTTCCTGATTTGTTTTGCCTTTTTCTTATTTTGTGAACGTTTGCTTTTAGGTGATGTCCATGGCCCAAAGTGCTGAGGTTCACTTCGGAAACTTCCAGTCCAGGCTAGTTATGAGGAGAGCCGAGCCAATAATGCTCAGAGGAGCTGAAGCAGAGCCGCTTTCTCATGATGCTTATATTGACCAGATTCACTATGAGATCGATCTTAAGGTGAAGGAGAGGACTGAGGCAATAAATAGGATCTGCAGCGTCTCGGCAGGAATGCGCGCCCGTCAGCGTGACGAATATGAGTCACAACTGAAGAAACTCGAGAAGAAAATTTTTCTTTAAAAAGCCGGATCCTGGAAGTGACAATACTTTGATAGAGGTAGAAACCATCTTGTTTCTAGGAAAAAAGCTGGTCGGGCTCTGACCTAGATGTTTTGGATTAGGTGCACTCTGCTCACCGGAACGAGGTAAATTCTCTCCAGGCCGAAAGGCTTTTTTCTATGCAGAGAGGAATTCTTTTAAGCTGGAGGCCGAGGCGCTTGAACTGGAGAAGCAGGCCCTTCACGAGAAAATGAGGCCCTTGTAGAGGAAAAGGGAAAGCTCATGCAGGAGCTTAACTGCTCGTTGGAGGAAAAGGCCGCACTGGAAGAGCAAACAAAGACTTCTTTCGAACAAGAAAAGCAATCTTTGCTTTGGGATTGTTCTAATGTAGAGGAGAAGAAGCAGGCCCTTGTTGCAGAAAAGACCGTTTTGACCGATGAGAAAACCAGGCTGGAAGAGAGAGTGAAAGAGTTGGAGAAAGCCATGTCTCGTCTCCAAGTTGAGAATGCTGAGTCGTTGAACCAAGGTAATCCTTCAGATCTTGATCTCTTGTTTCCTTTTTTACTCTCTCTATTTCTTACCTTTCTTGTGTTCCGGCCAGGCTTGAGCTCTGCCAATCTCCTGAAGCATGTCAAGTAGCTGAATGGTCGTGTAATTAGTGCTAAAGAGGAGCTGTCCCTAGCCAACGCTCAGCGTGACAAATATCGAGCCCAGGTCCTGACCCTTGAGTCCCAAGTGGCCAAGCTCATGTCTTTTTGACGGCAATCTCAGGAGGAGATACAGAAGCAAGGTACAATTAATGCTCATCTTAAGGAATCCTTCGCTTCTTAGTGCCGCAGGATAGTCGACATCTGCCAGCAGATTATTTCGGAGTACTTTCTTGAGAAAGGAGAGTTATTGGATGATGATCTGTACAACAAGCTGGAGTTCAAAGCTGTCACCCAGAAGTCTAACTTCTTCTCGGAGCTCGAGAGATTCTACCGCAGTCCTGGAGAGACATACTTTGGCGCCGGCCAAGCCTCCTTTCTTCCGGCTGGAAGCAACATCCAGCCGTCCGCCGGAGGGGTGCAGCGTCTTTCTAGGAGATCCAAGTCTTCTGAAAGCATGGCTGGTAGTGGTGATAGATTAGCTGCAGAAAAAATAGAATAGGAGATTCTTTATTTTTAGAGGGGTTTTTCTTTCGGCATGTATCTTTTGTGTTTGCCGAATCTTTTGTAATGATTACACTTTTGTAATTGTTTTTACCCCACTCTTGGGAGGAATATAAGTTATACTTTTCACTATCTTTATTAATTTGTCTGCCGGAGTACTTCTTTTTTTTTAGCCAATTTGTTTATTACTGTGGCATTCTCCCCCTTTTTTGAATGGTGTACATATGGTCACCTTATGCAAGTCATGTTAGTTATGTGTTTGCCCTTACAACACAAGAAGCTTGTGGCTTATTGACTGAACTTTTGTTTTTAGTAGCCGAATCTTCTTTTTTTTCAAAGTATGGCCGTCTGGCCGGATTTTTCTTTCAAGGCATGGTAGCCTGTGGCTCGTTAGACGGTGATTACTTTCAAGGCATGGTAGCCTGTGGCTCGTTAGACGGTGATTACTTTCAAGGCATTACTGCGGCTGTTGGAGAAATATGTGACTACTTCTTCAACCTAGGCAGTGTACCTATCGTTTTGCGGAATAGTGGATATGTGGGTTGTCGTACTCTTGGGGACCTCGCTGTGGATAACTGATAGTGTAGTAAATTGACTGAGAATTCTATAAACAGATTTTATCTTTTTTGGAAGAGTATGATTAACAGCTAACTCATAAGACAATAATAAAACAATTAATTAAAACAGAAAAGAAATAGAAATTATAAATCTTTTTATGTTTTAAGAAGCATCCCGGGTTACTCTGCTTACCTATTTTATTTAATCATATTAATATAACTTTCCCACTTTAACAATAAACTCAAGAATCTTAATTAGTTTATTGACTGTTTCCTGTCTAATAAACCCTAATTAATTTAAATAACAAGCGCAAATCTTGCTCAAGTCATAAATAAATTAATCGCATTATTAATAATCCCTATTGGAGATAGATTAACCTATACGGCGAGGAATATCGCTTCTAGTCGTTAACCCATTTGACATCCTGTGTCTAGAACCTTGTCTCAGCACTGCATTTTAACAAAGAACTACAAATATCACTTTAATAATTGTACAAGAGAATTAAAGCGCATTAAGGAGAGGAATCAAAATACTGTTTAGATAAATTATACTGGAAAGCTTATATAACACAATTATATAAAATAGGCTTGCTTCTAACCCGGGAAGCTGGGTTTATTAATCACACATAATTATACAGTAAAACATAAGAAATAAAATAGTTGGAACCAACGAAGAAGAACGAACAGACAATCGATTCCTTCGTTGGTTCTCTGGAAACTAACAGCATAAGGCTGATGAAGAAAGAAAATAAAATGGAGAAGCGGGGGATAAGAAGATGGAATGGATCGTAGGTGTGAGCGATGGATTATTTTCTGGATGGATGGATCATTTTTTAGCAGAAGGCTCGTGGGTTTTTATAGGAGAAGGAGAAGAAGAGGAAGGAAGGAGAAGGAAGAGACAGGCTGGATCACGCGTGCTAGTGGGTGAACAAGATAAGGGAGGTGCCAGTTGATGGGGTAGATGGATAAGTTGCAACGCGTGAGGATTTTGAGGAGTGTCGGCCGCGACTGATATTGCTGTCGGTAGGCGCCGAAGGAAGAAGGAAGAAGAAAACTGTTCGCGACTGAATCTGGAATATACATGCGTCCGCCTGTGTGTCCGCCCAGACCCACGCGGACACCTCTGTTGTCCTCGCCTCTGTCCGCCCAGGCTCACGCGGACATGCTTGCTGTCCTCGCCTCTGTCCGCCCAGACTCATGCGGACACCTCTCTGCTGTCCTCGCCTCTGTCCGCCCAGACTCATGCGGACACCTCTCTGCTGTCCTCGCCTCTGTCCGCCCAAGCACATGCGGACAGAATGAAAATGTTTTCTATTTTCACGCGATCTTCAACCGGCTCCAGATTCTTCGTTATAAGTCCGTTTTACTCGCCGTTTGTTGCGTTGGAAAGCTTATGAAATAAACCATTTGATTCTAACACTTTTTCCTGTATTTGATACATAAAATATATCAGTCCATATCAACACATAAATCTTAGGAAAAACATACGATAAGTGAGAAATATTATCCTGAAAGTGAGCAAGTATAAGGTAAATTAAACCCTTAGATGTCTATGTATTTCTCACTTATCAAACTCCCCCACACTTATCCTTTGCTTGTCCTCAAGCAAATCTTTCTGACATAATGTTTAAACAAGTTAAACAGACAATAATCAAGTAAGGAGAGCACAGAAGAGGTAATTGCCAATCTTTTCAGATTTTAAAAGGGTACTAATAACATTAATTTTATTAGATATATTTCTCTATTTTTGAGAATAACTCTGAAATCCTACAAAAGAAAGAGGAGCAGTACCATGAGAATTCTGCTTTTAACCCTGAGCCAATCCACCATTTTCTTTCACATTTCCTTGAACGACAAGGGGCATGAAGTAAAATCTTATTCCATTGTACCTTTCAATGCCACATACTCATGATCCATAATGATGATTTTTTCATTTTTCATTTTTTTGGTACCGAATGCACAGATACTTCAATTTTGAAGTTCATTTTTCTTTCACCTCAGACTTTTCTCTCCACCCTTGTAGCGGTTTTGGGTCTACTATCCCAGATACCGAGTACCTTAGGTAGCCGGGTGATGAAGCACCCTTAAGAACTTAATAACCGAGTGGACGAGGCCTGTTTAAGATCAGAATATGCCTGTCTGGATCAGAAGAGTACCTTGCCTTGTTCTTTTTCCACCGTTTCATTCCAATTCAAATCTAGGCTCAAAGTCAAAACAAAATTCAAATGATAATTTCCTCAGAGTTTTTTTGAGTAAGGAGCAGAGTGTTTTTTTTTTGTGTGCCCCCTTTAAACCTGTTAATACCAGCATTACTCCCTCTATGGCTCCTTCTTTGATTATTAATCACTTAACAAATTTAAACACAGTGTCGAAAAAGAAAACTTAAGAGCAAGCTTTTGATTATTATCTCTCCCCCACACTTGAACCAAAGCAATGCCCTCATTGCATAGAAAGAATTTAAATAACAGGGCATGCAAACTACCTGGGTAATGATCAAAAAGCATGGTAATAAGAGATATTTAAATTTAAAGAGCAAGGTATGGATAGTGTACTCCCTAGAGTTTGGCCGAGTATGTAGTGTAGCTCCCCCACACTTGAGTTCAGCTGTCAGAATGTGTAAGATGTTCTTGTAATAATTATTCTAAACAGCCAGAAGAACTCAAGTTAATTCTCCTCGTTCTCTCTCCTCTCTTTTTTTTATATTTATAAAAACATATATAGGAATAATATGAAAGACAGAACATAAAACAAAAATAGTAGGGAAATAATATTTAACCACTGGGTTGCCTCCCAGTAAGCTGCCCGTATTTATAGTCTTTGGCTAGACTCCCGCTTCGTTATCCTGGATCAAAAATAAAAGTAGACAACAGCTTCGCCAGGAAAACGAAGTTAGCAGTAATTAAGAGCAAACCACCTGGATCAAAACAGAATGTTAACTCGGCAAATAAAATAGGAAAATGTATACTCCACAAAACCTGGTGTTTGAGGAGGTACTGCCGGTAACGTAGTTCTAACAGGAGACCAGGTGGTGATGACTTTTCTTCCTCAAATTGGAGGATGTAAACATCCTCCTCTTGTTGTTGAGGCTTATGGAGGCAGGGTGAGAGTTTATGAGAGACTGGTGGTAGCGCTTTCTCCTCAGATTTGAGAATATAAATATCCCCTTCTGGTTGATGAGGCTCACACAAAATACCTTCAGCTTTTAATTGCTCCTCTTGTGCTGGGGATGGAGATGGAGGAGAATTGTAACTCTCAGACATTTGCTCCAACTCGGCGTCGGAGAAAAATGTCCTGATAAGTTTCTTTATCTCCTCATCAGAACTTGTAGCTTCAATAATATCTGGCTCGAATCGATCTTCACTCATTGGACTTACCACTGGAATCTCTTCTAGCGGCTCGGTTTGACTCGGAAGAAATTCGTCTGGCCCCTGTGTAGATTGCTGTTCATTCTGATTGAAGTAGTCATATCCCAACTGAGCTTCTTGGAATTGTGTATTAGCCTGGTCGACTTCCCACCAGTACGGCTCTCGATTTGATTGTTGAGGTGGTTGATAATCCTTGACCAACCTTTGATATGAGGACAACTCCTCTTGCATGTGAGTCCATTCCAAATTGATCAACAATCTCTTCACCTCATCGTCGCCGCTCTCCATAATCAGTAACTATCCTACAAAAACAAAAATAAAAATACCAAGTAGAACAGAACTAAAAATAGAAAATAAACACAAAAGCAAAATTTAACTAAATAGACAAAAAAAACAAATATGAAACAAAACAGAGATAAAAGAAAATTGCTAAAACAAAATATATAAAAAAAAAAGTATGTAAAATTACATAAAACAAAAATAAAAAGAAAATTAAACAGATATAACAGAAAATTTACACAATTAAAATATTAGCAGAATAATAGAAACAAAATATAACAGAAACAAAAATTAAAGAGAAGCAAAATATATCACAAATTAATAAACAGAAAACTCAGTAAAATTAAAAACTACCAATTAACCTTGCCGAAGGTCCCCGGCAACGGCGCCAAAAACTTGTTGGAGAAATATGTGACTACTTCTTCAACCTAGGCAGTGTACCTATCGTTTTGCGGAATAGTGGATATGTGGGTTGTCGTACTCTTGGGGACCTCGCTGTGGATAACTGATAGTGTAGTAAATTGACTGAGAATTCTATAAACAGATTTTATCTTTTTTGGAAGAGTATGATTAACAGCTAACTCATAAGACAATAATAAAACAATTAATTAAAACAGAAAAGAAATAGAAATTATAAATCTTTTTATGTTTTTAAGAAGCATCCTGGGTTACTCTGCTTACCTATTTTATTTAATCATATTAATATAACTTTCCCACTTTAACAATAAACTCAAGAATCTTAATTAGTTTATTGACCGTTTCCTGTCTAATAAACCCTAATTAATTTAAATAACAAGCGCAAATCTTGCTCAAGTCATAAATAAATTAATCGCATTATTAATAATCCCTATTGGAGATAGATTAACCTATACGGCGAGGAATATCGCTTCTAGTCGTTAACCCATTTGACTTCCTGTGTCTAGAACCTTGTCTCAGCACTGCATTTTAACAAAGAACTACAAATATCATTTTAATAATTGTACAAGAGAATTAAAGCGCATTAAGGAGAGGAATCAAAATACTGTTTAGATAAATTATACTGGAAAGCTTATATAACACAATTATATAAAATAGGCTTGCTTCTAACCCGGGAAGCTGGGTTTATTAATCACACATAATTATATAGTAAAACATAAGAAATAAAATAGTTGGAACCAACGAAGAAGAACGAACAGACAATCGATTCCTTCGTTGGTTCTCTGGAAACTAACAGCATAAGGCTGATGAAGAAAGAAAATAAAATGGAGAAGCGGGGGATAAGAAGATGGAATGGATCGTAGGTGTGAGCGATGGATTATTTTCTGGATGGATGGATCATTTTTTAGCAGAAGGCTCGTGGGTTTTTATAGGAGAAGGAGAAGAAGAGGAAGGAAGGAGAAGGAAGAGACAGGCTGGATCACGCGTGCTAGTGGGTGAACAAAATAAGGGAGGTGCCAGTTGATGGGGTAGATGGATAAGTTGCAACGCGTGAGGATTTTGAGGAGTGTCGGCCGCGACTGATATTGCTGTTGGTAGGCGCCGAAGGAAGAAGGAAGAAGAAAACTGTTCGCGACTGAATCTGGAATATACATACGTCCGCCTGTGTGTCCGCCCAGACCCACGCGGACACCTCTGTTGTCCTCGCCTCTGTCCGCCCAGGCTCACGCGGACATGCTTGCTGTCCTCGCCTCTGTCTGCCCAGACTCATGCGGACACCTCTCTGCTGTCCTCGCCTCTGTCCGCCCAGACTCATGCGGACACCTCTCTGCTGTCCTCGCCTCTGTCCGCCCAAGCACACGCGGACAGAATGAAAATGTTTTCTATTTTCACGCGATCTTCAACCGGCTCCAGATTCTTCGTTATAGGTCCGTTTTACTCGCCGTTTGCTGCGTTGGAAAGCTTGTGAAATAAACCATTTGATTCTAACACTTTTTCCTATATTTGATACATAAAATATATCAGTCCATATCAAGACATAAATCTTAGGAAAAACATACGATAAGTGAGAAATATTATCCTGAAAGTGAGCAAGTATAAGGTAAATTAAACCCTTAAATGTCTATGTATTTCTCACTTATCAGCGGCTCGTTGGCCGGTGCTGATAAGTCGGGAATTTACCTATCTCTGCATGGTCTTTTGAGACCCAATTTGTTATCATTTACTGTTAAATTCCTGTCCTATGAACATTTGTATGCTTCTTGTTGCAATTGTTCTTTTTTATGTTTGTGTGTGCTTTTTCAGGCTTTAATCTCAAAGAAACACATCCCTATCATCGTTGGAACACATGGCAAATCAAAACAAGCCAAATAGAGTCAAGATATTCATCATCGAATCAAAATCAAGCTTGGTCCGGGACTTGAACAAGGATCCAAGACCCGGACCACATGGTAGCCCAACTCTCGAATTAAATTAAAGCCTGGTCCGGGACTTGACTA
Source organism: Limonium bicolor (assembly GCA_023374045.1). NCBI lineage: Eukaryota > Viridiplantae > Streptophyta > Magnoliopsida > Caryophyllales > Plumbaginaceae > Limonium > Limonium bicolor. Next base: position 42,188,799 of record CM041781.1, on the reverse strand, counting down.
TGGAGCCAAGACCCGGACCACCATGAAGCTCTCTCTCGACCAGATTTCATGCCTGGTCCGGGACTTGATACACGGCCTAAGTCCCGGACCACACAGACGATGATCTAAATTTGCTTCTCAAAGTTCACGGTCCGGGCCCTCTTCCACAAGCTAAGACCCGGACCACATGTGATAATCGACAGTCTGTAGCGCCACGAACTTGAAAAGATGAGAATTATCTCTTCTTATTATACTGGCCGCCCCATGATTTCCATAACGAGAGCTTATTATAACCATCGCCCATCTTGTCAATTATTTTCCTTTCCAGACTACTCCCATCACGTTGTTTTTCTTTCCAGCAACCAAAACCATCGCACTCACAATTTTCTATCTTGCATGCCCATCATTTTCCACCACCCTCTGTGTGCTACGAACTCACCCGAGAGTTCTATAAATAGAACTCTAATCCTTCTCATTCAGCACACAGCCCTCGAGGCAACAATCTCTCCCTCCATAAATCCTCCACATTCCACTTCCATCCAGTACGTAGTAGTACTACTACTACTACTAACCATCTCCATCCCATTATATCCATACCATCTCCATTAAGTAAAAACACCATTCACTCCTCCACACAATATTCACCTACACACACCTCCATTAACCATCCCATTTCCACCGGAAGATAGAAGACCAAGCAGGAGAAGAGAAGGAAGAATTGCTCAACCACCTTCATAAACATGGCTTCTTCTATCCCTCTCTTAATTTTACTTATCATTATGCTTGAGTAATTCTATTAGCACTTTGGGATGGGGGTATGAACTTAAATCCCCCATCTATGTTGTAAAACCTACACTTTATTTATTGTGGTTGTTTTCTCTCTTTTATTTCATTAATGTTATAACCTGATCACTTATAGCATTTGTGGTGATTCCCAACAACATATGATTTTGAGTTGGTAGTTGTGACCAAAAAAAGAGAGGAACCTTAGATTATGGCTAGCTTGATTAGTTGGTGAAATTTAAGGCTATTAATATGGACTTGTTATTAATGCTATCTAGTGATTTGAACTCTACTTGATTAGAGAGTTAGAAGCAAGCTAGGTAAGATTTGGTTTATTCATGATTTGAAGGACCTTTACATTAGTCCAGATAGACAACCTGAATGAAGTGGGTTTACTAATATAATTGGGGTGAATTTAGGGGATTACAACCATCCTAAAGGTGCTTTCCATTCCAATTCATTACATCACATTTTATTTACTGCTTTTACTTTGCAATTCCTCTTTGATCCAAACCAATACACTTGCCTTCGGCTAAACCCCCTTATTTACTGTTTCATAACCGATTACCGAAGCTAGGGAGATCGATATACCAATTTCCTAGTGGAACGACATCTTTACTACTACATCCGACTAGGGTTCACTTGCCCTTTTCCTGTGCTTTCAATAACACCCACTAAAAATTATCAACAAGTTTTTGGCGCCGTTGCCGGGGAAATTGATAGTCCCTATCACTTTGCCCCAGTTTCGGTAATTTCGGTTTCATTTATTTTGAGTTTCCTCTAACTCTTATTTTTCTTTTCTCCTGTGCATGCCAAGTACTCGAACTAGCAACTCTCCTCTCGCTAGTCCAAGGTCCGAGCCTGAAAGATCATTCAGGAGGAGCAGAAGGAATTTATTCAATCACACCATGGCCGATGATCACCAACAGTTAGAAACCCAACACCGACCTCTCAAAGACTACCACCGGCCGAACACCGAAGGAAGACCATCAGCGATAGTTCTTCCAACCTTGACACCGAACGAAGCTGCTCAATGGGCCTTCAAAACCCATTTTATCACTGCAATTCGGGAGCAAGGAAAATTCAGTGGGGCGAATCCGGATGATGCTCCAAATCATTTGAGCCTCTTCTTGGAATTCTGCAACTCATTCGGCAAAACGGGCAATCTGAACGAGAGGATCCGGCTACAACTCTTTCCACATTCACTATCCGACTCAGCTCTAAGATGGTATCGAAGCCTCCCGTCAAAATCTATCCAAACATGGGAGCAAATGGCTAGCAGTTTTTGCCAAGTACATCCCACAAGCAGGACGAGGCAACAATCGGCGAAATAAACACCTTCTGCCAAGAACCAGGCGAGACTTTATACGATGCTTGGGACCGGTTCAAAGAGATGCTATTGAACTGCTCACACCATGGCCTAGACGACCAATCACTATGCTTGTCATTCTTCAACGGGCTAGACGACACCAACCGCCTTCTTGTAAACTCCTCTGCAGGAGGAAGTTTCATGACAAAGTCTCCTGAAGAAGGAATGGAGCTCTTAGAGACAATGACGAGCGACACAAGACAATGGTCCAGAGCAAAGGGGAGAGCACCAAGAGCAGCCGGCCTTCTTCATGTACAACCCACCGATCATCTCTCAGCACAGATCTCATCTCTCACGAAGATGGTAGAGAAGCTAGCTACCGCACAAACCGAAATTGTCAAGACAATAGCTTCTTCATCTTCCAGCCAAACCTCAGAGGGATGTGCCATTTGTGCGGGTCCTCACGACACTAGATGCTGTGAGGGAGAGATAAACCAACAAGAGGATGTAAACTTCATCGGAAACCAAGCATACAACAACAACAACGCGCCATGGAGAAACCATCCAAACTTTTCGTGGAGAGAACGACCAAGGCCAAGGAGGACAGAGACAAACTTACAACAACTCCAAGGGTACAGACCCAATCAATCTTCAAACCTTCAACAGGGTATAGACCACAAGGAGCCCCTCCGGGTTTCCAAAATCAAAAAACAAGAGCCACAATCTTCTGCCCCCAGCGGGACTTCAAGGTTAGAGAACCTAATGGCTGACTTTATCATCGCTACAAAGACCAAGTTTTCAGAACAAGAGGCTTTCAACAAAACATTGAAACCCAGCTTAGTCAGATATCTCAGCAAATCTCCCGAAGACCACCGGGCACCCTTCCAAGTCAACCAAATCCCAATCCAAGGGAAGAAGCTAAAGCAATAACCTTGAGAAGCGGCCGGGATCTTCAACCCTCCTACCCACCAGACAACCAAGAGATCCAAATGAAAGTCAAGATCATCAAGAAGAAGAACAAGAGATTGTTGAGGAAGTTCCTCCTCAACCGAAAGACACTCCCAAGGAGAAAGAGGCTCCTGAATCATCTTCTCCTTCTACTCTTGCTAGACCTCCACTTCCTCTTCCATTCCCAAATAGACTTAAAAAGAGAAACTTAGATGAACAATTTGGGAATTTTTTAAGCATCTTTAACAAACTGACAATCAATCTTCCTTTTGCAGATGCTCTGAAACAAATGCCGATCTACGCCAAGTTCATGAAGGACATCCTAGCTAATAAAAGAGCAACACTTGGAACGGAGACGGTGCAGCTCACTGAAGAGATCTCGGCAGTCCTACTACGGAACCCTCCTCCAAAACTTGGAGATCCTGGTTTGCCTATAATCCCTTGCTCTATCGGTAATATAAATTGTGGTAGTGGATTATGTGATTTAGGTGCAAGCATAAATCTCATGCCTCTTTCAATTTTCAATAAACTTGGGATTGGTGAATGTGCACCCACTGCCATGCAATTACAACTAGCTGATAGGTCTCTAGTCTTCCCAAAAGGGAAAGTCGAGGATTTGGTAGTGACCGTAGGGACATTTGTTTTTCCGGCAGATTTTATTGTCATCGATATGGAGGAGGATGCTAGAGTTCCGCTAATTTTAGGTCGTCCTTTCTTAAGAACTGCTAGGACTCTGATAGATGTGGAAAGTGGAAAAATTATCTTAAGATTCCATGATGAGAAACTTGAATTTGACATGTCCAAGGTAGTAAAGAAACCCGCACATGCGGAAGCTGCTTTCACTATAGATATTGTTGAATCTCTTTTACAAGATAATTACTCTAATTGCTTTAAGTGTGATACTTTGACTACTGCTCTGACTGATCCTTGTGGAGACCGGGAGGATGAACCAGAAGTAAAAGAGATGGTGGCTGAATTAGACAGGAGGTCTATGCCCTATCGATCATACTACCCACCACCAGAGCCCTTGGAACGGATGCACAAAAGCTCCTCACCTCGATTGAGAAGCCACCTACCATAGAATTGAAGCCTCTTCCCTCTCATCTAAAATATGTCTACCTAACTGACCCCTGTGATCTTCCTGTCATTATCTCCTCTTCTCTCACAGGTACACAGGAGGACAGTTTGTTGAAAGTGCTTCGAAGCCACAAAAGAGCCATCGGGTGGTCCATTTCTGATATAAAGGGTATCAATCCTAACTTCTGCACTCATCGAATCTTCATGGAGGATAGCTTCAAACCACTAGTTCAACCACAAAGGAGGCTGAATCCGAACATGAAAGAAGTTGTCAAAAAGGAGGTGCTTAAACTACTGGACTCCGACATCATCTACCCCATTCTGATAGCAAGTGGGTGAGTCCGGTGCAAGTGGTGCCAAAGAAGGGAGGAACTACGGTAGTACCTAATGAAAGGGGTGAGTTAGTCCCCCAACGAACTATTACAGGGTGGAGAGTCTGTATAGACTATAGAAAGCTCAATGCCGCCACAAGAAAGGATCATTTCCCCTTGCCATTCATTGATCAGATGCTCTCGAGAGGCTGGCAGGTCAAGATTACTACTGTTTCCTTGATGGTTATTCGGGATACTTTCAAATCCCCATAGCCCCTGAAGATCAAGAAAGACAACCTTCACCTGCCCGTATGGAACTTTTGCCTACCGAAGGATGCCATTTGGTCTATGCAATGCACCTGCCACATTCCAAAGGTGCATGATGGCCATATTCTCAGAGTTCTTGGAGAAAAGCATCGAAGTGTTCATGGATGATTTCTCAGTTTTCGGGCTCACATTTGAAACATGTTTAGCAAACTTGGATGCCATACTGACACGATGTGAAGAGACAAACTTGGTGCTCAACTGGGAGAAGTGCCACTTCATGGTCAGGGAAGGGATTGTCCTTGGGCATAAGATCTCCTCCAAAGGCATAGAAGTTGACAAGGCCAAGGTAGAAGTTATCGAGAAGCTCCCGCCACCAAACTCAGTCAAAGACATTAGAAGCTTCCTCGGGCATGCCGGATTCTACAGGAGGTTTATAAAGGATTTCTCAAAAATCTCTAAACCCTTTGTGACCTCCTAGCCAAGGATACCAAATTTGACTTCACCCAGGAATGCCTTGAATCCTTTAATACCTTGAAGGAATGCCTCATCTCAGCTCCTATTGTGGTGTCACCAGATTGGAATCTTCCTTTCGAAATCATGTGCGATGCCAGTGACTACGCAGTTGGGGCGGCTCTGTGTCAGAAGAGAGACAAGGTGTGAGAACCATTTATTATGCTAGCAAGACCTTGAACGACGCCCAGAAAACTACTCTACAACCGAAAAGGAACTTCTGGCGATCGTCTTTGCACTAGATAAGTTCCGCTCTTATCTCTTGGGTAGCAAGGTAATTGTACATACGACCATTCAGCTCTCAAATATCTCTTCACCAAAGAGGACGCCAAACCGAGGCTCTTGCGATGGATTCTGTTGTTGCAAGAATTTGAATCGAAGTTAGGGATAAACCAGGCACTCAAAATGTTGTTGCTGATCACTTGTCTCGTTTGGAGACACCGGAAGAAAATACTCCTATAAATGAACTTTTTCCAGATGAAACAGTATTCACCATTGGAGAGACCGGAGATCCATGGTTTGCCGACATTGCAAACTACTTGGTAAGAGGAGTAATACCATTTGAGCTTACATACCAGCAGAGGAAGAAATTTTCGCTGACGTCAAACACTACTTTTGGGATGACCCTTACCTCTTCCGAGTCTGTGCCGATGGAATGATCAGAAGAGGTGTGTACCACAAAATGAAGTTCACAACATTCTCAACCACCACTCTCTCGAAGCAGGAGGACACCACGGACCAGCGAGGACAGCAGCCAAGGTACTACAGTCCGGATTCTTCTGGAAAACACTTCATAAAGACTGCCATGCCTTTGTAGCCGCTTGTGACCGTTGCCAATGCTGGGGAACATATCCCGAAAGCATGAGATGCCATTAAATGTGATGATCGAGGTTGAACCCTTTGATCTATGGGGCATCGATTTCATGGGTCCTTTTCCCTCCTCTCACTCCAATCTCTTCATCTTGGTGGCAGTTGACTATGTCACCAAATGGGTGGAAGCCATTGCATCCCCCACCAATGATGCCAAGGTGGTAACTAAGTTCTTAAGAAAAACATCTTCACAAGATTTGGGGTGCCTCGAGCAATTCTCAGTGATGGGGGATCTCACTTCTGCAATAAACAATTCGATGCATTAATGGAAAAATATGGAGTGAGACATAAGTATCCCTACCTTACCACCCTCAAACCAATGGACAAGCCGAGGTAACCAACAGAGAATTGAAATGGATACTGCAAAAGACCGTGAACTCATCCAGGAAAGATTGGTCTTTAAAACTCGACGATGCACTATGGGCTTACCGAACAGCATACAAGACCCCATAGGGATGTCTCCATACCGTCTTGTCTTCGGAAAGGCTTGCCACTTACCCGTCGAGTTAGAACACAAATCCTTTGGGCTGTGAAAGCCCTGAACTTCGACCTAAAGAGTGCCGCTGACAAAAGAAAGTTTCAACTCACCGAACTAGAAGAATTCCGGGAAGATGCCTATGAGAACAACCGCATCTACAAGGAAAAGACTAAGAGATGGCATGACAAATGATCCTAAAGCGGGAGTTCCATGAGGGCGATCGAGTGTTGCTCTACAACTCAAGATTAAAACTCTTTCCGGGAAAACTAAAATCACATTGGTCTGGACCATTCACCATCACCAAAGTGACTCCATATGGTGCAATCGAGCTCAAAAACTCAAGGGAGAAACATTCATGGTCAATGGGTCAGGTTGAAGCACTACCTCGGAGGAAACATCGGGAAGGTTGATGAACATCCTCTTTACTTACAAGAAATCAGGTTTGATCTAACCTCACATGGTCTAGCCAAAGACCGAAAAGACGGGCAGCTCATTGGGAGGCAACCCAATCTTTTTACATTTATATTCCTTCTTTTAGTTTTGATTCATGTTCTTATGTGTGCTAATTACTTTATTAGTTTTTTCTCTTTGGTTGTTTGTTGTTACAATGCAGGGTTGATGAAGGACGAAAAACAGAGAAAGGAAAGACACTCCTTCGGTGGAATAAACAGGTTGGTCCGGGACTTAAGCCACACCCCAAGTCCCGGACCAGAATAGGAGGCCACTCTCGAACCAAACAAAGGGGGTGGTCCGGGACTTGAATCATACCCTAAGTCCCGGACCGTCTCTCGCTGTGAAAAAATTTTTAACCCCGTCTTCAACCTTCGTCTTTCCCCACATTCTAAACTCTCAACCCTAACTCCCTCCCTCGAACTCGTCGCGCCGCACCAACACAACCTAAAACCTCCGCCCTGTTCCGTCTCACCCAGCACCACCAAGTCAAACCACACCATTCACGGCCCTCACTACCACCGACCACCGCACCACCACAAAATCAACCCAGCCTCTGTCGCCACCCCACCTCCACTCGCGCCGTCCCAACACCACCTCTCCTCTCCGTTCCGCCACCACCAATCCCAAACCCACACCATCGCCTTCGCCAGCCCGACCACCAGAACCACCCCCCCACCTCAGTCGCAATCCCGAATCACCACCACCAGCTCGACATCACCACCGCACTACCCACATCCTCACATTGTCACCACCGCCACCCAAACACCACCGCCGCTCCACATTGTCACCACCGACCACCTGCGAAACACTATCCCACCCCAATCTCCACCTCGCTCCAAAAATTCAAAATCCAAACACGTCCTTAAAATCCAAACGCGCCCCTCTCCCTTGACCGTGAGCTCCCCTCTCAGTCCAATCCAAACGCACCCTTAATATCCAAACACATCCTTAAAAATCCAAACACATCCTTAAAAATCCAAACACATCCTTAAAAATCCAAAAACGACCGATGGCACCCAAAAGAGCTCGACGTGCCAACACTGCCGGGGCCTCTTCTTCATCAGCCGCCGCTCCACTACGGGTCCAAGACACTGAGCTGTCAGAATTCGTTTCTCAAGCTGCGTGGGATTGGTTCCGGGCCAAAGAACGCAAAATTATTTACGAAAGGTCAGTCTGCCCATCTTTAATCAATGAGTTCAATTTGGAACATATATTTGGGGCAAAGAACTGGTTATGTCTGTTGACCCGGGGAGGGGAATTCTACCCGCGCTTGGTGAAACTCTTCTATGCTAATGCCACGGTGAGCGAGAATGGCCGAGTTATTAACTCAGAGGTTAAGGGGAAGAAAATAAAGGTGAGTAGCTCGGGTATTAGAGATGCCCTGCAATTACCTGTTACGACTAGAGTCCCGACTGATGAGGATAAGGAAAATCAAGAACTTCATGAGCGTCAGGCCAAGGATCATTATCTGAATCTGATTGTGAATGATCCAGCAGTCCAAAACCGCCAGAGGCGGAACCACATGGACAAGCAGGTGATTACGGGTGACAAATTACCCACACCATTGGAGCGTCTGATCTTGGGGATCATCATGTATAATGTCCGACCCAGGGAGTGTGCGGACCTGAATGTCATTGACTGCTATGTCCTGCGCTACCTATTGGATGATGAGCTTGCGCAGGTAGCGTTCCCCATCGCTTTGCATGGGATCATCTTTCAGTCCATGCTTCGGATTGTTGACACAGACAGCAGTGGCTCTCTTCCCTTCCCCCACCTACTGTAGTCGTTCTTCGATGACGCCGGGGTAGATTGCTCAAATGAAGAACCCCAATACCCCCGGTCTTCCATTGACACGACGATGATGCGTTTCTATCAGTGGGAGAAGGTGGATGATCAGTGGGTGAAGCGCCGACGCGCTGCACGCGCCCCCCGAGTTGCTGCGGCTGCTGATGAGGCTGAGGTTGCTGATGAGGGTGATGCTGCAGCTGGCGGTGAGATCCCAGATTTCCAGATTCCTGCTGATCCGGCCCCGGGGTATGACGCGATGCTACAGGAGTTCAGGGACTAGAGGGGGACTGCTACAGCCTACTTTGACGGCTTTCAGAGTCAGCTGGCTGGGTATGGTGAGAGGCTCACATCTTTAGAGACCCGTCATGCTGAGTACGAGGCTCGACAGGTTGCCCAGTAAAAATCAGGTTTGATCTAACCTCACATGGTCTAGCCGAAGACCGAAAAGACGGGCAGCTCATTGGGAGGCAACCCAATCTTTTTACATTTATATTCCTTCTTTTAGTATTGATTCATGTTCTTATGTGTGCTAATTACTTTATTAGTTTTTTCTCTTTGGTTGTTTGTTGTTACAATGCAGGGTTGATGAAGGACGAAAAACAGAGAAAGGAAAGACACTCCTTCGGTGGAATAAACAGGTTGGTCCGGGACTTAAGCCACACCCCAAGTCCCGGACCAGAATAGGAGGCCACTCTCGAACCAAACAAAGGGGGTGGTCCGGGACTTGAATCATACCCTAAGTCCCGGACCGTCTCTCGCTGTGAAAAAATTTTTAACCCCGTCTTCAACCTTCGTCTTTCCCCACATTCTATACTCTCAACCCTAACTCCCTCCCTCGAACTCGTCGCGCCGCACCAACACAACCTAAAACCTCCGCCCTGTTCCGTCTCACCCAGCACCACCAAGTCAAACCACACCATTCACGACCCTCACTACCACCGACCACCGCACCACCACAAAATCAACCCAGCCTCTGTCGCCACCCCACCTCCACTCGCGCCGTCCCAACACCACCTCTCCTCTCTGTTCCGCCACCACCAATCCCAAACCCACCATCGCCTTCGCCAGCCCGACCACCAGAACCACCCCCCCCCCCCCCCACCTCTGTCGCAATCCCGAATCACCACCACCAGCTCGACATCACCACCGCACTACCCACATCCTCACATTGTCACCACCGCCACCCAAACACCACCGCCGCTCCACATTGTCACCACCGACCACCTGCGAAACACTATCCCACCCCAATCTCCACCTCGCTCCAAAAATTCAAAATCCAAACACGTCCTTAAAATCCAAACGCGCCCCTCTCCCTTGACCGTGAGCTCCCCTCTCAGTCCAATCCAAACGCACCCTTAATATCCAAACACATCCTTAAACATCCAAACACATCCTTAAAAATCCAAACACATCCTTAAAAATCCAAAAACGACCGATGGCACCCAAAAGAGCTCGACGTGCCAACACTGCCGGGGCCTCTTCTTCATCAGCCGCCGCTCCACTACGGGTCCAAGACACTGAGCTGTCAGAATTCGTTTCTCAAGCTGTGTGGGATTGGTTCCGGGCCAAAGAACGCAAAATTATCTACGAAAGGTCAGTCTGCCCATCTTTAATCAATGAGTTCAATTTGGAACATATATTTGGGGCAAAGAACTGGTTATGTCTGTTGACCCGGGGAGGGGAATTCTACCCGCGCTTTGTGTGAAACTCTTCTATGCTAATGCCACGGTGAGCGAGAATGGCAGAGTTATTAACTCAGAGGTTAAGGGGAAGAAAATAAAGGTGAGTAGCTCGGGTATTAGAGATGCCCTGCAATTACCTGTTACGACTAGAGTCCCGACTGATGAGGATAAGGAAAATCAAGAACTTCGTGAGCATCAGGCCAAGGATCATTATCTGAATCTGATTGTGAATGATCCAGCAGTCCAAAACCGCCAGAGGCGGAACCACAGGGACAAGCAGGTGATTACGGGTGACAAATTACCCACACCATTGGAGCGTCTGATCTTGGGGATCATCATGTATAATGTCCGACCCAGGGAGTGTGCGGACCTGAATGTCATTGACTGCTATGTCCTGCGCTACCTATTGGATGATGAGCTTGCGCAGGTAGCGTTCCCCATCGCTTTGCATGGGATCATCTTTCAGTCCATGCTTCGGATTGTTGACACAGACAGCAGTGGCTCTCTTCCCTTCCCCCACCTACTGCAGTCGTTCTTCGATGACGCCGGGGTAGATTGCTCAAATGAAGAACCCCAATACCCCCGGTCTTCCATTGACACGACGATGATGCGTTTCTATCAGTGGGAGAAGGTGGATGATCAGTGGGTGAAGCGCCGACGCGCTGCACGCGCCCCCCGAGTTGCTGCGGCTGCTGATGAGGCTGAGGTTGCTGATGAGGGTGATGCTGCAGCTGGCGGTGAGATCCCAATTTCAAGATTCCTGCTGATCCGGCCCCGGGGTATGACGCGATGCTACAGGAGTTCAGGGACTGGAGGGGGACTGCTACAGCCTACTTTGACGGCTTTCAGAGTCAGCTGGCTGGGTATGGTGAGAGGCTCACATCTTTAGAGACCCGTCATGCTGAGTACGAGGCTCGACAGGCTGCCCAGTATACTGAGTACGAGGCTCGACAGGCTGCTCAGTTTGCTGAGTACCAGGCTCAGCAGGCTGCTCAGTTTGCTGAGTACCAGGCCCAGCAGGATGCCCGATTCCAGGATTATGATGAGCGCTTTTCACAGTTGGAGTCCTGGCGCATGCCCCGGCGGTAGTCCCTGAGTTGGTTTATGCCCCCCTCCTCCATCATTATCCTTATCTTTTCTTGCATTTGTGGATTTTCTGATGAATTTGAAATTTGTGATGTTTTAATGACTTTTAGCTTATTAGGTTGCACTTTCTGGAATTTTTCATTTTCTTGCTGGTTTGTTATGATTACTTGGGTACCTCTGCTACTGCTACTGCCACTGCTTGTTATGATTACTTGACTTTGTTGCAACATATTATCTGCTGCTGCTACATTCACACAGGACTGTCATATTTTTGTGTGCGATATCGAAAGAAAACAAAGGAGACTCTGCCGAAATTTTCGCAACCCTCCTTAAGTCTCCCATTGCTTGTCATGAGTGTGGGGACATCGTCTTCACCAATAATTCAGGGGAGTCCTATTTTCTCTTTTGCACTATAATCACATTCTAGTAGCAATGAGGACATTGCTATTCTCTAAAGTGTGGGGATGTAGTAAGGGGGTTGCATATCTAATTACTTGTTTTCTGTAGCTCCTGGCAGTACTTATTCTCCCTTCACTAACCTTTGATGACCCCACAAAAATTTTTAACTCGACACACTGGGTTTTCTTTGGTGGTCAGATGCATCAGTCGGGAATAACGTACGAGTAGCGAAAATTTTTGAGATTTAATCTGAAACTTCGGTCATAAGAACTTTGATTATACTGTTTGGATTGTCCGTTTTGGTTAAAATTTTCATCTATTTCATTCAATAAAAGGTGAGATCATTTTGTGACTATTCTGTTTGAACTAACTTGGGGTTTTGGAAAAGCTTTGGAATGATTGGAAGGAAAGGACAAAGGCAAGGTACTCCTCTAATCTACTCTGAACCAGAACAGGCCTCTCCCATTCGGTAATTAAGCCCATGGAGTGCCTCATCACTCATCTACCTAAGATCATCTGATCTGGGATAGAAGGCCCAACACCGCTACAAGGATGGGGAGAAAAAGTCTGAGGGGATGAAATGAATAATGCTTACTCGAAAAAATTGGAAGGAAAGTTCTTTCACGCTAAAACAGTTTATTGCAAATTCTTCCTTGATTATGAGTATGTGGCAATGAAAGGTAATGTGGAATATGACATTACTTCTTGCCCCTTGTCGTCCAATGAATTGTGGAAAGCAAAAAGGAAAGTAAAGCCCTGAGTTTAGTTTGGATTAAACAGTTATGATGATGATCTCATGCATTTGTCAAACACTCTAGCTTCACTGTTTAAGAAAACTTGCAGTACTAGTCATTGTTTCTTATGACTGTTCCTCAGCATTAGATTTTCTTGTACATTTTCCTGACCTGATAAATCCCCACTTTTGAAAATCTGGTACATTTTGCTTGCAGTAATTGCTTGAGGACAAGCAAAGGTTAAGTGTGGGGATGTTGATAAGTCGGGAATTTACCTATCTCTGCATGGTCTTTTGAGACCCAATTTGTTATCATTTACTGTTAAATTCCTGTCTTATGAACATTTTTATGCTTCTTGTTGCAATTGTTCTTTTTTATGTTTGTGTGTGCTTTTTCAGGCTTTAATCTCAAAGAAACACATCCCTATCATCGTTGGAACACATGGCAAATAAAACAAGCCAAATAGAGTCAAGAGTCATCATCGAATCAAAATCAAGCTTGGTCCGGGACTTGAACAAGGATCCAAGACCCGGACCACATGGTAGCCCAACTCTCGAATTAAATTAAAGCCTGGTCCGGGACTTGACTATGGAGCCAAGACCCGGACCACCATGAAGTCTCTCTCGACCAGATTTCATGTCTGGTCGGGACTTGATACACGGCCTAAGTCCCGGACCACACAGACGATGATCTAAATTTGCTTCTCAAAGTTCACGGTCCGGGCCCTCTTCCACAAGCTAAGACCCGGACCACATGTGATAATCGACAGTCTGTAGCGCCACGAACTTGAAAAGAAGAGAATTATCTCTTCTTATTATACTGGCCGCCCATGATTTCCATAACGAGAGCTTATTATAACCATCGCCCATCTTGTCAATTATTTTCCTTTCCAGACTACTCCCATCACGTGTTTTTCTTTCCAGCAACCAAAACCATCGCACTCACAATTTTCTATCTTGCATGCCCATCATTTTCCACCACCCTCTGTGTGCTACGAACTCACCCGAGAGTTCTATAAATAGAACTCTAATCTTCTCATTCAGCACCAGCCCTCGAGGCAACAATCTCTCCCTCCATAAATCCTCCACATTCCACTTCCATCCAGTACGTAGTAGTACTACTACTACTACTAACCATCTCCATCCCATTATATCCATAATCTCCATTACGTAAAAAACCCATTCACTCCTCCACACAATATTCACCTACACACACCTCCATTAACCATCCCATTTCCACCGGAAGATAGAAGACCAAGCAGGAGAAGAGAAGGAAGAATTGCTCAACCACCTTCATAAACATGGCTTCTTCTATCCCTCTCTTAATTTTACTTATCATTATGCTTGAGTAATTCTATTAGCACTTTGGGATGGGGGTTGAACTTAAATCCCCATCTATGTTGTAAAACCTACACTTTATTTATTGTGGTTGTTTTCTCTCTTTTATTTCATTAATGTTATAACCTGATCACTTATAGCATTTGTGGTGATTCCCAACAACATATGATTTTGAGTTGGTAGTTGTGACCAAAAAAAGAGAGGAACCTTAGATTATGGCTAGCTTGATTAGTTGGTGGAATTTAAGGCTATTAATATGGACTTGTTATTAATGTTATCTAGTGATTTGAACTCTACTTGATTAGAGAGTTAGAAGCAAGCTAGGTAAGATTTGGTTTATTCATGATTTGAAGGACCTTTACATTAGTCCAGATAGACAACCTGAATGAAGTGGGTTTACTAATATAATTGGGGTGAATTTAGGGGATTACAACCATCCTAAAGGTGCTTTCCATTCCAATTCATTACATCACATTTTATTTACTGCTTTTACTTTGCAATTCCTCTTTGATCCAAACCAATACACTTGCCTTCGGCTAAACCCCCTTATTTACTGTTTCATAACCGATTACCGAAGCTAGGGAGATCGATATACCAATTTCCTAGTGGAACGACATCTTTACTACTACATCCGACTAGGGTTCACTTGCCCTTTTCCTGTGCTTTCAATAACACCCACTAAAAATTATCAACAGGTGCTCACTTTCAAGGCATGATAGCCTGCGGCTCGTTGGCCGGTGCTTACTTTCAAGGCATGATAGCCTGCGGCTCGTTGGCCGGTGCTTACTTTCAAGGCATGATAGCCTGCGGCTCGTTGGCCGGTCCTTACTTTCAAGGCATGATAGCCTGCGGCTCGTTGGTCGGTGCTTACTTTCAAGGTATGATAGCCTACGGCTTGTTGGCCGGTGCTTACTTTCAAGGCATGATAGCCTGCGGCTTGTTGGCCGGTGCTTACTTTCAAGGCATGATAGCCTGCGGCTCGTTGGCCGGTGCTTACTTTCAAGGCATGATAGCCTGCGGCTCATTGGCCGGTGCTTACTTTCAAGGCATGATAGCCTGCGGCTCATTGGCCGGTGCTTACTTTTGCTCTTTTCCAAAAAATAATACCTCTTTATTAAATAATCTTAAATTTTACACAGAGAATTTTTTCAAACATTCTCCATGCCAAGAATGCGGCAATTCGTACCCTTCACCATTTTTTAGGCGGTATGAAGCTCGTCCCATCCTTTGGTGTATGATGTACGGTCCTTCCCATTGGGGCTCTAGCTTCTTAGGCTGCTTAACTTCTCGGGGAACCAACTCTCCTGGGGTAAAACTTCGCTCTTTTATCCTTTGGTTGAAATATCGTTCTACCTTGGATTTATCTTTTGCCATCCTCATTGCGGCGGCCACCCTAGTCTTCTCAAGGAGGTCTAGATGATCCTGTATTCCCTGATTGTTGACTTTCTTTCTTCGTCATATGATTCCCACCTTATGATGGTACCTGGACCAACAACAATTTCCTCCCGCCGGAATGACAGCCTCTAAACCATATGTTGGTCTATAGGGTGTTTCTCCTATCGGCCCCCTTTCTGTTGTTCTGTATGACCAGAGGACCTGGGGTAACAGCTCCGCCCACTTTCCCTTTCTTTCATCGAGTTTTTTCTTTATTGCTTTTACTATCTGACCATTCACATTCTCGACTTGCCCATTTGCCTGAGGGTGTGCCACTGATGCAAACCTTAAGTCGATCTTCCATTCTTCACAGAATTCCCGGAAGCTCTCGCAATTGAATTGTGTTCCGTTATCGGTTATTATTGTCTTTGGTATACCGAACCTGCACACCACATATTTCCAGATGAATTCCTGTGATTTTCTAGCTGTGATGGAGATGGTGGGCATTGCCTCGACCCACTTTGTGAAATAGTCGATGGCGACATATATGAATTTGAACCTCCCTGGTGAAGCTTCTGGGAATGGTCCCACAATATCTAATCCCCACATAGCAAAGGGGATTGGGCAGAGGATAGATTTTCGTTCCGCCGGAGGATTGTGTATTTTGTTCCCGTGTTCTTGACACTTGAGACACTTTTGTATATATTCTTTGCAATGTTCCATCATTTTTGGCCAAAAGAATCCGAGTCTCAAGATTTAATGTGTTGTGGTTCTTTCTCCTTGGTGGTTGCCACAGAGCCCATCATGTACCTCTTTTATTAGTTCTGCTCTTTCGGCCATGGTAACACATTTCAGTGCTGGCCTTGCAAAAGATCGCTTATACAGTTGGTTATTCTCAATGAAAAAGGATGTGGCCCGCCTTTTTATTACACTGGCTTCTTTTTCTTCATCCGGTAACTTTCCCTGTCGTATGTAATCCATGATTGGAGTCATCCAAGATTCTGTCTTGTTACTTGATTCTACTGTAAACACTTGAGCCTTATCTATGCTTGACGTAGTTTTGACTTCTAGCCATATTTCATTGGGTACTTTCTCGGCCATACTTGCCAATTTCGCCAAGGCATCAGCCTCGACATTCTCCTCACAAGGAAGATGTTTTAGCTCACATCTTTGGAAATTCGCTTTTAGCTCCTGGACTTTGAGCAAGTATCTCCACAGGTTTTCCTCTTTGACTTCATAGATGTTGTCGTTTTGTCTTGCTACCAACATAGAATCCGAGTATACCTCTAATTCTGCGAAAAGTTAAATTTTTATAAGCTTTATTTTCAACAGGATTTTATAGGAAGGAAAAGATATAGAGGGTATCCTCCTATGGAACCTGTTGCCCCTAGGGCGGTAGCCACCTCCAAACCCTGGATAAGGGCTTCGTATTCAGCTTCGTTGTTGGTAACGTCAAAATCTAGCCGGAAGGCGTAGTTCAAGATTTGTCCATCCGGCGCTTGCACTACTATTCCAGCTCCCGCCCTTCTTTTGCATCGGGCTCCGTCAACCAAGATGATGTATGGGTTCTGGAGCTGTTTCTCTTCTTTTGCAAAGTTTGTTTCTATTATGAAGTCTGCCAAGGCCTGGGCTTTAATCGCTGTTCTGGGCAAGAAGTGAATTTCATATTGTGTTAGCTCTACTGTCCAGCTCACCATCCGTCCGGAAGCATTTGGGTTGTTCGCTATTTGCTTGAATGGCCAATTGGTCCTAATCAAGATCCGATGTGACTGAAAGTAGGGCCGTAACTTCCTTGATGCCACTACTAATGCGAACAAGATTTTCTCTATATTAGTATACCGTCCTTCAGCTGGGCTTAAAATTTTGCCGGTGTAGTAAACTGGTATCTCCCTTTTCTCCTCCATGATCAAGACAGCTGCAACCACCCAATCTGTTGCGGACAAATAAAGATAGAGATCTTGGCCAGGGGCCGATACGCCTAGTTTAGGCAAATCCCGAAGCATTTCTTTGATTTTTTCGAACGCATCTATACATTCCTGTCCCCACTGGAATTTACTGTTCTTCCTTAGGATATTGAAGAACGGGATTGACTTTTCCTGTAGCTTGGAACAAAACCTGCTTAACGCTGTGAGTCTCCCATTCAGGGCTTGGACATCCTTGATATTTTTCGGAGGAGAAATGTTGAGAATTGCTTGACTTTTTTCCGGATCGACTTCGATACCTCTCTGTCCAACAATGAAGCCAAGAAACCTTCCTTTAGTCACACCAAACACACACTTTTCCGGATTTAGCTTGATTTGGTACTTGTCCAGAGTGCCGAATGTTTCCTCTAAATCTTTCATGTGTTGCTCTTTTGCCGGGTTTTTTACGACTATATCGTCAACATAGGCTTCCACATTTCGGGCAAGTTGTTGATAAAATACTTTGTCAATCATTCGCTGAAAGGTAGCCCCTGCATTCTTCAGACCAAAAGGCATTACTTTGTAACAGAATGTTCCGGCTGAAGTGATAAATGATGTTTTTTCCGAATCTTGTTCTTTCATCTTTATCTGATTATAGCCGGAAAATGCATCTAGAAAACTTAACACAGAGCTTTGAGCAGTTGAAACCACCAATCTATCTATTGATGGTAGGGGATAGAAATCTTTAGGACATGCCTTATTCAAATCTGTGAAATCTACACACATTCTCCATTTTCCATTTGCTTTTTTTACCATGACAACGTTAGCCAACCATCGTGGGTATGCTACTTCCCTAATGAATCTGGCCTTGAGGAGTTTCCGGACCTCGGTTCGTGCAGCCAAATCTCTTTCTTCTCCTATTACCCTTTTCCTTTGCCTAACTGCCGAATGCTTTGGGTCTACCCTGAGCTCATGCCGGATAACGCTTGGGTCTATTCCAGGCATTTCGTCCGTGCTCCAGGCGAATGTTGTCCTTTTTTTCCATTAACCTCATTAAGTGAGTTTGCTCTTCACTGTCAAACGCAGTTCCTATTTTA